>CM045763.1:156356649-156704435 GCA_025200525.1 Camellia lanceoleosa
TTATAAGTTTAAGATAATAAAAAAATATAACATAACACTAATTCCTCAACATCTAAAGGAGTGAGCATAATATATAATTTTTCATAGCTTTTTATTTCATCATTGATTTCAAATTATTTTTAAACTTGTAATATGTTTCAATCAGGTTGTTAATGCGGTTAAGAAGTGTCTGTAACTGTTTCGAGTAGGGACATGATAATGTCTTAGAAGGCAAGTATGGGTATCACTTTAAAAATATTGCCTTAAGGAGTGTCTAATACGTACTTACTTAATATGACATATACCTATTTAGGTGCAAAACACACAAAGTAGGTATACAAAATCTTAAGGTGCAGCTTGCTAAGTGGACCTGTATGATATGGGTATGACTTGATATTACATGGGTTGTTTTTGGGTGTCAGGCATAAATGTAATTTTAAATGTAAAGGTATTGAAACAATTATATTGGTGTCTATTTTAAAATTTCAAAATTATAAACTATTTTATATGAGCTTATTAAAAAATATAAAAATACTTAGAACTCCTTTTTGACTATTATAAAAAAACTTTGATTATTTTTTGCATTTGAGCTTTTAAGTGTTAAGTATACTACAAATCTAATAAAAATATTCTTTTAGGGACTTTTAAATATCTCTTGGATGGCTATTCTATTCCAACTACCTCTCTAGTTGTTCTTTTTTCCTCTCGTATGTTAAATCTCCATGCCACACGCGCTCACCAATAACTGCTTCCATTTAAGGTACAAACAACGATGTAAAAGGTGTAAAATGCCAATCTAGAATAAGCGTTGCCTTCTTTCATGAGTGATTTCTTCATCAAGAAGATGTCAAGGATCAATAAGACACTTGCCTAAAGAGGAAATGTCTTTATTCTTCATTTTCTTTCTTTTGTTTCTTTTTATTTCTTTTCTTTTCTTTCTTTTTTGGAATAGGATTCCACTAGTGTAGAACATGGACTGCTAGGTGTCTGCTTGGACAAAGTGAAGTTCACCATGTGTTCCGCTTTTGATGATCCGAATAATTTATTTTATTAAACACTTTTTATTTCATTCACAAAAAAAAAAGAAAAATTAGGTCAATCCGATAACTATAACTTGTTCAATTTATTTTGTTTGTCACTAAAAAAATATAGGGCGAATTACACTAACAGTCCCTATAGTTTTGGGCTTGTGTCACTTTGATCCCTGACTTTTCAATTGTGACACATTTGACTTTGAATTTTGAATCTTATTCCAAATAAGGACAATGGAAAATACCATTGTTCAATTCCAATGGCAAAGTCGTCAATTTGATAAAATATAAACTAATTTGACAAAAATAAATGCCAAAAAAATATTTTCGAATTTTTAAAAATAATTTCTATCCACCAAAGATAAAATTAGGGAGCTTTTTTGATAAATTCACTTTCTAAGAGTTTTATTCCATCCAACCCATATTCTTTTTGACTATTTCATTAGGTCCTATTTGAGATAAGAAGACCAAAATACCCTTTTTATCTACTTATGTTCCATTTAGTTCACATTATTTTTTTTATGTTTCAATAAGTCCCATGGGTGACATAATTACCAAAATACTCTAATGTGAATGTTCACACGTCAATGTGAATGTTCATATCGTCAATGCGTAGGGCGGCCCATGCCGATCCTTGTGGGTGCCGAAAAATTTAGTGGGAGGGCTTGACAATGTGAATATTTACATCGACATGTTAACATTCACATTAATAGGAGTGTAAAATTGGCGCTGCCTCAAGCGCTGAACTCCGCCTGCCGCCCATGGCGTTCGGCTGGTCCGGCCATTGACATTGTGAATATTCACATTGACATGTTAACATTCACATTGATAAGAGTATAAAATTGGCCCGGCCCACGGATTCGCCAGTCGCTTCGGCCAAGCGGTTTGCCGACAATGTGAATATTCACATCGACATGTTAACATTCACATTGATAGGAGTGTAAAATTACCCACGCCAGGTCGCGCCGTGGTCGCCGTTTTAGCGCCATGCTGCGCCGGCGTTGACAATGTGAATATTCACATCGACATGTTAACATTCACATCGATAAGAGTATAAAATTGGCCACGCCCAGTATCGCTCCGCCGTTAACAATGTGAATATTCACATTGACATATTAACATTCACATTAATAGGAGTATAAAATTAGCCTGCGCCCCGTGGTTGCCCGAAACCCGTCCACGGCCTGGGCGCCTCGCTAGCTCGGCCATTTTTTTTTTTAATTCTTTTAATTTTTTCTACCAAAATTTTATTATTTTCCACAAGACACAAGGCTCGCCATGACCGAGCCTTGAATGGGCCTTAATTTGGCCGGGTGGGCCGAAGCTTCAAAGTGATGGCCCAAGCCTTAGCCTAGGTCTCGAACTAGGCTCGAGCCTGAGGCCCAAACGCAGCCTTTCGTTGGATCGGGCCAAACATCGCCTAAAAAAAATTAGACCCAAGCCCTAGCCATGGCACAAGGGTATTCAGTTTTGATGTGCCGATGGATCGAGCCTCAGTCAGTGGTGGGCCTAGGTCAACCTCGATTAGGGCTCGGCTTGTATGGCCCGCCATTTTTTTTAAATTCTTTTTATTTTTTCACCAAAATTTTATTATTTTCCACAAAAATACATTGGCGCCATGGCTAGGCCTCGGATCGAGCCTTGAATGGGCTCGAGCGGGCCGACGGGCCAAGTGAGTTTCAAAGTGATGACCAGGGTTCCCAACCTAGGTCTCTGACATGCCTGCCTGACTCAAACGAAGTTCCGCTTCGCCATGGAGAAGCCGAAAGCAACCCATGGGCCGCGAGCCAATTCTACATTCCTATCAATGTGCATTTTAACATGTCAATGTGAATATTCACATTGTCAACCGGCCGGCCAGCCTACCCGCATGAGCAAGCTTTCGCAAAGAGACAAATTTTATATTCCTATCAATGTTAATGTTAACATGTCAATGTGAATATTCACATTGTCACGCAGCCAGGCACAAGCCCGCCTGAAAGTCAAAGCCGGGTTGCCCAATTAGTTATGGCCAATTTTACACTCTTATCAATGTGAATGTTAACATGTTAATGTGAATATTCACATTGTCAACGGGCCGGGCCAGGTCAAGCCCGCCCTGGGTCGCTGGCCAATTTTATACTCTTATCAATGTGAATGTTAACATGTTAATGTAAATATTCACATCACAACAAAGCCGAAATGCCCACTGCCGTCGTGCCTAGAAGTCGTGGGTTTCGCAACCACGAGGCGGGCTAATTTTACACTTCTATCAATGTGAATGTTAACATGTCAACGTAAATATTCACATTTTCTATCGAATACGCCGCCCACTTACGGCCTCGTGAGGCGGGTTCGGCACCACGGGCACCGCCAATTTTACACTCCTATCAATGTGAATGTTAATATGTCAATGTGAATATTCACATTGTCAAAATACGTCACATGGCCAATTTTATATTCTTATCAATGTGAATGTTAACATGTCAACGTGAATATTCACATTGTCAACGGCCCGGACCGAGCCCGTCCCGGGCCGTCCATGGACTGCGGGCGGGTTTCGCGCTGCCACGGGACGCGGACCAATTTTACACTCCTATTAATGTGAATGTTAACATGTCAATGTGAATATTCACATTGTCAACGAAATCGGGCCCGCTCTACTCACGTTTCGGCCGCCACAAAGTCAATTTTTACATTCTTACCAATGTGAATTTTAAAATATGAATGTTCACATAATAAAATTGCTAACCGTTCAAAAAATATTTATAAGGGTATCGAAATTAAATGTAAGGGCATAAGTGTCCAAGAAAATAGTGTAAATCAAGAAAGAAGACTTCATGGAATAAAACTATACATACATGGGACTAAATGGGTTAAAAAATTCCTTCATGGACTTCTTGGGTTAAAACACTTCTAAATGGGATTTATCAATAATTTTCCCATAAAATTATGTAAAATTGATAAATCTTTTAGACATTTATTTAATTATTTATTTTACTAAATTAATTTTTATTATGTGTTTGGATGATGATTATATAATAAGTGGTTGTTGAGCTTTTAATGTATAATCGATATATTTAATATATGAAATATTTTTAATTTTGAATTTTTTTGATTTAATAGATTGGTTTAATAATGATATCAAAGTTGTCGCTATATTTAACTTTTGAAAAAATAGAAACTAATTTAATGAAAAAAAAAAAAAACAACCACTCATTACATGATCATTATCCAAATACATAATAAAAATTAATTTGGTTAAAAAAAATAAATGTCTAAAAAATTTATTAATTTTACATAATTTTATCTTTAGTAGGTAGAATAATTTTTAAAAATTTAAAAATATTTTTTTAACATTTATTTTTGTTAAATTAGTTTATATTTTATCAAATTAACGACTTTGTCTTTGAAATTGAGTAATGGTATCTTCAATTGCCCTTATTTGGAACAAGATTCAAAATTTAGGGTTAAATGTATTACAATTGAAAAGTCAAAGACTAAAGCGACACAAGGCCCAAGCTATAGGGACCGTTAGTGTAATTCGTCCAAAAATATATGATTTATTTTAAAAACACAATTGTTGTCTATTTTTTGGTGAAAAATTGAACAAGTTACAATTATCGAATTGACCTAATTTTTGTGCAAATGAAATACACTTAAGTGTCCAACAAAATGAACGGTTTGGATAATAGAAACAGGACCCGTGGTGAGCCCCATGAACCTAAACAGGGAGCTTCAATCTAAAATCTAGACTGGAGGGGATCCTCCTCATCCTTTTTATTATGTGTTTAACTACTTGGTTATTTTAAATGAGGTTTGGTTCTTTTGTTTGGTTCTTGGCATGATACACATGTAAATTGATTATCACAGATATCGCTTCGTGCAAATAGAGGAGTACACACACCTAATCGCATCAATCAAAGTCCATTAAGATGGTATGTTAATTGTGATTTATATTTAATCTAGCTTTATCTTCCCTTCCCCACTCCTTATCTATTTCAAAACATTTGAAAACACACTTCATTTATTGGATCGATGAAGGTTTGTGAAGGGAAACGGGAATTACTCCAACTTCCAGGAGAGGGGTCTTACTAAACGAGAGTTCTTGAATTTTGTATAACTCAATTCCTACTGCTGCTTTGCTAGCATATCTACACAATGAAGATAGAGAGGAGAAAACAAGGGTGGACAAATGAGGTCTGTTATGAACCTGCATTTCTGTGGTGTTTCTATAAATAGAAGATCAGACATATCACAGAGGTGTCAATATTGTGAAGTTGATGGACTATACTTTTGTAGAAGCATATAAAAATTAATTCTAGTATGAAATGCATTTAAATTCAAAGTAGCTTGATGGCTTGTGTTCATTGGTGTTGACAATCTATTGCCATGTTTGATTCCCGAATAGAATCAAATGGGATAACTTATCTTGGGGGAACATTTTAGTCATTTAATTGTAAAAAAGTTATCTTGAGATAAGACGTTTCGCCTCCATAAGGCAAAATAATTCTACAATACACCAGTCTTAGCTCAAGACCATTACTTGAATTAGGTGGGATTGATCGATCTACATCAATAATTTATAATGTGAGAGCAATTAATAGCAGTATACACATGTTGAGCACACTTACCTCTATATATAGAGTTGTTGCTATATATAACCATCTCCAGCGGAGTGCTGAAGACACTGCTAATGTCATGTTTTAGCTAGATTTCCTAAAATTTACACTCTAGTGGTCTGTCAAAAGACTTGCCAAATTAAGGCTAACATTAGTTATCATTTAACGTTTGTTAAGATGTTCTCCAATATCCTAACAAAAAGTATTTGAGTCATACAATTTCAATCATTAATATCAAATTGGGCCGCCTTGCGAGATGAGATCGAAAGAAGAAGAAGATCAAGATTGTGTTGTTAAGTTGAGATTCAATCGAGTAAAGCATGCCGAAAAATCTTATGCTTTGGCAATGCTATAATCCATCACATCATCAAATTCAATCAGAATCCTCTCTCATTTGGTTTTCAACAAAATCATACAATCACATACTCAAAAACATACCAAAAATATTCATCAATAAAAACACATACCCAACCCAAAAATACCATAAAATTGACCGTAAACCAATCACAAACCATGAAAAGTTCTATTAGCAAAAGAAATTCCTGAAATCACATAGGAAATGCCTCCAAATTCCCCAATGTCCCAAAATAGGCAAGACCTATTTTCCAACACCTCGAGGGCTACCCAAGATTCACTTGTTCAAAGAAAGATTGATGTACGAAGAATGAGATCGAGATCCCGTGTACTTCAAGCTTCTCTGAATTATTAAATAAATGCGACCTAGAGTAACAAACTCAACCCAAAGGATCAAAACTCAGTATGAAAGGGTGGACCACCAAACCTCCATTATACAACTACAATCATGAGAGAGAAAGAGAGAGTACACCATGTTCATCAAAGAAGAAGACCACATACCAAAGACAAAGAGTCCGTGAGATCATGCGAGATATAAACATATAGGCCCTAGGGTTTGGGGATAAAAGAGGAAAAACTAGAGTTTTCGGTGAGAGATAGAATAGAGAAAAAAAATAGAGATATTCATGTTTGATTGAATTGAGAAATGAAGAAATAAAAGAGGCTAACACACGTTTAGATTATCTCCAAGAATTAAGGGTTAGGTTCTCACCAAAAGTCTTAAATTAGCTAGATTCTTGCACTTATTGATGAACTTAAGCAAAATCTTCAACATCCTCTTCAATCTCTACACTTTCTCTCTATAAAAGTGAACTCACTCTCCCTTTAGAATACAATCTCATATTTTAGCACTAAGGAATGAAAGAAATGAGCTCAAGAATGAGCTTTTATCGACCTTATATAGTTAGGATGACTTACTATAATAATTAGAACATTTGGCCAACTAAACACAACTTAGTTAATTAAATTGAATCAGTTTTTAGTAACCTTTGCCATATGATTCTAAAAATTCTAATTAGTCTATTGATATAGTCAATTTCAATTTCTGAAATCATTTAAGTCCTCAATTTTGAATTCTACACAAAAATTAAAATAGATAATTCTTCAATTAAAACATATATGAGCAACTAATCAAACCCGATAGATAATTCACAATTAATCACATGGCTTATGTCTTAATTACTAATTAACACTTAATTAATTAGACTTAATTATGATTTGCAATTTGGGGTCATCACACCAATCTACCTTGTTCGTGGCCAAAATTACCAAAATACATTTTTATATCAAAATTTTCATTTTGTCTCTAAGGATTGGGTTTCTCTCATGTTGGGATCTCAATATAGAGAACTTAAGGGATTTGTGGAGCTCACCATAGGACTCATTTCGATGATCCAAATGGTTCACTTTTTAGGACTTGTTGAGTGAAATATTCATGTAGAAAACCAAGATGGTAATTGTATGTTTGAATGAAAATTTATCTACAAAAAATGAATGGTTATTCTTGAAATTATATTTGTTATCCATTTTCTTAAAACAAATATGATTCAAATATATAGTTACCGATATCCAATCATATTGATTTTTTGTATGAATATTTTATTCAATGAGTCTAAAAAAGTGAACGGTTTAAATCATCAGAATTGATTTCAAAATAGGCCTACCAAATCCAAATGCTCTCTCAAATTGATAGAAGCCAAACCCTGTCTCTAATAGTCAAAATTATCATTTTATCAGAGAAAATTTCTATTTCCACACACTACATTGTCTCTGTCCATACACTTAATAAATTTTATTTTATTACAAATTTACCTTTAAATAAAAATGACCAAAATAGACATCCATCCACACACTTAAAATGACCAAAATTTACCTTTTATTTTTATTACCAATTACCTTTATGTATGTTTACTAAAACATACTAAGTGTCAAAATTACTATTTTTCCTCAAAGTTCAAAAGTAGCTATTTTACTTCTAATTGGTCAAAATTACCATTTTGTCCCATCATCATAAATTATACTAATAAAATATAGTATAAAGTATAAATACATATTAAAAAACATGTCAAAAATTACAAATTCAATATAATTATGCCTAAAATATAAGACTTGTTGTATTTTTTTCAAATTTCAAGAGAGGTCAAGGTAATTTACCCTTAATAGTATATTAACAACTAAAGTTGGTTTACCAGACTTGAGAATTCATATCACCTAAATCTCAAATTGAAACAGAAAATTATTTACGAATATCGTTTAAATTGTTCATGCAATTAATGTAATTAAAAAATAAAAGATCTTAGTCACAATTATAATTAATTAGAGTTAAAATCAATTAAATCTTTACAAACTGCGTGGCTCAAATAGCCCTATTATTAATTTTCTTTAAACCGTCCTTGTCACACGTTTCGAACTATAATGAGTAATTAATTATAAATTAATATATATATATATATATATATGTATATGAAGAAATTTCATTTTAGTGTATATTTTTTAAAAAATAATTATAAATAAATGATAAACATTATATGTATTATAATTAAATTTAGGGAGACTTATTTATAAGTTCTATTTCGACAATTATGTTATGTTAAGTTCTATGAAATTTCTCATAGAATTTCAAGTCCTATTTAGATAGGAATATATTCCACAAGATCTTATGAGTTGTAAATAAATGATATTAATATACTATTATACACTATAATGGCAAAACCATATATACAAAATTGAATGCTACCATAGAAAGTAACATTTTCACATTCAATTGAAAAAATAAAAAACTTAGCAAGTTTGTGAAACGTAACGCGACACGTTACGCCACGCTTATATAAAGATCACATCACGCTACGCTTATGTAGGTGTCACGCTACGCTACGCTTATGTAAATGCTACGCTTAAACTTAATCTATGGTAGTATTCAATTTCCTATATATAATTTTACCATTATTTATGATATTAAGAACTAATATCGAGGTCAATATGTTAACAAACTTCATACAGACTTATAGTGAACATAAATTTTTAGTAAGACTATATGTAACATAAGTTTCCCTAATAGGACTTATAAATAATTTTTCCTTAAATGTATAAATTTTATCAAGAATTTATAATAAATTTTTTTGATAGTATCACTAGTTGATAAGTTCCCTGTTATATGTGATTGGTCATCTTGATCCAAGGAGTGTGGTACTAGCCATAGACGATCAAGATCTACTTTATAACCATCGATATCATCACCGACTCGGAGCAACAGCCCGTGTTACTCTCAGTCTCAGCATCACCGATTCACAGAATCACATGTAAAATTGACTCGGTGGAAACGCCACAATTTCTAGAAACAATCGAAGCTCTCAGCCCCCTGTGCATATCTAGAGAGAGAGAGAGAGAAACGGAAGAGCTTTTTCTCCTTTTTTTAATGGAAGATTTCAGATCTAAGTCGTACGCTGATGGAAGAAGAAATCAAATGGAGAGTTACAGCTACGATGGAAACAGACCAGGCCCAACTGGTTTCCAAGATCTCAGATGTTACAGTGCTTCATATGCATCATCTTCTCAATCACAATCACAACCAACTCAGACCCAGATAGAGGAAATGCCTACAGAAGTCAAATTCAAGAAAGTCAAGTCCACAAATGGATCAACATCATCTAAGAGTTGGAGCTTAAATGACCCTGAATTGCAGAGGAAGAAAAGGGTTGCAAGCTATAAGGCCTATTCTGTTGAAGGCAAGGTCAAAGGCTCTTTTAGGAAGAGCTTTAGGTGGCTCAAGGACAGGTACAATCTCATGGTCCATGGTTGGAGGTGACGTATCACATTCAATCACAAAAATCCCCCTTTGGTATATCACCATAACTATCACAATAGCTATCATTTTGCTATCCATTATTTCCTCCTATTTTACTCCTGTTGTTTTCTACTGATTTGGGTTGCTTGTAGCTTATTATGTACTGTCCAATAATCTTAAATTTACAACTATCATGAATTGATCATGTAGATTGTTGACCATTGATGATGAACCCTTTTTTTCTTCTTTTCTGCTTTAAATTTTCTATAAGAAGTTTATTGATTCGGGAACGGTTTTACTTGTCAATTTTGAGTTAGTTTTGCCCTTGTTTACAGTTATTGATGTTGATCTGATTAGGATGTGAGCTATTTGAATGTGCATTGATGTAACAGTCTGGTTAAATATATAGGTTTTCCTTAATTTGTGGTAATTGGTTTGAAGTATCAGTTCTGTAGAGAATTTAGAATACTTAGGCCTTGTTTGTGGCTGGCTTTTTTAGGGCGCCCCAAAACCACTCAAAAAAAAAAAAAAAAAAGAAAAGAAAAGATTTTTCTTTAATTGACCATATACGCATAATGCCATTGCTTCCTCATTTAGCACTGACTTTTTAGGTGAGTGGCCTTTCTTTTGGCTTTCCATTTATGGTGCAGTGGTATCTAAAAATTAATGATATGGAGGTATTTGTGCCTGTCAATTCATTCACAGATATGGGTCATACATAGATCCCAAGTTTTATACCCCTTGATAAGGTTCTTTCTTGTCCAAAGTTTAGTTCTCTCCTTAAGATAGTTTTCGGTTGAAGGAGCTACAAAATTTGGCAGAAAATGAGTTTGGTCGTGTACTATGAAGCACAGACACGGGACACGGCGATTTTAAAAAAATGAGGACACAGACCAGGGGGGAGGGGGGGAGGGGGGGACACGTCAATTTAATATAACCAAACCAAGCCTTAAGTTCCATAAAATGGGGTTGGCTACGGCAATTTAATATATATATATATATAATATTAATCTACATTGCAAATACATATATAAAAGCCATTGTAAATTATAATCATTATAAATTAATTATACAATATATAAATTTGTAAAGAAAAAAATTAAATAAAAATATATACAATATATATTTAAATCATTGGATACCAAGAGAGCTAGAACAAGCAGTCCAAATGAAGCAAAAATATATATATATTTAAAGCATACAGAAATAGAGTATAATTAGAGGGAAAAAAAATGAAATAAAGAGAGATCGTGGTGAAAGAAGACCTAAGAGAGAGAGATAGCAACAGAGTGAAAAAAAAGACGAGAGAGAGAGAGAGAGAGAGAGAGAGAGAGAGAGAGGGGCAAGCCAGAGACTGAGAGACTTACCACGCGGAGATCTATTGGAGATGGCATAGATTCGATTCTCTTCACTTGATGGAGATCGACGATCGATGCTGCTAGTCGATGAACAACAGGTTCGATTCTCTTCTCTCTTTTTTTTTTTTTTTTTTTTTTTTTTTTCCTCTGGTGTTAGATTTAGGTCTTTTCTTTACCGATTCTCTTCGAAAAATACGGGTAATCATATTACTTGATGTGGAAATGGTGTGGATCGGATGCTTGAATTATGAGCCTCGTTTGGAAAATCTCTCACAATTGAGAAGCTACTAGAGTTTCTCAATATTTTACCCATACTCCAAATTCTTAGGCTTTCAAAATGGTAACCTTAAGATAGATAAATAGAGAACTTAGCTTATTTTGTGTTTTTTTTTTTTACAATGTTGAGTATGTACTTATCTAGGCTGCCTTTGGCAAGGCCATGTGTACCTCATGGTTTTCAAGACCATGTGTCCTTCATGATTAGGCCATGTGTGGATGTACCATGTGTACTATATGTCCTTCATGGTTAAGCCACACCATGTGTATCACATGGTTTTCAACATCTCTCACTCATCCACACATCTACATCATGTGTTATATTTAAGGCTAAAAGCTTAACCGAGGCGATTAAGGTCACCGAACGCCTAAGCGAGGCTTAAGAGGCGGCGAGGACTTCATCGGCGTTTAGGCGCATCAAAATGATATTTTTTAAAATAAATGATATAGATAAAAATATAAATATTTTCAAGCAATTCATTAATTCTATCCAACAAGCAATTCAATGTTTCAGCATAAAGAAATTAAAGAACATATTTTAACAACATTAAAGAACATAAAGAAATTAAAATAGTTGAAATTAATTGAATTAAAATAATTAATTGAATAACCAGGAAATTAATTGAATTAAATTAATTGAATTACAATAAACAAATTAATTGAATTAAACAAATTAATTGAATTAAAATAATTAATTGAATAACCAGGAAATTAATTGAATTAAACAAATTAATTGAATTAAAATAAACAAATTAATTGAATTAAACAAATTAATTGAATTAATTGAATAATAGGAAATTAAAATAATTAATTGAATAATAGGAAATTAATTGAATAACAGGAAATTAAAATAATTAATTGAATAATTGAATTAATTTTAAAAATTAATTTTTGCGAATTAAAAATTAATTTTAAAAAATAATTCAATTAATTTTAACACAGTTCGACAGTGTTCTTTAATTCGAAGTCGAACAAAGAGATGCAGGTGATGATTCGAACTAGGGCCCAGATGATTCGAACTCACTTCAGCAGAAGAAGGAAGATGATTCGAACTCACTTCGGCAGAAGAAGACCCAGAGATGATTCGACTTCGGCAGACGATCGACTTCGGCAGATGATTCGATCTAGGGCCCAGATGATTCGAACTCACTTTACAGAAGAAGGAAGATGATTCAACTCACTTCGCAGAAGACCCGCAGATGATTCGACTTCGGCAGACGATCGACTTCGGCAGATGATTCGAACTTAAATTAGGCAAAAATATGATGAAGCGTCGCTTCGTTTCGCCTCACGCTTCATCGCCTAAGCCTCGCTTCAGGCGTTTCTCCATCGCCTCGCCATTTCACGCCAAGATGCATGTTGAAGCGCCGCCACTCGCCTCGCCTCACGCTTAGGCGAGCGCTTAGGCTCGCCTTTGATAACACTGGTTATATGCACAATCATCATTTCTCAATCTCTCATTCAATCCACTCTTCATATGGAAAAATGGAGCGTGCGACCTGACAAGAAGGTATAAGGTAGGAGCGCTATATTATGCCACCATAAACTAACATAGTACATCACTCGAAATATCTCGTCTACATCCTAGATTCATTGGATCACACTAGATCAAACATTTTAAAACCCCTTGGGAGTCATAGCTCATAAACATGCTTGACCTCAACATCAGATTCAGATTTTATGATTTTATCGTGATCTCAACCGACACAATCGCCGCAATGAGTTACAATACAAGGGTGTGATTTCCAACAATCTTCTCTAGCCACTTATGTTAATTCACTCAAACTTGACCGCTTTCTTTGACATGGTCCTCTGGATCATATTCATCACAACCCTTGGAGGACATGCTAAAGTAGCGGCTTCAAGTCATCACTTCATGACATAGTTCTAGGTTCAAGGGTATAGAGTAGGCCTATTATTGGCCTAATGGGACTCACACAGTGCTAGAGCAAGGATCCATCTAGCCACTCCCTTGAGTGGTCGACGGTAGCACATATAGTATGATATGTATGCTACGGCGGAGCTCTCTCTAAATTGGGTCTGTCACTCTCTAACGCCATACGAATCTTAGTCTAGTCGCTATACAAGTGCCTAACCTGAGTTTCTTAGCATATTCGCTCATCAAGCGCTTATCTAAGACCTCACATTCGGCTATATTTAGACTTCATAAAGTTGTGGATAACTTCATATTTGACTTTTTTAAAGTTTCATCTTAGCCAATGCTAAGGCGACATAATAATAAATTAGTTTTGTTCACTTCTCAAGTTACAAAACATTTACCTCGGTCGCTCTCTAAGTGTCAAGATAATTAATGTCTCATCCCGCTCGCTCTACAAGCGTTAGGGTGATCGCCAATGTGAGACGATCTAAGCCTAGTGACATCATATACAATGTGTGCTAATAGTATCAATTACGCCATAAAACCACATGAATAAATATTTATTCATAAATTGCTCATAAAAATGTCCAACAAAGTCAATGACATATCCACAAAAACATCAAATCCTACGAAGTCCTAAACTCCTAACATGAGTTTGGTAAACATCTCTAGCAATGGCTTTAGTAAGTGGATCAGTCACCATCCTGCTAGTGGAGATATGCTATAGGACTATCTCTCCTCGTGCAACCACATCTCGAATAAAGTGAAATCGAATGTCGATGTGTTCGGTTCTACCATGATACTAGGGATCCTTAGAATATGCCAAAGCTTCCATAATCGTCAACATAGATCATAACGTTCATCTGCAAGAACTGTGATCCCAAGGCGCTATAGGAATCTCCTCAACCAAATTGTTGTTGAACAAGCAACGTATTCTAACTCCATTGTGGACAAAGCAATGCATGATTGCTTCTTACTACACCAAGAAATAGCTGCTCCACTAAGTAGGAACGAATAACCAATGGTAGACTTGTGCTCATCTTTATCGCCACCTCAACAGGTCACGCAGATTCCTTTAGTCTCAAATCTCCACCTCGACAAAAAGAATGAGATCCATCATCCCATGAAGATAGCGAAAAATCGCTTTTACCGCTATAGTGAACAACTCTTGGGTTACTCAGTAACAATTGACCATTCCCATGCAAAACATATTTTCACGAGTACACATCATAGTATACATCGACTACCAATCGCACTCACATAGGGAACCTTTGCCATTTGTTTCTTTTCCTCATCTATCTTAGGGCAAGAGTCAATGCTCATAGTACGCCCCTTCTCAATTGAGAGTGTCAATGGGTTTGGAATACAAACCGCTCCAAGATCCTCTTAATGTAAGTCTCTTGAGACAAACCAAGAAGCCTCTTAGAGCGATCTCCTAGGATCTTAACTCCGAGCACATAACTTGCCTCTTCCATATCCTTCATTTCAAAAGTAGAGACAATCATCTCCATGTCATTTCCAGCTAACAAAATGTCGCCAAAATACGTTGATAGAATAAGGAAACTCTTTCCTGATCGTTTGACATACACACAATGGTCTTCCTCCATCATCTCAAACCCAGTCAAAACGGTGGCTTTATGGAATCTAGAATACCATTGTCTAGATGATTGATTTAAGCCATAAATGGAACATTTGAGGCGGCATACTTTTGCGCTCTTGTCCATTGACCTCAAAACCTATTGGTTGATCCATATAGATCTCCTCATCTAGTTTCTATTAAGAAATGGAGTCTTAACATCCATTTGGAAAAGTTCCACATCCAAATGCGTGACAATAGCTAGAATTAGCGAATCAGAGGCAAATCTCACCACCGGAGAATGTCTCAACATAATCTATATCCTCTCTTTGAGGAGAGCCCTTCGCCACGAGGCTGGCTTTGTACTTATCGATTGATGTGCTCTGTTAGTTTGTGGTGGCTTAATATAACACTCCTACCTTATACCTTTTCGTCAGGTCACACGATCCATTTTTCCAGATGAGAAATGGATTGAATGAGAGACTGAGAAATGATGATTGTGCATGTATAACACTTGATGTGGATGTGTGGATAAGTGGGAGATGTTGGAAACCATGTGGTACACATGGTGTGGCTTAACCATGAAGGACACATGATACACATGGTGCATCCACACATGGCCTTGCCAAAGATGCCTATATAAGTACATACTCAACGCTAGGAGGAAAAAAAAAAAGCTAAGTTCTCTCTCTATCTATCTATATTGAGGTTATCATTTTGTAAGCATAGGAATTTGGAGTGTGGGTAAAATATTGAGAAACTCTTGTGGCTTCTCAATTGACTAAGGTTGGTTGACCTTCCACCTGGGCGGAAGACCATTGGTAACAAATAGGTCTTAAAAATTGCGTGAGGGTGATGGATCGTTCAACTTCCAAACTTGGTTCCAAGCCATAGAACTCATTTCATCCTTCTTAGAAGCTATCCACTTATTAGCATTAGGTGAAACTAATGCTTCCTCATAGGAAGCAGGCTTTTCAAGATCCAACGGAGTATACATGAAAGATTCCTCCTTAATCTCATAACGACGACGAGAAATGGTTCCATGTTCACTTCTACGAATCGGGATCTTAGTGAGTCATTTTCTAGTGAACACCGCCACTAGGAGGTAAATCACTTAATGTTGGAAACTATGTGGTACACATGGTGTGGTTAACCATGAAGGACACATGGCACGCATGGTGCATCCACACATGGCCTAATTATGAGGGACGATGGTCTTGGAAACAATGAGATATACATGACCTTGCCAAAGATGTCTATATATGCATACTCAACATTGTGAAAAAACACCAAATAAGCTAATTTCTCTATATTTATTTATCTCAAGGTTACTGCTTTTGAAAGCCCGAATTTGGAGTGTGGGTAAATATTGAGAAACTCTAGTACCTTCTCAATTGATGGAGGTTTTCTGCATAAGACTCGTAATTGGGAACCTTTGCCATTTGTTTCTTTTCCTCATCGCCTTAGGGCAAGAGTCAATGCTCATAGTATGTCCCTCTCAATTGGAGGTCAATGGGTTTGGAATACGAAACTGCTCCATGATCCTCTTAATGTAAGTCTCGAGACAAACCAGAAGCCTCTTAGAGCGATCTCCCAGATCTTAACTGTGAGCACATAATTTGCCTCTCCCATGTCCTTCATTTCAAAAGTAGAGAACAACCATTCTGAGTGACGACAATCATCTCCATGTATTTCTAGCTAACAAAACGTTGTCAACATATAGTGATAGGATAAGGAAACTCTTCCGATCGCTTGACATACACACAAGGGTCTTCCTCCATCATCTCAAACCCCGTCAAACGATGGCTTTTTGGAATCTAAAGTACCATTGTTCAGACGATTGTTTTAAGCCATAAATGGAACGCTTTGAGGCAAGATACTTTGCACTCTTGTCCATCGACCTCAAAACTATTGGTTGATCTATATAGATCTCCTCATCTAGTTCTCTATCAAGAAATGTAGTCTTAGCATTCATTTGGAAAAGTTCCAAATCCAAATGTGCGACAATAGCTAGAATTAGGCGAATAGAGGCAAATCTCACCACCGGGGAGAATGTCTCATCATAATCTATACCCTCTCTTTGAGTAGAGCCCTTCGCCACGAGACGGGCTTTGTTCTTATCGATTGATGTGCTATGTTAGTTTGTGGTGGCTTAATATAACACTCCTACCTTTTACCTTTTCGTCAGGTCACACGCTCCATTTTTTCTCAGATGAGAATGGGTTGAATGAGATTGAGAAATGATAATTGTGCACATATAACACTTGATGTGGATGTGTGGATAAGTGGAGATGTTGGAAACCATGTGGTACACATGGTGTGGCTTAACCATGAAGGATACATGGTACACATGATGCATCCACACATGGCCTAACCATGAGGGACACATGGTGTTGGAAACCATGAGGTACACGTGGCCTTGCCAAAGATGCCCATATAAGTGCATACCAAGACTGTGGAAAAAAAAAAACACCAAATAAGCTAATTTCTTTCTATATTTATTTATCTCGAGGTTACCATTTTGAAAGTCTAGAATTTGGAGGGTAAATATTGAGAAGCGCTAGTACCTTCTCAATTGTGGAGGTTTTCGAGACAAGACTCGTAATTCAAGCAATCGATCCAAACCGTTTCCGCATCAGGTAAAATGATTACCCATATTTTTCCTTCATTGGTATTAGAGCCATATTACTTGTTTTCACCTTAAATGATTTACATGCCATAGATTAGTTTTATTCATGTTTAATTCAATATTATTGAATATCATGGCATGTTAAGAAGAGTTTTTGGAAAATTCCATAAGAGCAGATTTTTTATCTTAAAAACAGTATAAAAAATTTCGTTTTTATGTAACTGAAATTTACATATTTTGAAAGTACTGTTCATGAGTTTTCCATCCATATAAAATAGACTTTAATCGGAGTTATATCGAAAAAGTTATGGTTTTTCAAAGATTTTTGGATCAAAATCGTTGTTTGTTTGTTTGTTTGTTTGTTTTTTTTTTTTTTTGAGGAAATTTTGTAAATTTTTTTTTTCTTGTCATATTAATTATTGTGTATAATGTGAGGACTCCTTTTAATATTGTTAGAATTTATTTTATGCTATTTAATTGTGGAGCCCACGCACAAATAGTATGACAATATTTTTTTTGGACTCATAAATATTATAGGATGGTATACCTATCTTTGCGTTACTTATGAGACCTTGTGTTAATATCTCTTAAGATTTGTCAAAGATAGTTTTGCTATCTAAGGTGATTTGACTTGGAAGGGAAGCTATATTAACTCCTCCGACCTTCTTGGGATCAACTTGTTTATTGACCAAAGGACTCTATAGTGGCGTTATCTTGATCTCAATCTTTAGAGTAGAAGTTGGGGTGCTACATTTTCGGTATGGTTTAATGTTGTGGATTTAAGAGATGGTTTTGCCTCATAATTTATTCAACAACATTAATTGGGTGTCATATAGAGGAGATGATTATGATCTTAGTAAAATTTTCGATCTCTATGTAAATGGAAATATTGTATGCCAATTGTGTTTTTTGGGAATAAAATTTTAAATAAAAAAATGTGTGCTAATGTTAAATCTGTGCAATAAAATTAGTGAAATGACCTCTAAGAATGTTGTTTTTGACCTCACCAAAGGAGAAAAATGGATGGATCAATTATGATATGTGGCATAGAAAATTCAATACTTGCTTAATGAACAAGAAGTCTTAGATACTTTGACCACCCTTATGATCTGTCTTGAGGAAGGAACAACTGTCCAACATCACTGTGACATGGAAATCTATCGAAGCGGGTCAGAGAGAGTGGTGTGCTATACCATGCTTATCGGCATGTCGATGATCTCATTGGAGAGTTTGAGGTAAGCTCCACTGCTCATGATATTTGAAATCAACTGAAAATTACCTATGGATATCAGCAAAAGTTTTGATGTTCTCATTGCGTGTAAGTACAAGTTTCATTTGCCCCCATGAATTGGGCAAAGAATGTATCACACTCTAACCTCTGCTCATCAAGAAGAACATTACTAGCAACCTTCAAATCACGATCATGGTTGACATAGCTACGAGATGCTCAAGCATTGAGTGTTTTGGATCCATAGTATAGTGCTCAAATTTCAAAATTAGAGCCTAGTTGCAGATGTGGTCCCATAGGTAATTTTCATTGATTTCACATATTATGAGCAGGGGCCTATCTCAAACTCCCTGAGATCATTGTGCATACTGCTAAGCATAGTATAGCTTGTACCGATCTCTCCTGACCCATTTCTCATCGATTTCCATGTTACGGCGATGTTGGGCAGTGGTCCCTTCCTTAGGATAGATCATAAGGGTAGTCAAAGTATTCAGGACTTCTTGTTCATTAAGCAAATATTGAATTTTCTGTGAGGTCAGCAACAACATTGTTAGAGGCCATTTCATTGATTTTATTGCATAGGATTTGACATTAGCACACATATTTTTTGTATTTTAAATTTTATTCCCAAAAAACACAATTGGCATACAATATTTCCACTTAGATAGACAGATAGAAAATTTCGCTAAGCTCATAATCATCTTGCTCTATATGAGTTAAAATATAGCACCCAATTAATTTTTTTTAAATAAAATTATATGAGGGGCAAAATCATCTCTTAAATCCACAACACCATGCATAACATGTGACGTTCCAAATTTTACTCTAAAGATTGAGATCAAGATAGAGTTCTTTGGTCAATAACCAAGTAAGATCCTATGAAGGGCGGAGGAGTCAATATAGCCTATCTTTTAAGTCCAACCACCTTAGATAGCAAAACTATCTTTTGACGGATTTTAAGAGGTATTAACACAATGTCTCATAAGTAACACGGATATAGGTATAGGGTCCCATAATATATATGAATCCAAAAAAAAACATTTTATCATACTATTTGTAAAGGCTCCACAATTAAATAGTATAAAATAAATGCTAACAATAATAAAAGGAGTCATCACATTATACACAATAATTAATATGACAGGGGAAAAAAAAAAAAAATTTGCAAAATTTCCTTTGAAAAAAAAACAACGATTTTGATCCAAAAATCTTTGAAAAATCATACATTTTTCAATATAACTCCAATTAAAGTCCATTTTATATGGATGGAAAGCTCACGAAGAGTACTTTCAAAATATGTAAATTTCAGTAACATATAAATGAAATTTTTTTATACTATTTTTAAGATAAAAAATCTGCTCTTATGGAGTTTTTCAAAAACTCTTCTTAACATGCCATGATATTCAATAATATTGAATTAAACATGAATAAAACTAAGCTATGGCATGCAAATCATATGAGGCGAAAACAAATGATTTGGATCGGATGCTTGAATTACAAGCCTCGTCTAGAAAACCTCTGTCAATTGAAAAGTTACTAGAGTTTCACAATATTTTACCCACACTCCAAATTCCTAGGCTTTCAAAATGGTAACCTCAAGATAGATAAATAGAGAGAAAACTTAGCTTGGTGTTTTTTTTTTCACAATGTTGAGCATGCATTTATATAGGTATCTTTGGCAAGGCCATGTGTCCCTCATGGTTCGGCCAAGTGTGGATGCACCATGTGTCCATGGTTAAGCGACACCAGGTGTACAAAATGGTTTCCAACAATTGAGAATTAACTCCATCAACCTTTGGAGGTGATGACTTTATCTCCCATAAATTCTGCCCAGGCACATCTATCATTAGAGGCCTGTGCCCATTGTTGTCATTCTGTATCCTATTATGGGTGGTGAATTACGTTTTTACACAATTGACCATTGGAAAAATGGAGTGGCATTGTAGGGAAAACCAAGATTTTTAAAATTCTTCCTTTCTTAGAATCTCAATTAACTGGTTAAAAAACCTTTTTGCTCATCCAATTACATTCAAGTAAAATCATGAGGTTTAGGATCACTCTACCTTTCCTACATAAAGCTAAAATTGACTTCCACTTTCACCAAAAATATTATCTGCCCTGTCAGTTTAAATTGAATGCATCTTTAAATGGATTTTGTGAGGTCTGCTGCAGTTCTATGTTCCTTTTCTTTTTAATTAATTAATTATTATTTATTTATTTTTTATGAAACTATATACTCGGTAGCTATAAGTTTCATTGCTTTTTGCTCAAGTTTTTAATTCATCATGCATATTCTTTTTCACAACACAATAGAAGATTCTTGTGCTTCTAAATTATTATTGATCTTTAACAGTAATAGACTGTTATTCATCTTTAACATTAATACAATGTTTTTCATTGAAAATGCCAGCTCTAAATAATTGTCATGTGGACTTAGGCTTGAATTCTACATTGGTCATTGTCTTTGTGTGTATTTGAGACAATTTAGTGATTGTGTTAGCATTAGTCATCAGTAAATTACCATTCCCAAGTCTGCTTGCCCTTCAATTTCTTTTTATTTTAATTGTCTAGGCTTTTGGCTCCCTTCTTTAAGCCTTTCTTGTTCCTATTTTTTTATTTTCATTTTTTGTGGAAGGATGTTTACTTTTACAACTTTGGCACGTCTTATGTAGTTGATGACAAACTTGCTTCCTGCTGTCATGCGTTGGTAATTCATTTAGGGTGCCTTACATAGGTTTTCCCTCTTTGTTTAGATCTATTATTCACCCACGAGGTCAAAACATAAATCTTTTCTCAGAGTTCTGCCTGTTTTGAAGCAGAAACTCTTAGCTACTCTGTGAGGTGTACATGCTTTTCAACTTTGAGCAGGGCATAACATGCCTTTCTTGTGGCTGCTATATGTCAAGAGACATCTGGAGTTTGTTTGTTGTGGGTAATATTGTTTGTTTTATGCAATTTTACCAGAAAACATTAACATCCTAGCAATTTATGATTTGGGACACACATTGTCATAAATTTTTCTATGTTTTTCATTGAAAGTTTCTCTTTAATAGAAAAATTCAAATATATTGATCTAAAATCTGGTAGTTTTGGATTGACAAAAGAAAATGATGGGTCATAGTGCTCATAGAATTGTGTTGTGGAAAGGTTAATTTGAAGAAAAATACACTATAATATGTTGGATGTCAAATTAAAAGCTTATCAGAAAATATTAACATCCTAGTGATTTATGTTTTGGAACACACGTTCCCATAAATTTTTCTATGTTTTCATTAAAATTTCTATTTAATAGTGAAACATTCAAATATATTGGACTAAAATCTAGGTGGAGTCGAGTTTTGGATTGACAAAAGAAAATAATGGGTCATAATGCTCATATAATTGTGTGGTGAAAAAGTTAATTTGAAGAAAAATATACTCTAATATTTTGGATGTCAGATAGGTTGTATGGTTCGGGGTGCCCATGCCCTACTCTCCTTTCGAAGGCATTGTTCTCTCCTCTGTCATTGAGCTCCCAATCTTGGGTGCTGGATTTGCACTTCTAAAGTATACTATCTTTTGAAATGTTTAGTCTAAGCAATGCAATAACATTGCCTTTAGCTTGGCCTACAGCAGAATAGCTACTATTGAGACAGCATTTCGTGTAAAATTTCAATGAAATGTGGTGTCTATAGGTTTTGGCATTGCCACATTTTGTTGATTGCTGCTGTAAATCTTCACCACATGATTAATATATAAGTAATGTATATATCTTTCTCATGAACAGCTTATATTTCAAAAGTGAGATGAGAAAACGGGAAACCTATGCTTAGTCATGAACACTGTTGTAGCGTTTCACATTCCCCTCCCACGTGTCATGCGTCTAAAAATCACACCTTTGATGTGTCGAGCCATCCCATCCCATCCTCGTGCTTCTCTACAATTTCATGGATTTTCAGATGGAATGCATGATGGAAATGGCTCTCACTTTCATCGTCCTTTTCCAGTCACAAATTCTGCTTCCAGAGCAAGTTTTTCTAACTTTTGATTAGATCAATATTAATTTTTCTTACTAATTTTTTTAAAATAGCACTTGATAAATAATTATCATTTTTCAAGAGAGTATTACACTTAACTGCCCCTCTTATTAAAATTCGGGGTCCAGTACACTAGTTTTCACCTCTCCCTCCAAATAGGCCATAGCTAGTGCCTAGTAGTACTGCCACACCCTCAAATGAATTGCTCAGAGTGATAACGAAGGACCACTTCAAGCCCTTGCCATTATGCTAGGTGAGTTCTGGCAAACCCATCAGTAAGCATGTGATCCACACAACATAAATGGGTTCATATTCTCTCAATGACATGGGTTTGTTTGATAAGAAATTAAATATGACGTTATGCAACTTTACCGTTAAAAAAAAAAAATTGGTTCTCAAATAGCTTTCACCTTCTCTTGATCCATGATGTCCTGGATCAATGATATGCCCTAAGAATTTGATCTGTTCTTGTGCAAACTCTTCTTCTATGACAAAAATAAAAAATAAAAAATAATAATAATATGTGGTATTTTGTACTTCAGTTTTATTTTGTAAAGTAATCAGTTGTTTACTGGTGAGCAATTTGTGTGTGGCTTACATATTGTGGATTACAGAGCCAAAAGGGTATGCTATTCTAAAGTACAAGTACTGGACTCATTGATTCAAGTGGTAGCAGAAAACAAAATTATAAAATCATAAAGAAGTATAACATTTTAATTATTAAAGTATATAAACTTTAATACTGATTTGTACGTTTTTATTTTTTGTCACCAGTTTCCCCTCAATTCAAATATATAGAAAATATAAAAAAAGGTATACAATATACTCTTTTCCCATGATGTGCTAAAGTTCCAAAAGCTACTAAGCCTGTGTTTGGGAAGGCAGTTTGAGGCTAAATTAGCCACATATGGACAAAAGTGGCTAATTCAGCCACATGGAAAAAAGCATGGGAAGGCAGGTTGAGGCTAAATTAGCCACATGTGGACAAAAGTGGCTAATTTAGCCACATGGAGACAAAAGCATGGCAGGAGCTTGGCAAAAATCATTTCATAGGTAAATTTACGAAACTAACCCCACATGAAAGAGGGGCTAATTTAGCCCTAGCGTCAGAAATATTCAAAGTAAAAATAAAAAAAACATTTTCCCAAAAACATCTTTTCTCAGAAAGAAAGTTGGAAAAAAAAATTAAAAACATTTTTTTTGTTTTTTGTTAAAATATTTTATAAAAATAAATTCAAACTCTATTTTATAAAAATATTTTTAAAATATTTTAATTTTTTTTGTTATGTATTTGGTTATGATTTGAGTGTAGAGTTGTGAAAGTAGTATGGAGTTTCGAGTTATGTGTTTGGTTATGAGTTTTAAAAATAATTTATTAATTGAGTTTTATTTTATGTGTTTGATTACAATTTGAGTGTAGAGTTGTTTTTAAATTTAAAATATTAACATTTTAAATTATTTAAACTTTTTGAATATTTAAATTATTTAAATTTTTACGATTTAAATTTTTTGAATATTTATTTTAAATTTTTGCTTATTAAATTATTTAGATTATTTACATTATTTAAATATTTAAAATAAAATTAAAATTAAAATTAAATATTTAAAATTAAATTAAAATTAAATTATTTAAAATACACAGGACAATAAAATAAAACCTCACTTTTTATCATTTCACAGAAAATGAAAAAAAAAATAAAAATAAAAAACACATGAAAAAACCATTTGCAAAAAAAAAAAAAAAAAAAAAAAAAATCTTAAAATACATAAATTATTTAAAAAAATACGCCTCATTCAAAAATATTTAAAAAATTACAAAAACATAAATTCAAAAAAAAAAAAAAAGAACGACAAAAATACGCCTCATCCAAAAAGATAAAAAAAAAAAAAAAAAAAAAAAAACAGAAATTACCATTTGCCATGCAATGTACAAATAAATAAAACACATGAAAACCCATTTTTGAAATATAAAAACAAATTAATGTGTACGAATTAAAAAATGACAAAAACGTAAATTAAAAAAAAATAACGAGAAAAATACGCCTCATTAAAAAATATTTAAAAAATATATATAAAAACATAAATTACCATTCACGACGTAATTTAAAAATAAATAAAACACATGAAAACTCATTTTTGAAAAATAAAAAAAAGTTATTGTATACCAATAAAAATAAAAAAGATTAAAAAAATACGCCAAATCCAAACCCAAAATAAAAAAATAAAAAAAATTAAAGGAAAATACGCCAAATCCAAACCGAAAAAAAAAAAAAAAAAAAATTCAAACAATTTCGGTCCTATACATGGCGTTGACGTGGAGGACCATTTGAGTGTGAGTTGCCATGAGAATCACGTGTCAAGGGCAGTTTGGTAATTTACCATAAAGACACCTCACCAGAAGTCAAAAAGTCAAAAAGTCCTTCCCAAACCAGGCATTTTAGCCCCAGGCTAAAATAGCCAAAAAAACTAAAAAGTCAAAAAGCCAACCCACTTCCCAAACGGAGGCTAAGGCTTGGTTTCGCATCATCTAAATAAGTCAAAAAGTCACTATCTTATTTAAGTCACGTCATCCTATTTAAATCACATCACCTCTCTAACACATCACATCAAATCTAACCCAAACCCACCAATAAGTCAAAAAGTACACGTTTTTAGTACATGCCAAACCAACCCTTAAGTGCTTGTTTGGTATGTGCTAAAATAACACATGTTATTTTAGCACATTATTCTATTTGGATCACATCATCACTTTATTACATCATTTTCAAATCCAGCCCATATTTCACATTTTTTTCGTAAAAAGTCAAAAAATACACTAATCAATCACTTTTCAAACAACAATCATCTAAAAAGTGTACTTACTCTAGATCCCATATGAGGGGAAGTTTCTATTTGCACACTATTTTGTTGCAGACATTATTTTTGTTGTTTAAATATCTACTTTCAAACAAAAATCAATTGATCGGATTATTTTTGTTCAAATAATTGGTTTTTGTTTGGAAGTTAATATTTGAACAATTAATTTTTGTTTGGAAGTTAATATTCAAACAAATAAATGGTGTGAACTGAGAATGTTTGTGATGTGCGATTGAAATTATCTGATGAAGGGGGTGATTTGAATATAGATCTAACCTTTGACATAATTTGTATAAAATGGCAGCCCTTGTATTCAAATCCAAAATCTCAAGCATACATCCAGATTTAACCACTGGAACTCATCTAAAAGATTAATCCTAATGTCTTTTCCATGAAGTTGCCACTTTTGTCTTCTAATATTCAAAATTGTTAGTTTAAACTTGTGCAATTTGATGAATTGAAGGGGAACCAAAAATAATCAAAGTGGAAATCCTTCAAAGCTCATAAACTCCATGTTCTAGCCAACTGTTGAACAACCCCATCAAAAATACACATTTTCTTGATAAAAAAATAATAATAATAAAGAACACATTTTCTTAGAATTACTTCTCTATTATGGTTTGGTGAGAATTTATGGGTTAAAGAAAGAAGTGCCACACTTGCATTTCCATCCCTCAGGCTCATAATTTGCATAGTGGAGGCCCAAATGATCAGTGGTTGTTGGGACCTGAATGGCATTACATGGTTTGCAACCTCTACACTTGTGCTCACACTTTGGTGGGCTTGACCCTAGCCCTAAGCTGCTCATACCTTTATTTGCCTCTTCATTCCTATGAACTCTTTCCACGCTTTCAGGATCCTTTACACCCACAATCGACCAAATAGAATAGAGTAAATCTACAATGATCCTAATTAAGCAATACTATTTTTTCATAAAGAGAGTAAACATTACCTTTTTTGACTCGAACACAACTTGTGGGGAGTGGAAGATATACCCTGTGTTTGATCAAAGCATAGAAGGTTAGTGCAACATCATTGACACATTCTGAGTGTTAGAATTTTGGACGAAGCTTAAATAGTTAGAAAATAGATCTAATTATGTACATCAAGCAAACCTAACCCTTCACGTACGACCCCAACTCCGACAGGCAACCATATTTTGTGAACACGGTGCACAAACAATGACAAATATAACGGGGAGTTGGAAGGCGCAACACGTATTGTGAGGTGACATTGGAGGTGTGTCCCGAGTCTTTTTTGATAGTCTAAATCATTTATATTGTAGGGTTTGTCAAGCATATTATTTATAAAAAAATTCAAGTTTAGTCGGATATATGTAACCCTATTATCAACATTAATTATTTTTAAAAAAATTATCAAAATTATACAAACCGTTTGTTTTTGTTTAAAACAAATGTGGTCTTGTTATAGGGTTACAAATGTTCAATTGATTTATTTTTTTATTTATGTATGATCTATTGACGAACTTATAATATGAACAATTTAGATCATGAAAATAGACTCGGTACACGTCTCAACAGACTTTAGAACAACCGTTCTATACCATAAGGCACAACACCTACCCCAAGTCCAATATAACGGGGGGTAAATGAATTTGAAACCAGTATATTCTAAAACTAAAGAAAAATATTGCATATAATCTTAGTGTTTACCTCTTTTTCTTACTTTAAGATTGAAGTGAGTGGATTTCCATATGCATTTATGAATTTGGGCCCATTGCTTTGTGTTTAGGAGTGAGAAAATAAAGTAAGAAATAAGATTATATATAGCATTGCTCAAAATTAAACCTTGGAATTATGTTAGATCACTACTAGTTCAAAAAGTTTCAATAGTTAGAAAATGTCTGAATTCATAAATAAATTGTTTTCAGGGAAAAGTCACGTGGAACCAAACATGGTGAATAAAATCAAGGGTCATTTACATGGCGACCACCTAAACTATTGAAAAGTATCACTTGACTTCTAAACGATAAAAGTATACAAATGAATCTTCTAAACTATTGAGAAGTATCGTTTTGCCCCATAAACTATAAAAACGTACAAATTGATCCTATAAACTATTGGTATATTTTACTTTGACCCTTCCGTTTGGGAGTTCAATTTGTACGTTTTTATAGTTTAGAGAGTTTATTTGTATACTTTGATAGTTTAGGGAATAAAGTGATACATCTTAATAGTTCATGAGGTTCATTTGCACGCTTTTATAATTTAGGAGCAAAGTAATACTTCTCAATAATTTAAGGGTTTTCGTATAAATAATCCTAAAATCAATGTAAAAACAGAAAACAAAAATTAAGAGGACACAGAATCTTATCACATAGAGGGACACAATACAACTCTCTCTCAAATGAGGTGGGAACTGAAAAACAAAGATTAAAAAGCAAGCTTGTAGTGAAGAATGACCATGAGAGAAGGGGAAAATAGAAGAATGAACATGGGAGAAGGGGAAAATAGAGTCTCTAAAATCTAGTCTCAATCAGACAAATTGGTGGATATGGAAGAACCTGTGAGAGTTTAGAAGGATCAAAACTAATGAAGATTGAAAAAGGGATGAAAATATCTAACCTTCTTCATGAGAACTATCACATGCTGCAAATGGACAGCTTGAAAATACCCAGCTCATTACATGCAGGGTAGCTATTAAAAACGAGCAAAGTCTTCTCTCCATATTGTAGAATACCCAAATGAGAGAGAGAGAGAGAGAGAGAGAGAGAGAGAGAGAGAGAGAGAGAGAAGTTTATGATCAGACTAACTCACAATTGAAGTGGCTAAGCATGAATGTTGGTAACTTGACCCTGGTTTGGCTATCATTTTGAGATTTAAAAAGTACAAAATGATAAAATAGGCTAAATAAATTAATAAGACAAAATATCACATTCAACCCATAATCATTACACTTTTTTTCCCACAAAAGTAAAAAACTAAAAAATCCAAACCAAACGAGACTAAAAAAGTCAGAATAAAAGAATCCCAATATAAAAAAAGCTAGCTACATTAGCCAATACCAAACAAATCTTTCATATACAAGAATGGTGAAAATGGCTAGAAAACAACAATGCTGTCCTCTAAGGTCTCTCTCTACCCGTGCTCTGATTGGTTCTGCTGCAGAGATGTTGGTTCACATATAGGAGATTCTGCCTTGGCCGGCATTATATGATTTCTTCCAATATTTGAAAAAATTGCAATAAGTGCTGTAAGTTTGACATAATTATTTTTGACTCCTTTAAGGTTTTTAATCAAACAACATTAAACCCTTTTTATCAGTAATTTATTACTTATATGAATAAAAAAATAATAATGACATTTTTTTTTTTTTTTTTATACTCAAATGTATATTTTGACTTGTTTATTTTTGTGTCTCTATACCATTTATATTAATTTTGGTAGTTTTAGCTTTTTAGTAAGGAAAGTCTATTGATATAATTATATCAAAATTATAATAGTTGTATTTTTTTAATTTTTTTTTTTACAAAATTTAAGAGAAGTCACTCTAATTTATCATAATAAAAACCAAACTATACACAAAGGCATACAATTCTAAGGTCATTAAATACTTTCAACTTCTAACTTTCCTACAAAACATAAACTTCTAGAAAAGAAAAAGAAAAAGAAAAAGAAAAAAGGTCTTGCCAAGCCATGTTGTAGAAAGTGTTGGATATTTATTTTTAAATATTCTAACATTTATTGGTAAAAAATATGATAAAATTTGAAATTCAAATCCTATTTATTGTCTGTATTTATCAATTAAAAGTATTTTAAAAATTAAAATCGTAATCTTCTGTAATGCATCCGTGCATTGTTTATAGTGCACCTTTTAGTATCTCAAAATGATAACTTTTTAATTAAAAAAAAAAAGTTTATTATTATTATTATTTTTTTAAGTTTTAACGATGTCATTTTAAAATAATACAGATAATATTCAGATTTTAAAAATTGTGATTTGGTTTTGTTTAATTCTTGACAGTTTGGTTGTTGGGAGTACATGACAATTTGACCATCAATCTCGATGGGTCAAACACAATTATAGTTTTGTGTCATTGTGCCTCTCTTTTTATAGTACTGCATTGCCATGGTCTAATGGGGGTAATGGGTATTTCCGAAAAGAACTTGCATGTTGGACCAAATTTGGCCTATTATAATGGTGGTACAGGGCACTCGTTTGAATTATCTATATTTTTGGACGGTAAAAGGGCATTCATTTATACTGTGTTTGGTTAGGAAATTTAGGGAGGAAAAGAGAAAATGTGTGTAAAACTATGTGAAATATAGGTATGTTTTATTCACATTTCACTTACATTTTCCATTTTCCTTTCTAAATCCCTCCCCAAATCCTCCAACCAAACACAGCATTACTATGGAGCTGTTGGGGAAGTGAGTTTGGTGGTTTTTTTTTTTTTGGTTAAAATAGTTAATAAAAATAAAATAGGTTAAAATAATTAATAAGATAAAATAGCATATTTAAATCATAATTATTTTATTTTTTTTCTCACAATTATCAAATCAACTACAAAATAAAGCCCACCAACTTCCCAAACACAATTTTGTAACCAAATTAAAATAGTCAAAAAGTCAAAAGTTAACTAAAATAGCCAACTTTGCAAACAAGCTCTACCAAAACTTTTAATTTAGTAATTGTGTAGTACTATTTTATAGTGTGAGGTTGCAAATTTAACAGTTTGAGTTTTTTATAGTGTTTAATTTTCTCTTATTATGAGATTAGCTAGTAGTGGTTGTTAGGCTTGAACTTCTTAATTTGTCATTAGTCTTTATGTCTTTTTGTGCAAAACTTTTATTTATGTGGCATTACCTTCTCTTTTTAAAAAATGAGTTACAAATAAAAGTTTTATGCATAAAATTCATACAAAATGATATTAAAATAACATTTTTATAATCTTTTAGGTACAACGATGAATATTTTGACTTAAAATAAAGACCAGAAAATGGCATTTCATTTTCTATTGTATAAAAAATTTGTTTGTATAAGATTATCTTCTTATTTTTGTTGATATTGTTAAAAATTGAGATCCAATCATTTATGGGACCTTCAACAGATACTATATTCATCTAAAGAAAGAACAAAAAGATCTACCTGTTTGTTTCTCACATAGGTTGAGTTTGAGCTTGAGTTTGAATATCTATCTATTACTGATACAAAAGCTAGTGTAACTCAAGGCTTTCAATGCTTTTGTTTAATTGACTTGAATATATGATTTGCATATTGATTTTAATTGCAAAGTTGAAGCCTAGCTAACCCAAAACTGGAGGTTATTATATAGGGCTGTGATTGTGGCATGCCTAGTTAGTGTTAGTGTACAACTCATCCTCAGTGATACATAAATAAAAGCGAAAGTGCAAGGACTAATGTCAGCATTTATTTATTTATTTATTTTTATTCAAACCAATGTCAGCATTTTGGTGATCAAAGCTAAATGACTAGAAAACAAAATATTTGTACCTTTTCGGTTTAGTGTGACTCCAATTATGACTGTTTTAGGTAGTTGAGAGATCCATATCAGTCCTTCTTGATGTTCCACTTTTTATGGGATCATGTCCCACGTCCGCAAAATTCTAAGATTGGATAGGTCCATGTTTAATTGAATGTTCGTTGATCTAGTCTAACTGTTCGAATTGCTTAATCCAAGCGCGTAGCTAGTTCGGTGTCTGAGCTGACTTATGGCCCTTGTCGTTCCCTTGATATATACTAGCTCGGCCTTTGGCCTTGCTCAGTTCAATTTAGTGACCTGCGGCTGGTATATCGGATTTTACCTCCCACAACTATTATATAAGTAAACATCAAATTTGATGCAGATGTCACAAGTTTTTCTACTCCGAAATGCTCATGAAAATTTGAAATGTCATTCTGAAAAAATTTATTCAAATCTTCAAAATTTCAAATATTCTTCTTCGTATCTCAACCGTGTGCATTTGCACACACATTATGTGTACATCATCACTAGCGTCTATATATATGTGTGTGTACGGAGGGGTTATTCTATCGACAACTCTAAAAATTGTTAATAAGAAGCACAAAATTTCAAATTATTTATAATCTCAATATACTTTTCACATATCTCAAAACATTTTACACATTTTAATACGCTTAATATATTTTTTACGCACTTTTTTAATACTAACAATGACCCTTAAAGATATTTTTAGCATTTTTTTTTATAGGGTTTGGTTTCTCTCGAGTTGTCATCTAATTTGAGAGAGCATTTGAGTTTGGTAAACTCATTTTGAAACTAATTTTAGTGATTTGAACCGTTTACTTTTTTGGATTCGTCAAGTAGAATATTCATGTAAAAAATCAAAATGATTAAATATCGGTAGCTATATGTTTGAATTAAACCTATTTTAAAAAAAATGAACAACAAATATAATTTCCGATATCTGATTATTTTGATTTTTTGCATAAATATTTTGCTCAACAAGTCCTAAAAAATGAATGGTTTAGATTATCGAAATTGGATCTATGATGAGTTTTACGAGTTGCTCAAGTTCTCTCATATTAAAATGTGAATATGAAAGAAACTTAAGATATTGGGTTCTATACCCAAAAACATGCATTATATACACTTTTTTTTGTTATGCACGTTTTTTTTTTATATATGTTATGCATTTGGAAAGATCACATTTATGTAGTTAAAATGGTAGTACATGTCTATGAAGCAGTTGGTAGACAAGGATGTGTGTATAGCAAATGTTGCCCTAAATTAAGAATGATCTTTTATAGTAAAGATATATGTTCTTTTGAAGGTTGTGCTCCCGTTTGTTTGAGGATAGCTATCAAGAGTAAATTTATAATTATTATTTTTTATTCATAAAAATAGATGTATATATAGGCTATTTCACACATCATTTAAGAAGTATTACCCCTTAATACCTATAGACATCTGTCAAAACTAACATTGTACCTACGCCAGGGTCGAAACTAAGGTTCCAGCATACTCTGAGCATTAAAAAGTAGACATAACACCAATAACTCACTATAGAAGAGACTTGAACCCAGGCATGCGAGGTGGACAAGCTCTTTACCACTAAACCAACAGATCAGTGGTGAGAGTTGATTTATTCACAGATCTAAATAATACATAATATTAGGTGGTTTTGCGATTTGCTTATTTAGTGGTGTTTTGATTTTTTAATGAAAAAATACGTATAAAAGTAGAGAGATAATATGACAACTTGTAGCAAAATAAACAAATAAGCCGTTTATTTAGTGGCTTCTCAAATAAGTAAACAAGCTATGTATTGTAAATATTGAATTTTGACCTCACAACCAAATCAAATCTCTTCCCTGAGATCCTTGGAACTAAGTTGTAGAGTAGTGCAAGAACCAAAAAGCCAAACACCTGCGCACAAAAATACAACAACACCGGTGGCTTGTCTACCCGGAACACTTCGATGATCAAGTCCGTCAACAATCTCTCAATGATATCAATTAAATAAATAACTCTTAAGTAAAATGTATCTTAGACTCACAGGAGTGCCGTCTTTATATTATTGTTGGAACAATCTCTGTGTACAATAAATAAATTGAAACTAAATCAAACAATTAAAATAAATGACGTACCGAATTTATTTTACCGAACCGAATGAATAATAAAAACCATCAAGTCAAGTGTGTGACACTCTATCCTTAGGATAGATTCGCCTCGCTACAGTGCTTGCGGACAAGTGGCGTCTATCTCCCACAATACAATGATTTTCACAAATTGTAATAGCATTCCAAACAATTTGTTTGGCGAACAAAAACCTATGTTCTATACTCTCTTTAATTTTTCCTAAAATTATATGAAGAATATAAATGCAACAGAGTAAAACTGGATAGCACAAAGGAATTTTTTCAGACTATTTTTGGATCACCAAACTGCTAGAATTAAACTGGTATTTATAGGCAAAAAATCATGTCCGAACAGGTGCTGTAAAAAACTGAACAGATATGAAATTATTTTGAACAGATCTGCAAACTGTTTGGCAGTTTTAAAACTGCTCGGAACTGCTGGGCAGTTTTCCCAATCTGTTGGACAGTTTGAATCTGTTGAACTGTTGGAAAATGGACTGAAAATCGGATACAGTTTGGACAGAAAATTAAATTCAATTTTGGCACAAAATTTGAATTCAATTTCATTAAGAATTTTTGGGGAAAAAAATTCAAATAAATTTTGTCCAAAAAATTAATATAAGAACCAACTCGACCCGACCCACACTCGGCTCCGTCGGACGGACGGCAATGCTGGCGTGGTTTGGGCTAAGGTTCAATTTGTCCATAACTCATCCCTTCTACAAACTTGTGGTGCCCCTTAGGGCCCATCCTAAATATTGTCACCTAGAACTTATATACACACATAAGTTCTCTTAAAGTTTCAATGTGGGACAACCTATTTCAAAGAAACCCATATCTAATTCTTTAAATATCCATTCCACGAACCTGAAAATGACGTCAAGTTCCCATTCACTCATAAAGGGTTTTAATGAACTGTCTTCATCGTGACTTGCCATGCGGTAAGGAACACGTTACCTCTTTGGACCCACCCCAAAAGGCGTTTGGAGCCCACTTAATTTTGGGCTCAAAGTTGGCCCAAAATAAGCCTTATAAAACCAAATTTTCCAACAATCATCTACATGAATGGAATTTGAAGGAGAGAAAATGCAATAACATGATATAATTACAGAGTGTACAAAAATTGAAAATATTCTGCAAAGGATAGGTAGCTTCTGGCTTTAAACCTTCTCTTGTGAGACACTATCGGATTTACTAGCTAACTAGTGAACATGATGTCTTGAACCGTTCAACCGTTTGTGTAAATCAAGATAATAGAACTCACACAGTATATCCCCAGACATAGTTTAGTTCTCATTATTGTGTTCATTTTGGCCCTGAACAACCTGGTCTTTCATGAGTGCTCTAGAGAATTGTAACCCTTTACAAATCTCATAAAACCGGCCCAGTTCACACTCACATAGATGATTCTTATGAAGAGTATCCTGTCATACTCCACTAGGTTTACCTAGATATAAGAATCATTAAAATTTTACTTAACCTAAAACGTTGCAGACATCATTATTTCATCCTAGAAATGGGTAGGAGTTGGACTCTCCAGTGATCCTTTTGAGTCATACACAACTCGGTTGTCCCTTTGAACCTAGATCTTGGGATCTCCAGTCAATTAGGTTGGGTTGCCATTGTGGTAACTCTTATTTAATAGGCTTAAGTCACATTCCCCTTGATGAATTCTCAACTAACTCTTTTGCTAACCCTTTGGTTAGTGGATCCGCTATGTTGTCTTTAGACTTCATATATTCAATGGAAATAATTTCATTAGAGAGTAGTTGTCTCACGGTGTTATGTCAACGACGAATGTGCCGTGACTTATCGTTATACATATAACTCTGTGCTCTACCTATTGTTGATTGATTATTGCAATGTATGCATATAGCAGGCACCAGTTTTGGCCACATTGGAATATCTTCAAGGAAGTGGCGAAGCCATTCTACCTCTTCCCCAGCTTTGTCTAAACCTATAAATTCTGATTCCATAATAGACCTAGCAATGCAAGTCCGTTTGGAAGATTTCCAAGATACAACCGCCCCACCCCGAGTAAAAATATACCCACGGGTAGATTTTGAGTCTCTAGTATCTGATATCTAGTTTGCATCACAGTAACTTCAAGTACTGCTGGATATCTAGTACAATTCAGCCCAATGTTACGAGTAAATCAGAGATATCTTAGAACCCTTATAATTGCTTTCCAGTGTTCTACTGCTGGGTTACTCGTATATCTACTTAATTTACTTAATGCATAAGCTATATTCGGGCGAGTGCAGTTCATCAAGTTCATTAAGCTTCCAATAATTTAGGCATACTCTAATTGAGAAATACTTTCTTGTACATTCTTAGAAAGAAACAAATTAACATCCATAGGTATTCTAGCAAGATGATCATTATCTTTGTTGAATTTGTCAAGTATTTTCTCAATGTAATGAGATTGCGACAAAGCATAACCTTGTGATGTTTTGGTAATTTTCATACCAAGAATTACATCAGCGATGCCCATGTCCTTCTTGTCAAAATGTTTATTCAACATTTTCTTGGTAGTTTTAATCATGTCATTATAATTACCTATGATGAGCATGTCATCCACATAAAGACATACTATAACATAACCTTTGTCTGTGTTTTTAATATAAACACATTTGTCACACTCATTAATTTTATATCCATTTGACATCATTGCCTTGTCAAATTTCTCATGCCATTGCTTTGGCACCTATTTTAAACCATAAAATGATTTAACCAATTTACACACTTTCTTTTCTTTTTCTGGAACCGAAAATCCTTTTGGTTGTTCCATGTAAATTTCTTCATCTAACTCACCATTTAAGAAAGCGGTTTTCATATCCATTTGATGAATTTCTAGATTGTACAACGATGCAATAGCAATTAGCATTCTAATGGATGTTATTCTAGTAACCGGTGAATATGTATCAAAGTAATCAAGGCCTTTTTTTTGTCTAAAACCTTTGACCACAAGTCTTGCCTTGTATTTATTAATTGATCCATCCACTTTCATTTTTCTTTTGAAAATCCACTTGAACCCAAGAGGTTTACAACCTGGTGGCAAATCTACCAATTCTCAAGTGTGATTTTGCAGGATGGATTCAACTTCACTATTTACAACTTCTTTCCATAAAAGAGCCTCAAGACTAGACATAGCCTCTTTAAAGGTTAAAGGCTCATTTTCTAACAAAAATGTTAGAAAATTTGGACCAAAAGATTTTGAGGTTCTAGCACGTTTACTACGCTTAGGTTCCTCTTCTTCATTTTAATCTATCTCTTGATCACTACTAGTAATAGCATCAAAAGATCTTTTCTTATTACTAGTCTCTTGTCCAATCTTATTCGGAAACACATGTTCAAAGAAAAATGCATTCCGAGATTCAATAATAGTATTTACATGCATTTCGGAATGTTTTGATTTATGAATCAAAAACCGATATGCACTACTATTTTTGGCATAACCAATGAAAATGTAATCAACGGTTTTAGAACCTATCTTAGTCTTTTTAGGACTAGGAATAGCCACTTTAGCCAAACAGCCCCACACTTTTAAGTATTTGTAGGATGGTACTCTTCCATGCCACAATTGATAAGGTATTTGATTCACTTTCTTTCGAGGTACTTTATTAAGTATATAATTAGCAAAATGTATTGCTTCTCCCCACAAGTTCTGAGGTAATCCAGAACTTATTAACATGGCATTCATCATTTCTTTTAAAGTCCTATTTTTCCTTTCAGCAATTCCATTTTGCTGAGGTGAGTAAGGGGCGGTGGTTTGATGAATTATTCCATGTTCTTTACAAAATGCACCAAAAGGTGATTCATATTCACCACCTCTATCACTTCTAAATTTCTTAATTTCTTACCAAGTTGATTTTCAACTTCATTCTTATGTTGAATGAAAGTTTCCAAAGCTTCATCCTTGGTTCGAATTAAATAAACATAACTATATCTAGTATAGTCATCTATAAAAGTGATAAAATACTTTTTCCCACCTCTAGTTTGAATTGATTTAAAATCACAAATGTCACTATGAATTAATTCAAGTGGTTCCGTACTTCTTTTAATTGGATGAAAATGAGTTTTGGATAATTTTGCCTCAACGCAAACTTCACATTTATGATTTGAATCAATGTCAAATTTAGGTAAACATTCCATATTAATTAATCTACGCAAAGATCCATAATTAACATGTCCAAGTCTACCATGCCATAAATTTGAAGAGTCAAGCAAGTAAGAAGAAGATGTATTTTTATTAATAACAGAGGGTATAACAGTCATTACATTCATTTTGAAAAGGCCATCAGACATGTAATATTTTCCTACATACATTCCGTTTTTGGTAAGTACAAATTTGTCACTTTCAAAAACTAACCTAAACCCATTTTTACTCAACAAAGATCCGGAAATAAGATTCTTGCGAATGTTTGGTACATGCACCACATTGTTGAGAGTGAGTTCCTTTCCAGATGTCATCTTCAAAATAATCTTTTCTTGTCCTTCAACTTTAGAAGTCGAAGAGTTGCCCATAAAATGTTGTTCACCATTGTCCACCACTGAATAAGATGTGAACATCTTTTTGTCGGTACAGATGTAACGAGTAGCACCAGTGTCTACCCACCATTGTTTAGGATTTCCGATAAAGTTTGCCTTGGAAACAACTGCAAAAAGATTTATGACATCTACACCATTGGAAATTATTTCCATTTCGGTTATATTGGCTTGAGCAGGCTTCTTGCTTGATCTTTCTTTGCCTTTACGTTTGTAACGACAATCTTTAGCTCGATGTCTCTTTTTGTCACAAATGTAACACTTATCATGTCACGACCCCAAACTACCCCTAGTAGAATGGTGCCGTGATGGCCAGTAATCCGAGATTACCGAAGGCCAACTTATCAAAAATCACACACAATCAGAGTATACATATGGGGCTAACAAGAGCGGAAGCAATAACTTAAAATACAAGTGGTCCATAAGAGCTGTGCATAAGTCAAATGAAATGGCATACATCCTTACATAACTTTACAACTTATAAAATATACATTACATCTCATCAAAAAGGCTTCTCAAGCCGACATAAATAAAAGTAATGCATACAAGTCAAGAATCATCATCTTCAGAACTGCCGACGTAAATACAAGGTTGCCGACTTAAACACAAAATGCCGACATGAATAGAATATACAAAGTACAAGGTTTAAAGCATAATCTTCACAATTGCCGACATCCTTGATGCCGACCTAACATGCATGCAAAACATCGGGCACAAAACACACCTCGGCGAAGCCGACTTCTAGCTTGGAACCTACATATATATAGAGAGGGTGAGTCTGGAAACTCAGTGAATGGTACAAGTAATAAAGGGGTTAAATGAATGATTCCCGAGGTTCCTGTTAAAACAATACACATAACATAGCTTGTTCAAAACTTGTACTTATAGCATAGCTTATTCAAAACATTTATATAGATAACATGGCTTGCGTCAAAACATATACTTAGCAAAACTTGTACAAAACATTCTTGGCATAACTTGTATCAAAACGTGTACTTGAGCTTTCAAAACTTGCTTACTTATCAAAACATAGGATGAACCGTATTCATCAATCTTGGCCTTACAAAACATATGTGCTACTAACGTTTTAAGTCCCCTAGCACGCACGGACTTGTGCCACTGATGCTTAAAGTCCCCTGGCACGTACGGACTTGTGCCACTTATGCTTAAAGTCCCCTGGCACGTACGGACTTGTGCCACTGATGCTTAAAGTCCCCTGGCACGTACGGACTTGTGCCACTTATGCTTAAAGTCCCCTGGCACGTACGGACTTGTGCCACTTATGCTTAAAGTCCCCTGGCACGTACGGACTTGTGCCACTTATGCTTAAAGTCCCCTGGCACGTACGGACTTGTCTAAAACATCATCAAAACAGAGCTTATACTAGATACATAAATCTTACACTTGATATACCAAAATAGGGATAATCATTCATGCTTGATCAAACACTTTTCAAGACAAAGCAAAGTAAAGCTTATCAAAACATTAGAACATAACTTTATTAAAGGTACCACTCACTTAGTTCTTGGGACGTCGGGATCAAGGCAAGGTCCAAGTCCTACAAATACATAGCAAGGTCCACTGAAAACACATCTCAAAACAAGTCTCACATACATGCAAATGATCTCAAAAAACATGCTGGAAGTCAGAACACTGTTTTACATGTCGGGAGGACATGCTGGGCACCAACCAGGTCTATGCCAAGGTCCCACGTCTCCTGGCCGAGGTGTGGCTACCACGGCTTCGGCGTGCGGCTGCGTGCCGAGGTCCAAACAAGACAAGTGCAAGTGATCATACAAGGTAGGTCAAGGTGAGATACGATGCTTGGCCTAAGTGTAAGGTCTCGGTAAGAATGATCTCGGCGACTACACTTCGGGAAGTGAAGTCTGGAAATCTGGGTTTCCACCCGTGAAGAACATGAAGAACATGAATATGATGAATGCCAAAATCATACTTTGCTTATACAAAAATCTGGGTTTTCATGCCATGAGTTCGAAAACATTGACCTGGGCACCCATACTTGAAGATCATGTGAAAACAAACACAAAAACATATATCTTGACTTGAGTTTTCGGATCAAAACATGACTTTTCTTGAAGAACACTTGAATATCATTTTCTCTCTCTAAAACCGAACTTCAAAACGATGCATGGCTTACAAATCATATTCAATCATGAAATGCGATATCATAAACATGAAGAGCTACATGAGCAAGTCAAGAATCTAACCTTAGAACACGAATCTAACGGTTTGATCTCTAGTAATCAAGCTTGAATCTCTACTCCCTCTCTAGAACTCCTTCTCCCTCTTCTAGAGCTTCTCTCTCTTCTTCCTTAGAACAAAACACAACAAATGATAGGTTTCTCTCTCTATCGGCTGACTTAAACCTCTGCTCGGACACGTGGCAACGGCGGGTTGGTTCTCCTAAAAAAGGTGACAAATTGACAAGACTTGACTCTGACAAAGCGTACTCAACAAGCTACCCAGCAAAACACTCCGGCAAGGAATGACTTCGGCAAAGGGCAAGACATCGGCAAGTCAAGGGACAATGATCTCGGCTAGGAGGAACAACACTTGACTAAGCTGTGCCACACCTTGGCCTAGATGTGCCACACCTCGGTCTAGGTCATACCACTCCAAGACAAGATCACTTGGGTTCAAGATAACATCTCGGCCTAGATAATACACACCTCGGCCTCGGCGATACACACCTCGGCCCAGATGATAATCATCTCGGCCAATATGTCCGGACAAAGGTGGAGGTCAACAAAGTGGTTCCAAGATGGTTCTGGACTGAAGATGACCTCGGCTTGGAAATGATCTAGGCTTAGCATAACAAGGCTTGACAATACAAGGGGAGGAACAAGGCATACATATACACTTAAGCAAATCAAATACGTACAAAACAAGGCACAATTCATGATAGCAAATCTTAACATGGCAAATCATATAACTGTATGCAAGCATGACAAGACATGAAATGTGGGTCCTTACATACCATTAAACTTGTACTTCTTAGTTTTCCTTCCTTTAGATAGCATTTTCTTCTGCCATCTTTTAAAAACAGTTCTTAAGAGAACTTCTCTGGTTTTTTACCATGATTCACTCGCACAGTCTCAACATAAGGAGAGGTTGGCGCAATGGTAATCACCATACCAGTACTGGTTTCAACATTAGTTTGACCAGTTTTATAGCCATAAATTCTAAATTATAAAACAAAATTATAATTAGAATTTTATACTACACAAAAAATTAAACCATAAACACAGAATTTTAAATTTTGTAAAAATAAAAGAAACAAGAATTGTAACTTTTATTTCCAATTAATTTGAAAATAAAATAAAATTTTATTTACACAAATTAATTTCACACAGAAAATTAAATTCTGTAAAATAAAAGAGACAAGAATTGTAACTTTTACTTTTCAATTAATTTGAAAATAAAATAAAATTTTATTTAAACAAATTAATTCCTCACATAAAATTAATCTCTACAAAATAAAAGAAACAAGAATTATAACTTTTGTTTTTCAATTAATTTGAAAATAAAATAAAATTTTATTTAACCAAATTAATTCCACACAGAAAATTAAATTTCTATAACACTTCAATAATTAAAATACTGAAACAAAAGTTTAATTAATGAACACTCAGAAATAATTTCTGAAAACTAAAATTAATTTCTGACAAAATTTCACAAATAAATATTCTAAATTGTTAATAACACTAGTATATTACTACTAGTTATCAAAGAAAATAGACAGTATATTACTACTATCTGTCAAATAGTATATTATTACTATTTGTTTTTCCAACCAGAATATCATTTTGCAAAATCACAAAAAATAATTTCTGTAAAAAGAAGAAAGAGAAAAGGAAACAAATGAAAAATTTTATAAACAGAATAATTCGAATATATCTTAAGATTGTTGGAACAATCTTCTGTGTACAACAAATAAATTGAATCTAAATCAAACAATTAAAATAAATAATGTACCGAATTTGTAACGACCCCAAAATGCCTACCATAAATTATTTTTATTTAATTATGGGTTAATGTACTTTAATTTAGTTATATCTGTTTGAATTGAGGAATTATCTGTTGAGTTACGACTTCAAAATTGAAATTGCCAACTTTCATGGGTTCAGAAATCGAAATTAAGTATATGGATATGCTAATGGGAATTTTTAGAGCCATTTAGGAAAGATAATTGAAAATTTATTTCGCTTGATTCATTAAGGTGTGTTTGGGTAGTTAACTTTGCACTGCAAATTGAAGGCCTTAGAGGCTTCAGAAACCGGAATGGAGTACATAATTATAATCAGTAAGATTTTTAGGATTTAATATGAAGTTTCGTAAAAATCTGATTCAGAATGAATTAAATTGCTTTTTTTAAATATTATATTATATATGTGTATATGTATATGAGCCTTGCTTGGCTCAACAAAAAAAAGAGAGGAGAGTCCGATATTTTGAGAGAAAGAAAGAGAGAGTTCTGGAGACTCAAGAGAGAAAGAAGAAAAGAAGAGAAAGGAAGGAGATCAACCATGAAAGCTTGGGAAAATTGAAGAGATTCAAGGGAAAAAGAAAGGATTTGAGTTAAGGTATGTGGCTTTAATTATTATCTTTGTAAATAATTCATCTACCACATGCAATCAATGATTAAATTGGAGATTTAATATGTGTGTTTTGGGATATGAATGAAATGGGTTGAATTCAAGGAATTGAACCTTGATTTCCTTCAATTTGTTTAATTTGAGTTCAATCTTAAGAATGATTCATGGAATAACAAGATTTGGTGTGAGAATCAACCATGTGTAAGATGTACTTACATGATTGTGGGCATATATTATGAAATTTTGAATATATGGAAAAGATGAGACTTTGATTTCTAACTTTAAGCAAGATTGATGTAGTTGAGATGAAATTACACTTGAATGATGTTAGTTTATCATGTTGTGGCGTAATTTTATATGTTTTTGAGTGATTAGAGTTGAAACCTAACTTAGAAAGTGCAAAAACAAGTGTTAGAACCAATTGGTATTTTCGGACAGCAGTTTTTGCCCAAAGCCGGACCTGCAGCGAGGGCTTCTTGCACGTGCGGAAGCCTTCTTCCAGCAACATTTTTGATTCTGAAATACAAGCACATGCCTTGGATTTCCCACACGTGCAGATTCAGTCTCGCACGTGCAGCACTCTGCTATTTTAGCTCAACTTCAAATAAGCATATCTTTTTCATTTGAACTCCGTTTTAAGTGATTTTTAAGCCTAAATTCAAGCCCCGGAAGTCTAGTTTTTAATGGTGGTAGTCTCACATCCAAATTCTAAGTAAAAAAATAGATATGCTCAAATTAGTAAAGGTTGTTCACTTTTTGTCTACCGGTTTCATGCTATTTCTTTTTCTACCCAGTTTCCTTTCGTTTTCTCCTATTCTCCTACACACAGATTATGAACTATTGAGGACTAATGAGTTTAGAACCAACATAACTAATTGATTAAAGAGCAAAGAAAGAGATTGGTTATATTCATATATTGTGTTATGTAATTGTGGTTGTAGGTCTAGGAGGACATCGTCCAACTGCTACCAGAAGCCCATCACTGTGAATAATAGTATAGTAAAGATATGTTTTTCATTATCTATTGTGTGACATGATTCTCTAAATATTGTATTTTGTTAAAACGCACAAATTTCCAAGAAAAGTAATAAGTCATGAATAAGAAATGTGAATAGTTTGTAATATGATATGGTGGGTCCAAGGCTGTTCTGTTTATTCATTTCGCTTATGTTATGGCGTGATATGAATTGTTCAGTCTTTAAGACCTAATCATTTTGGTATGGAACAAAGTGTTGTACGGAACTAAGTGCTACAGAATGAGTCACCTCTAGGGGCCGTACGAGACACCTCTTGGGTCCATACATACATGAATTGGGCCCAAGGAGAGGTGGAGACATGTCGATGTTCCATTTACTCTATGATAAGATAGAGTGATACATTTTGATATATGATTGGGCCCGAGGTCGTTTTGACATATGATTGAACCTGAGGCCGTTTTGATATATGTGAGCCCAAGGCTGTTTTCTTATATAGTGGGCCTAAGGTTGTTTTGTAAACATGATTATGAATAATGTTGTGAATGATGTAATTGCGGACGAGTATTGTGTTATGCTTCTTTCCAATCTAGATTATTCACTTGATTCTCTTTACTTTATTATTACTCAAGCTTCGCTCACTCCGTATTTTATATGTATGTAGGTGATCAATCCAGAAACCAACCTTAGGTCAACCCGCAGAAGTTCTTTTGTGAACCTGCTATGTCAAGCCACCCAAGATGTACCTTTATGTCAAGGCTTTAACCTTGTATTGCTTGAATTTTGTGTATATGTGTGTGTGAGATCTGTATAAGCGTGGTTATTGTATATGTAAATATGGAAAGTGTAATTAAATACTTTAATTATTTTAGTCGTCATGTATGCACAAGTTCAATGGACATCATTATTTTTATTTTTCTTCCGCTTGAGGGCCCGTACTCGAATAAATATTTGTGAAATTGTGTTTTGAGGCCTAAGTATAGGCCGGTCATGGACCAAACTTTTAAGAGTAGGTTTGGGTCATGATAGAATTTATTTTACCGAACCGAATGAATAATAAAAAAGATCAAGCCGAGTGTGTAACATTCTGTCCTTAAGACAGATTCGCCCCTCTACGGTGCATATGGACAAGTGGCTTCTATCTCCTAGGATACAATGATCTTCACAAATTCTAGTAGCACTCCAAGCAATTTGTTCGGTGAACAAAAACCTGTTTTCTATACTCTCTTTAATTTTCCTAAAATTATATGAAGAATATAAATGCAGTAGAGTAAAACTGGATAGCACAAAGGAATTTTTTCAGACTATTTTTGGATCACCAAACTACTGAAATTAAATTGGTATTTATAGGCAAAAAATCTTGTCCGAACAGGTGCTATAAAAAGCTGAACATATATGAAACTGTTTTGAACTGATCTGCAAACTGTTTGGCAATTTTAAAACTGCTCAAAACTGCTGGGCAGTTTTCTCGTTCTGTTGGATAGTTTTAACCTATTGAACTGCTGGAAAATGGATTGAAAACGGGATACAGTTTGGACAAAAAATTAAATTCAATTTTGGCACAAAATTTGAATTGAATTCAATTTCATTAAGAATTTCTGAAAAAAAAAATTCAAATAAATTTTGTCTAAAAAATTATTATAAGAACCGATAAGACCCACACTCGCGCCCGGCACGACTCGGCTCAGCGGCAACGGCACGCGTGGTGGTTTAGGCTAAGCTTCAATTTGTCCATAACTTCTCCTTTCTACAAACTTGGGGTGCCCCTTGGGGCCTAACCCAAGTGTTGTCACATAAAACTTATATACGCACATAAGTTCTCTTAAAGTTTCAATATGGGATAACCTATTTCAAGGAAACCCACATTTAATTCTTTAAATGTCCATTTCACAAACCCAAAAACGACGTCAAGTTCTCATTCACTCATAAATGGTTTTGACGAACCGTCTTCACCGTGTGACATGTCATGCAGCAAAGAACACGTCACCTCTTTGGACCCACCCCAAAAGACGTTTGAGGCCCACTCAATTTTGGGCTCAAAGTTGGCCCAAAATAAGCCTTATAAAACCAAAATTTTCCAACAATTATAACTAGTTCCCACTTTCTCCTAGAAGTCTTACTTCATGGGATTCTGTTATCCTAGGTAGGCAACCCAAAATGGAAAGTGAATTGAGTTATTAAAAATAATTTTACAATATTAAAAATAATAAACATGATATTCAAATTTTAACAAATAAAAAACAAAACAATAATTATCAGAAAGTAAGAGAGATAGGGAGAGAAAATCAAACATTGAGATTATAGTGGTTCATCACGCTGGGCCTACGTCTACTCCCCAAGGAAGCTCCTTGAGAATTTCTTCACTATAAAAATGAATCAATACACCACCAAAACTTTACTAAGTATGTGAATTTTACACAGGTCTTACTCTTATCTGTTGAGCCACACTCAACAATAAATACATCACCCTTACAAAATTTCTCTCACAAAATAATCAATAAGGATAAAAGGTATTTAAGCCATCTTTTAAATAATTCTCTCACAAAGAGTATATATGAAAGTGTAAGAACAAATACAATACTTAGATCTGAAAGTGAAATAGCACAGTGAAAAATACAATCACAATTTTGGAGCATACAAAATTTTTTCCCTTCAAATTCCTGATTTTTTTCTCCACACAAAATACTTCTATTGTACACAAAATATCTATCCGTTAGGGGAGAGGAGACGCTCCTCTAACACGCTACATCAGATCACGAGAGAGATACATGCTCCTCTTTTTGACTAATTTTTCAAACATCCAGTTGTTGAAGACATACAAGTGGAGAAAAGCACGGGCACCAATTTCCTTTTTCAAATACTGGCCAACATCTCTTTCGACAAATAGTAACACCAAAATTTTCAAACTTCTCTCGTAAATAACAAAAAATGTATAGTGACTGCATAGTAACTTTTCTATTAAAATATTTGACTACACAATAACTTTTCTATTAAAATATTTGTATGCATAGTAAAATCATTTTAAATAACATTTGTATCAAATATAAAAATATATATTCTTTTTAAAATCTTTGTAGTTATTGTAAGGATTTTAGATACACTCTAATAAAAATAACCAACCACCCCATGTGGGTATATTAAATTTTGTCAAAAGACAACAACTGACCAAAATCAAATTTATCAAAATAAGACAACTCAACAATATCAAATTTGTTGAAAGATGAAAATAGTTATCAGTCGAATTTTTCAAAATTGTGAATAATAAAATCTACTATTTGAGCACAGTAATTTATCCAAAATTCAAATTTGAATAGTATTATCTATTTAAATAATATTTATAACAAATATATCATACAACATATATTTTAAAAAGATAATATTTTGTGTCAAATAATATAAAATATGTATATTAAAATATCATAATTTATCACATAATATTTTAGACATCATCAAAATTAGACTATATGATTAACAATCTCTCCCTTTTTGATGATAGCAATACATGCATAAATTTGACACAAAATTTTACTTGAATAAATGCACCATAAAAATATTCAACAACCATAATACATACATTTATTTTCATTATATTTTTTTCCCTCATTATTAACAAATTCTTTGTCAAATAATTTATATATGCATCAAATTTCTTTTCCCCCTTTGACATCATCAAAATAAAAGGTTAATACGGGTAAACAAAATTATTTATCTTTTGAAATAAATGTAATAAGAAATGTTTAACAATAATGATGCAAGCATTTATAACTCTCCTTGAGGTTATGACGCTTCATAAAAAAAATATAGAATAGTTTCCCAATCAATAATACCAAGGGCCATTAAGATTCAATCAAACACAACTACACTGAGTGTACTTGCAAAAAAAAGAGAAAAAACACACGAAATAAAATGCTTCATGCCAAGTAGAAGCAATAGTAATATAATAACAAAGAGTTTGTAGCACATGCAACCACAAAAGAAGTATTACAAATTTCAAAAATAATTTTAGCATTTTGATAAGGGAAACAACAATGACGATCTGTAACGATAATATAGATCTGCAATGATAGTGAGGAGCGAAAATGATGATGAATATCAGGGATGGATTTTTGTAGATTGGGGATGGATCTTGGCAGATTGGTGATGGATCTTTGTGGATCGGTAACAAATCTTGGTGGATCAAAAATGATGTTGAAGATCAGTTATGAATGTTTTGTATAGATCGGTGATGGATCTTAGTAGAGCGGTAATGAATTTATGTGGATTTTGGTAGATTGGTGATTGATGTGGGTGGATGATGGAGGTGATGAAAGTGGTAGATAATGTTGGTGATGGAGTTGGTGTCGGATGATGGTAGTGAGGAAGAGCGCGCACGCACGCGATAAAGAGAGAGAGAGAGACACAGAGACAGAGACAGAGAGAGTAGGTGAGATAAAGAGTATAAAAAATATCATTTTTTATTACTTCTATTTTTAAATATAAATATCATATAGGAATATTTATCATACCAATTTTAGTTCTAATATAACAAAGTTGTTCTTCATTAAGAGGCTTTGTAAATATGTCAACTAATTGACAATATGTACGTACACATTCAAGTTCAATGTCACATTTGAGTATATGATCTCTTAGAAAATGATGCCTTATTTCAATGCGTTTAGTGCTTGAGTACTGAATATGATTTTCAAAAGGTTAATGGCACTTGTGTTGTCACATTTTATAGGAATATGATCACAATGAAGTCCAAAATCTTGAAGTTATTGCTTCATCCAAAGCAATTGTGCACAATAATCAACAGCAACAATATATTCTGCTTCAACAGTTGACAGAGCCACTGAGTTTTGTTTTTGCAAAACCAAGAAGTGAGAGAGTATCCAAGAAAATGACCAATGTCACTAGTGCTTTCTCGATTAATTCTATATCCTGTAAAGTCAGCATCCAAGTGACCAAAAAGTTCAAAAGTGGTTTCCTTAGAATACCATAAACCCAAATTTGGAGTGCTAATAAGATATCTGAAAATATGTTTGATTGTGGTGATGTATGACTCTTTAGGTGTGGATTGAAAATGTGCACACATACAAACACTAAACATTATGTCGGGTTGTAACATGTCCGGGGGGTACCCGCGCGCGTTAAACAGTTCGGACTCCCGAGATCTCTTTGATCTAGTCTCATGAGTGCAATGTAAACGTAGACGAGAGTCCAAATTTGAAAACTTTTATTGAAAATCCATTTTATTGCAATTTTGTCAAAAATGGACTGCATCATCAGATCTCAAAATCGCCATCTAATATTTATTTTGGAAAAATTAGGAAACCCATGACTTGTGCCAAGGCCACTGTTCGTTGTAACCAAAGATGCTTGGCTCGGAACCTTAGGTATGAGAGGGGAAGGTCAATAATGAGCACCCCCGCCCACCCGATCAAAAGATCGGCCTCTACTAAACCATGATATGAATTTTATTTTCTTTATATGTTCATGTTTTGATTATTTAGTAAATCCTAAAATTTAGTATGTGAAGCAGACAAGTATAGACTAGTTTGCTCAAATTGGAACAATTCAATTTCATGTTTGTTTTTTGAAAAAGGAGTTTGAATTTGTCACTTGACAAAGTGGGCTTAAAGTTTGTGAATTTGCCACTGCAAAGTGGGCTTAAAACGTACATTCGTTAAATCATTCCAATTCAAGCAACAAGCCTTCATCTACAGGTATTCAAACAGTTTATCATTTAAGCAATTAGCCTCATGGTAGGATGCTAAACATAATAAGACAATTATGTACAAGCGGGATGCTAAAGCATAAAAACTCACATATTTACTGACGTCCCACGAATAGCTACAAAACAAAATTAGTCAAATATGCATGATTCCTAGCTATACAATGTGAGAAAGCAACACATGTGATATGCAATTTACTAGGCTCGGCTACTAACATGGCATATGAGATGATTTGATCGCATGTGGTTTAAGCAAGTATTCAGAGAAGTATTGAACCGACAATGCGAATTGGATGATGAATCGAGAATTGGTGCATGCAATACAAGTGGATGCAAACATGAGTATGCTAAATTAAACATGATGCCCCTAAACTAACCATCATAAGCTGATAAATAAAAGGGAGAAAGACGTGGGGTTGGAAGACATGAACACACACACGCACACTTATTACAAATTTGTCTGCCATCGCGCAGGAGGGTCCGAATGAACTAACTAGCTAACTAATTAGAGCTAAATTATTACAAAAACAAATTAACTAGTTATTACAACATCACAACTTATTAAAGTATTCTAACTACTTAACTAATTATAAAAATTCGAATTAACTAATTAATTAATTTACACAATTCTAAGTAATTACACTAATTAATTTATACAATTCTAATTAACTAATTAATTAAATACACTAATTAAATTCTAATGAACTAACGAATTAACTAAACTACTTAATCAATTATAAAATTCTAATTAACTAATCTACCTAATTACACTAATAAATTAATTATAGTGTAACTAATTAAATTACTTAACTAATTAATTACAATCATGAATTATAACTAATTAAATAACTAATCTAAGTAAATAACTAATTAAATAATCTAAGCTAAATAATCTAATTGAATAACTATGACTATCTAAGTAATAATTAAACTACTTACTCATTCTACCTAATTATTACAAATTGGAACTAACTAATTAATTTACACTAATTAAGTAATTATAAAACTCTAATTAATTAACTAGAGAGAGAGCCTCTGTGCATGTTTTTTTTCTTCTTTTTTTTGTTCTCCTTTTAGCTTCAAAACAGAAAAGCTCTATTCATGCACATCCTTGCCGACTACTCAGCGAGAGAGAGGGAGAACTTTCAGCTGCACAAAGCTTTGGTGGGTCGTCCTCAGTTAGCACCACGTACCACCTGGTAGACGACTCGGCTGGATAGTCCTCCAACTTGGTTCCCCCTAATATCTTGGCACATCTATGAAGATCCAAAACAACCCCAGATTTGAGAAAGATAGTAGCGGTTAGATACATTTCGGGAGGAAAGAAGACGCAGCAGACTCCGGGAGCGGAGGAGTAGGCGTCGATGGCGGCCTAGATGTGGAGGGTATCGCAGTGGATGCCATCGCCCACAGCGCCGTAGTCGCTCACAGTGAGTGATTGCGGAACTTGGGTAGCTGCTGATGTTGGTCTTGGTGTTGGTTAGACTTGAAGTTCGAGAACCCGTGATCGTGCTCCTCCTTGGTGGGGTACAACTTTTCAAACCTGCACTTGAAGAGGCTGAAGTGGTGGTTGGAGTTCAACTGGTGGTTGATGATGATGTTTGCATGCAGCCAGAATTTTCATCAGTGGAACTCCGAAATGGGCGTGTGTGTTCTGTGTGTCTCTGCTTGTCTTCCGTGAGAGAGAGAGCTTAGAGAGAGATACAGCTTCTTTTTTTTCACATGGCTTTCTTCTTTTCTCTCCCGAAATCTGTGTGTGTGTGCTGCGTGTTGGGTGTCTGTATGGGCTGCTGCCGGGTGAATGGTGTGTTGTGTATGCTCATGTGATAGCTGTGTGTGCTGTCGTGTGCATGTGTGTTGTGCGTGTCTTTTGCTCTCAAAACCGTGTGTGTGTGTGTGTGCGCCCTCTGTGAATGGGTTGTGTGTGTATGGGTCGTGTGTGTATGGTGTCCTGTGGGTGAATATATGCTGTGTCTCTGGGTGTCTCACCGTGTGTGTGTGTGTAATATGTGCCTCTGTGAATGGGTTGTGTGTCCTATGGTCTGTGTTGGGTTTGTGAAAGATGATGTATCATGTGCATGGCCTCTCCATCTCTCTCACCTTTCTCTCCCTTTGCGCTCTATTCCCTCATCATGTGTATCTCTTGTATGTATGTCCCTGCCGTGTGTGGTGTCTCTCCTTTTTTTTTTTTTCTCTCCATCTCAACTTTTCTCTCTCTCTACCCGTGTGTCTCTCTCCCCCTCTTTTTCATGAACACCACTCTCCTCCTTTTATCAATCTCAGATTATCTCCCCTCAAATAATTCACCACCCACTCATTCTTTTATATCCCTCTCTTTTTAATATTTTCCAACTTCTCACCTGCTCTTTTCTCTTTTTTTGATTCTTTTTTCCCCGTGACCATACATGCTTCCTCCTTTTTTTAAAAAAATAATTGTTCTCCACCCCCCTACACAACCTCACCAAAAATCTTATCTCCATCCCCCCACTCATTCATCCTCTTTTTTGATTTTTATTTTATATATATATATATATATATTTATCATTTTCTTTTTTTTTTTTTATCAAATATCAAAATTATTTATACCAATTTAGATAAAAACATCAAGAATTATGTACAACACATAAAATTATGAAATACTATGAAATACTAAAAATTAATAATTTGGCCAACATGGGTGAGGCTTGAGATTAAAGTTTTTTTGATATTTTCTTCTGAGAAATTCATAAAATAGTATATTCCAACTTTCATCATGGCGTGTTCAAAAGAAAGTGCCCAAGTCTTAGGGCCGGTCAAAATGGGGTGTCTACAGTTGCCTCTCTTTGACAGAGCTCGAAGTCATTTAATGACGTGGGTGAATGTCAAAGCCTCGAAGACAACCCTTTTGACAAGGCCGTAAGACTTAGGCAAACAAACAAGATGCAAATGTAAGTGGTTGAACCCGAAGGTTGCCTATGTATCCCTTTGCAAGGAATCAAACCAGCGTAGTTCAGGGGCAAGATGCTAATGATATGCAGGAAAATTGTGAGAACTGGACTTATATGCTACGCGAAGTTGATTATTTTTGAAAAACTTATGATCATGCAAGAGATGAAAGACCTCAACCAAGAGAAATCAACATCCTAACATGTCTCACGCGAAAGGAGGAAAGATGGTGTAAACAACAGGCGCACTTGATGCTTTTAACCGAGTGAATCAACAACCTAACACGTCTCACGTGAAAGGAGGAAATATGGTCTAAACAACAGGCGCACCTGATATTTTTAACTGAGTGAATCAACAACCTAACGCGTTTCACACCGAAGGAGGAAGGATGGTGTAAACATCAGGCGCACCTGATGTTTTTAATCGAGTAAAACAACAACCTAAGGCGTTTCACGCGAAAGGAGGAAGGGTGGTGTAAACATCAGGCGCACCTGATGTTTCTAACCTAGTAAAACAACAACCTAATGCGTTTTACGCGAAAGGAGGAAGAATGGTGTAAACATCATGCGCACCTGATGTTTTTAACCAAGTACATCAAAAAACTCACGCGTTTCACGCGAAAGGAGGAAGGATGGTGTAAACTTCAGGCGCACCTGATGTTTTTAACCGATTTGGGTGGTGTAAATGCAGACGGCGCACTTTGTTAACCGACGGTAATCCAAATGCGTTTCACGTGAGAGGAGGAAGGGTGGTGTAAACAGACAGGCGCACCTGACTGTATTTTAACTGAGTAAAACAACAACCTAACGCGTTTCACGCGAAAGGAGAAAGGATGGTGTAAACATCAGGCACACCTAATGTTTTTAACCGTGTAAAACAACAACCTAACGCGTTTCACGCGAAAGGAGGAATGATGGTGTAAACATCAGGCGCACCTGATGTTTTTAACCGAGTAAAACAATAACCTAACGCGTTTCACGCGAAAGGAGGAAGGATGGTGTAAACATCAGGCGCACCTGATGTTTTTAACCGAGTACATCAACAACCTAACGCGTTTCACGCGAAAGGAGGAAGGATGGTGTAAACATCAGGCGCACCTGATGTTTTTAACCAATTTGGGTGGTGTAAACAGACAGGTGCACCTGACTGTATTTTAACCGATTTGCAATCCAAACGCGTTTCACGCGAGAGGAGAAAGGGTGGTGTAAACAACAGGCGCACCTGCTGTTTTTAACCGAGTGAAATCAACATCCTAATGCGTCTCACGCGATAAGAGAAGGGGTGGTGTAGACAGGCAGGCGCACATGTTGTTTTTAACTGAGTGAATCAACATCCTAACGCGTCTCACGCGAGAGGAGAATGGGTGGTGTAAACAAACAGGCGCACTTGTTGTTTTTAACTGAGTGAATCAACAACCTACTGCGTCTCACGTGAAAGGAGGAGGGGTGGTGTAAACAATAGGCGCACCTGCTATTTTTAACCGAGTGAAATCAACATCCTAACGCGTCTCACGCGAGAGGAGAAGGGGTGGTGTAAACAGACAGGCGCACCTGTTGTTTTTAACCGAATGAATCAACAACCTACCGCGTTTCACGCAAAAGGGGGAGGGGTGGTGTAAACAACAGGCGCACCTACTATTTTTAACCGAGTGAAATCAACATCCTAACGCGTCTCACGCAAGAGGAGAATAAGTGGTGTAAATAGACAGGCGCACCTGCTATTTTTAACCGAGTGAATCAACAACCTACTGCGTCTCACGCAAGTAGAGAAGGGGTGGTGTAAACTGACAGGCGCACCTGCTTGTATTTTAACCGGGGTGAATCAACATCCTAACGCATCTCACGCGAGAGGAGAAGGGGTAGTGTAAACAGACAGGCGCACCTGCTGTTTTTAACCGAGTGAATCAACAACCTACCGTGTCTCACGCGAAAGGAGAAGGGGTGTAAATGCAGCGCGCATTTGGCGCTTTTTGACCGTTGTTGTTAACCGATTGGGTTTTGATAATTGGACTTATATACTACGCGAAGCTGATTTGGGTGGTGTGAATAGATAGGCACACCTGCTATTGTTAACCAATTTTGATAATTGGACTTATACGCTACGTGAAGCTGGTTTCATAATTGGACTTATACGTTACGCGAAGCCGATTTGGGTGGTGTGAACAGGTAGGCGCACCTGCTGTTGTTAACTGATTTTAATAATTAGACTTATACGCTAAGCGAAGCTGGTTTGATAATTGGATTTATACGCTACGCGAAGCCGGGTTGGATAATTGGACTTATATGCTACGTGAAGCCGATTTGATAATTGGACTTACACGCTACGTGAAGCTAGTTTGGGTAATTCATGATTTGTGCAATGCAATGTAATGTCATGGAGTGATGATAAAGCCATGAAGATGGCAACATAGCTAGCAAGCTTTGTGTAAAACACACGAAGCAAGCCACATTTTTACCTGGCTATATTTGCAACTTTCCCTATTCTCCAACAGGGTGATAAACTAGGTTGGTTCTGTTTCCAGAGTTGAAGCGCATACAAGCTATCTAAACCTATGAGGCTGCCATACAGATTTCAAGCTGGGGATACACCCTTGGGTATTTAAACCAGACTTTAGTCTTAGAAATCCCGCACCTTTTTCGTTCTAGGCATCGCCATTCGAACTCTAGTTTCCACCGTCTCAATTGATCTCCTAGGAACTCATTACAAACATAGTCAGGTGACTATACCAGACCGATTGAAGTCGTTCGGGCACGACAAACACCAAAGGAATTGCACCCCTAAAGGATTTAAGGTCTCCTAGACCATGAAAGTCGTTTGGGCACGACAAACACCAAAGGACTTGCACCTTTAGAGGATTTAAGGTCTCCTAGACCCGAAAAAGAATAACAAGCACACTTGCTGTTTTTAACCGATTGAATGGCCACAGATGCCGCTTTACTTCCTGATCATATTCACAACTTTCCCTATTCTCCAACGGGGTGACAGACTAGGTTGGTTCAATATCCAGAATTGAGGCGCATACACGCTACCTCAACCTATGGGGCTGCCATATAGATTTCAAGCCAGGGATACACCTCTGGGTATTTAAACCAAACTTTAGTCTCGAAAATTTCAAACCTTTTGCGTTCTAGGCCTTGGCTATTCAAACTCTAGTTTTCACCGTCGCAGTTGGTCTCCTAGGAACTCATTATAAACACAACCAATATAATACACAAATATTTACATATCAATACACAAATATATGTACATATGGTATACACATATGCATATACAGACAACATACAGACAGATATATACAGATATATACACAAACATATACAGTATATATACAGGTATATATGACACAGACATATACGGACCTATACACAAACATATGCGGATATATACACAGATGGAGAATATTCTGTTTGCAATCGTTAGCGGGAAGATGCCGTTACTGAGAAGGCATATTCCGTTTGTTGACGTCAGCACACGTACGCAAAACGTGCAAAAAGAAAGGAAAAAGCACAAAATTCATGGATGTGGGGATATGGGGTTCGAGCCTCTGATCTTAAGCTTAGTTTTCTAGTCCTCAACCACTGAGCCGAACCACTAAACCAAACCACTCTTGTGACAAAATATGCAAACATATATATATATACGAGACATATATACACAAAATCAAAGCAAAAACAAAGAAACAATTGTTGTGGGTTCGAACCCCTGACCTCGGGCTTAGGCTCTCCGAATCCTCAACCCACTAGGCCAAATCACTGAACCCAAGCCACACCTGTGACCCAAATGTTCAAAATATATATATTACATAGCTATACAATACATATACATATATATATATATATATACAACTTTCCCGCCTCTCTTTATGTTTTTGTCTTACTCTCTCTTCCTATTTTTGTCTCACTCTCTCTTCCTTCATCTTCTTCGAGCGTCGTGTCTATCGCGCAATTTCAACAATCGAGGCGCCTGACCGACAGGCTATCCAATCCTGCCCCGATTGTCAATGATCATCTCGAGCCTTCCTCCCTCTTTGTCTTCTTCTTTGGCTTCATCCTTTTCTTAAGTTGAGGCCTGCGATAGAGGGAGGCAGAGCGAAAGCCTGCAAACTTTCTCTGCCACCACTTTGCAACCTCTTTCTTTTGCATTACTCTTCTCTGCCATGGCCTCTTCACAAGGTTCTCTCACTCTTTTTCCAGACCTAAACGAGTCCATGATGACCGATTCCGACTCCCCTGGACCTCAACCACGAGCTCCTCCTCCTTCTCCTGTTTTTAACTTTCCAGCGATGTCAGTTGAACAAATCATGGCAGCACAGTCTGACATCGAAGCAAACTCGTATACGCTGAGGTCATGTGTGGAGACCGTGACTACGGTCTCCAACTTGTCCCTTCGGTTGCAGAACAGAACGTGTGGGGTGCATCGATTGAATGCACAACTTTCTTTACTTCAACATATGTACAAAGATTCTCGATGGGAAGTTAGCGGATTGAAGAAACAAATCAAGGAGTTGAAACGACAGGTGACCGTCGCAACTCGTCATGGGACTACCTTTGACGGCCAGCGAAGGATAATCTCCTTCGGAAGCTCTGCCAAGGCCGAGGCAGAGTCTTCAAGAGCTTCGAAGAAGTAAAGATGAAGCGAGGCAGCTGATGGTAAAGTCAGGCAATGAAGCTGTGTGCAAATAAAGCTGGTTGTAATCTTCGCCGCCGAGCTACTGCCGGAAAATTGAGAAAATGCTACTCTCTCTTTTTGTTTTGTTTTGTTTTTTTTTTTTTTGTTTTTGTTTTTTTTTTGTTTTTTTTGTTTTTGTTTTGTGTCTCTGTGATCGGGGATGTCCTCCCCTGACTACAATAAAATCAATTTAGTTTTTGCACATCGATGGCGTGACTGGCATATCACTTTGAACTTGAAAACATTTTTGTTTGATTGAATTTGAGAGTGATTGAATTTTAAACTCTGAATTGAACATTAATTCTATACTGACCTGAATCAAAGAATGATTTAACGACAGAAGAACGAAGCAAAACGATCCAAACACACTTATATACACTGACTGGTATGAATACGCTGATTGGTATAAATATACTGACTGGTATGAATACCTTGACTGGTATGAATACACACTTATATACACTGACTGGTATGAATACCCTAATTGGTATAAATACACTGATTGGTATGAATACACACTTATATACACTGACTGGTATAAATACATACTTCTATACGCTGAATAGTTGACTCGAGCGGTGGAGAAGACAGAATCTCTAACTTGACTATACCCCTAGTTCATTGCCTTGACCCTTTTTTTGTCTCTTGATTTTTTTTGTAAAAATGTTTTGACCAACATAAGAGTTAGATTAGCATACCTATTCCATTTTCTGTTTTGAAATCACGTAAGCTAAGCTATGAGCACTGAAAATTTTCCCTTTTCAAATCCAAAGAATGATCCACGTTTTGCAAAAATGGAACAATTTTTGAGAAAAATTAGTCAGCTCTATTCAAATTAATCAAAACCTATTTTTGCAAATGGCCACTACCCAACTAACATGGAATCAACCATTGGGGTGCATAGTCCCAAGCTAGATAATCAATGGTGATAACTGAACCAAGCCAATATGAACCGAATGAAGCCGAGAACTGAATTGAATCGAACTAAGCTGAACCGAACCGAACCAGAGCCAAAATTAATCGAACCAACTGAATCGACCAGACCGAAGACAAACCGAGAAAATGTAGATAGGAAAACCAAGTCGACTAAAGATACACCAATCAAACATGGACGAAATGAATGAGTTGAAAAATTATTAGGGCCGAACTTCACGATGAAGCTACCTACGTATCCCAAAGATAGGAATTAGGCCATCGTAGTTCTGGTTAAGGTTCACTCGGGTATTGACACTCTTCTTTTGTGCTCTAACTTTTGCCAAAGCCGCCCTTTCGGGTTTTCAACCTTGCGAGTTTTTGATTTTTTTTATTTTTATTTTTATTTTTTTTCATTTTGTTCATTTCATTTTTTTTTTCTTTTGAGTTTCTATTTTTTTTGTTTTTCTACTCTAATTTTTGCCTAGGTCGCCCTTCCGGGTTTTCAGCCTAGCGAGCCTCTCAAGGGTTACTTTTAGTTTAACTTGTCCATGTTGATTGGGTGTGAAATCTCTAGGCCATCTATAAGAACGACTACTACACTTGACCAGTAGATATGATGATGTAGGGACTAGGCTAATTGGATCCGAATTTGCCTCTAGTGTTGCCCCTAGTGTAGTGGATAGGAACTCGACTGTCCCTCAATAATAAAATTCATTCTCCCAAATTATGGGTTTTGCCTTTCTAGGCGGTCTTCATTGGGAAACGATTCAATTTTAACTCTTTGATCATATCCAACCTTTTGCCCCTAGTTCAAGGGCTGCTTCAAATCTAAATCACATCCGACCTTCTTACCCCTAGTTCAAGGGCTGTTTCCAATCTGAATCACAAGCCCTACATAGTTTTGGCTAAGGTTCACTCGGGTATTGACACTCTCCTTTTACGCTCTAACTTGTGCCAAAGCTGCCTTTTCGGGTTTTCAACCTTGCGAGCTTTTCATTTTTCTTTTTATTTTTCCTTTTTTTTTTTTTGGTGCTCTAACTTTTGCTTGAGTCGCCCTTTCAGGTTTTCAGCCCAGCGAGCCTCTCAAGGATGGTACTTTTTTGCCCCTAGTTCAAGGGCTACCTCCATTTCAGCTATGCAAGCCTTACACTTTGAATGATCATTGAATACTTCGAATCAAGGTTTGAAAGCTAAGGAGCTAAGAAGGTCGGACCACGAGTCAAGAGGGATCCTATGCTGTATAACTAATTCTAGGCATATCTTCGTAGGACCACGCAAAAACAGGTTTTGAAATCTTTTCACAAAGTGACTAATCACTCGTACTTTTACAAAGATAAGATAGAACCAATTTGGACCAAGCCAAAATCCTTCTCAGTACCCACATTAACAAAAATGATTTTATTCATCAAAGGCTTAGCATACCTCTCTTCCTCTCAGTTGATCAAAATTTGCAAATCCCAAGAAAATTCTTCCTCTTCGTTTTTATCAGAGTTTTGGAAAATATTTTGAAAAACTTTGGTCAATGTGATGAATTAAGGCACAGAGAAGTAGGCAGACTTTATGGCATTTTGTTTTTTTGTTTTTCTGTTTATTGAAAAGTGACTATGACTCAACAACGACAACAGACTTTTGACAACATACTCAAAAGAAAATGACAAAGAGGACCTAGACAGGACAGAAATATCTAGGTTAGCACTATCGAAATCAACAGACTCTGACTCATTAGGCTGACTTAAGCCTGACTCTAACTCTACAAACTTGGTAGAGTCAAACTTAGACTCAATACTCAATTCAGAACTCAGAATAAAACCATTCTGAATTTTGCTAGTCAAAGTGTGGGCCAGCCACAACATTCAAATAAAGCTCGTGCAATCAACAAGTGGTCACTCCCCAATTACAGAAACAAAATGGAACTTCTAATTATGCCCTCGCTGAAAACACACTGAACCTCACAAACTGAAATGTCCGAACCACTCATTCGAATTTGAGGACCCTGTATAGATCCAATACATTGCACATAACACATAGCAGGAAAGAGAACAAACACCCCTATGGAGGATAGGATTATCTTGTCCTAGCTTTGAAATGATCTAGGGTTTCACTATTCAAACAAGTGGCATCATACATCCTAGAAATGGGAGAGCATCTGGTCCTAATTTTGGAAGGTATTATAGCACATTATATGTATAAGGTTGGCTCTACTCTAGGGGCTGAAGTCAAGGTGACGTTACCAAAGAGTCCTTTGGGTCATAACCAATAAAGATCCCAGGAAATCAAAAGAGTCAAATAGCCTCTCTTCGAAGTCTGAGAACCTTAGATAGCAGAGCTAGATAGGAAAGCTACCCTTTTGACAAATCTCAAAATGTTACAACACAAGGCCTCTAAAGTAACGTAGAGATAGGTGTAGTGTCACAAAAAGTATGCATGTGCTCCCACTAGTATCTAGGCAACACAGGAACTTTAAGTGCACCAATGCATGCAATGCAATAAACATATAATTGAAAATAAAAGTCATATCATGGAGTTCGAGTTAAGGTTTCATAAATCCCCAACAGAGTCGCCAGAAACTGTAACATACTCGGGGGTACCTGCGCGCGTTAAACAGTTCGGACTACCGAGATCTCTTTGATCTAGTCTCACGAGTGCAATGTGAAACGTAGACGAGAGTCCAGATTTGGAAACTTTTATTGAAAATCCATTTTATTGCAAATTTGTCAAAAATGGACTACGTCATCAGATCTCACAGTCGCCACCTAATATTTATTTTGGGAAAATTAGGAAACCCATGACTTGTGCCAAGGCCACTGTTCGTCGTAGCCAAGGATGCTTGGCTCGAAACCTTAGGTATGAGAGGGGAAGGTCAATAATGAGCACCCCCACCCAACCGATCAAAAGATCGACCTCTACTAAACCATAATATGAATTTTATTTTCTTTATATGTTCATGTTCTGATTATTTAGTAAATCCTAAAAATTAGTATGTGAAGCAGACAAGTATAGACTAGTTTGCTCAAATTAGAACAATTCAATTTCATGTTTGTTTTTTGAAAAAGGAGTTTGAATTTGCCACTTGACAAAGTGGGCTTAAAGTTTGTGAATTTGCCACTGCAAAGTGGGCTTCAAACGTACATTCGTTAAATCATTCCAATTCAAGCAACAAGCTTTCATCCACAGGCATTCAAACAGTTTATCATTTAAGCAATTAGCCTCATGGTAGGATGCTAAACATAATAAGACAATTATGTACAAGCGGGATGCTAAAGCATAAAAACTCACATATTTACCGACGTCCCACGAACAGCTACAAAACAAAGTTAGTAAAATATGCATGATTCTTAACTATACAATGTGAGAAAGCAACACATGTGATATGCAATTTACTAGGCTCGGCTACTAACATGGCATATGAGATGATTTGATCGCATGTGGTTTAAGCAAGTATTCAGAGAAGTATTAAACCGACAATGCGAATTGGATGATGAATCGAGCCTTGGTGCATGCAATACAAGTGGATGCAAACATGAGTATGTTAAATTAAATATGATGCCCCTAAACTAACCATCATAAGCTGATAAATAAAAGGGAGAAAGACGTGAGGTTGGAAGACATGCACACACACACGCACACTTATTACAAATTTGTCTGCCCTCGCGCAGGAGGGTCCGAATGAACTAACTAGCTAACTAATTAGAGCTAAATTATTACAAAACAAATTAACTAATTATTACAACATCACAACTTATTAAAGTATTCTAACTACTTAACTAATTATAAAAATTCGAATTAACTAATTAATTAATTTACACAATTCTAAGTAATTACACTAATTAACTAATTAATTAAATACACTAATTAAATTCTAATGAACTAATGAATTAACTAAACTACTTAATGAATTATAAAATTCTAATTAACTAATCTACCTAATTACACTAATAAATTAATTACAGTGTAACTAATTAAATTACTTAACTAATTAATTACAATCATGAATTATAACTAATCTAAGTAAATAACTAATTAAATAATCTAATTGAATAACTATGACTATCTAAGTAATAATTAAACTACTTACTCATTCTATCTAATTATTACAAATTGAAATTAACTAATTAATTTACACTAATTAAGTAATTATAAAACTCTAATTAATTAACTAGAGAGAGAGAGCCTCTGTGCATGTTTTTTTTCTCCTTTTTTTGTTCTTGTTTTAGCTTCAAAACAGAAAAGCTCTATTCATGCACATCCTTGCCGACTACTCAGCGAGAGAGAGGGAGAACTTTCAGCTGCACAAAGCTTTGGTAGGTCGTCCTCGGTCAGCACCACGTACCACCTGGTAGACGACTCGGCTGGATAGTCCTCCAACTTGGTTCCCCCTAATATCTTGGCACATCTATGAAGATCCAAAACAACCCCAGATTTGAGAAAGATAGTAGTGGTTAGATACATTTCGGGAGGAAAGAAGACGCGGCAGACTTCGGGAGCGGAGGAGTAGGCGTCGATGGCGTCCTAGATGTGGAGGGTGTCGCAGTGGATGCCATTGCTCCTCCTTGGTGGGGTACGACTTTTCAAACTTGCACTTAAAGAGGCTGAAGTGGTGGTTGGAGTTCAACTGGTGGTTGATGTTGATGTTTGCATGCAGCCAGAATTTTCATCAGTGGAAAAAAACTGCAAAATATGCAATAGAAGAAGGAGAAGATGGTGTTGATGACGGAGCTCCGAAATGGGCGTGTGTGTTCTGTGTGTCTCTGTTTGTCTTCCGTGAGAGAGAGAGCTTAGAGAGAGATGCAGCTTCTTTTTTTTCACATGGCTTTCTTCTTTTCTCTCCCGAAATTTGTGTGTGTGTGCTGCGTGTTGGGTGTCTGTATGGGCTGTTGCCGAGTGAATGGTGTGTTTGTGTATGCTCATGTGATAGCCGTGTGTGCTGTCGTGTGCATGTGTGTTGTGTGTGTCTTTTGCTCTCAAAATCGTGTGTGTGTGCGTGCCCTCTGTGAATGGGTTGTGTGTGCATGTGTCGCGTGTGTATGGTGTCCCGTGGGTGAATATATGCTGTGTCTCTGGGTGTCTCACCGTGTGTGTGTGTAATATGTGCCTCTGTGAATGGGTTGTGTGTCCTATGGTCTGTGTTGGGTTTGTGATGGGTGGTGTATCATGTGTATGGCCTCTCCCTCTTTCTCACATTTCTCTCCCTTTGCCCTCTATTCCCTCATCATGTGTATCTCTTGTGTGTATGTCCCTACCGTGTGTGATGTCTCTCCTTTTTTTTTTTTCTCTACATCTCAGCTTTTCTCTCTCTCTACCCGTGTGTCTCTCTCTCCCTCTTTTTCATGAATACCACTCTCCTCCTTTTATCAATCTCAGATTATCTCCCCTCAAATAATTCACCACCCACTCCATCTTTTCTGTCCCTCTCTTTTTAATATTTTCCAACTTCTCACCTGCTCTTTTCTCTTTTTTTGATTCTTTTTTCCCCGTGACCATACATGCTCCCTCCTTTTCTAAAAAAAATAATTGTTCTCCACCCCCTTACACAACCTCACCAAAAATCTTATCTCCATCCCCCCACTCATTCATCCTCTTTTTTTATTTTTATTATATATATATATATTTATCATTTACTTTTTTTTTTTATCAAATATCAAAATTATTTATACCAATTTAGATAAAAACATCAAAAATTATGTACAACATATAAAATTATGAAATACTATGAAATACTAAAAATTAATAATTTGGCCAACATAAGTGAGGTTTGGGATTAAAGTTTTTTTTGATATTTTCTACTGAGAAATTCATAAAATAGTATATTTCAACTTTCATCACGAGGTGTTCAAAAGAAAGTGCCCAAGTCTTAGGGCCGATCAAAATGGGGTGTCTACATGGGTCTACTTGCAATAAGATAGAGTAAGGAACCGATATCGGTTTACCTTTCTTATCTTTGTCGATTTTTATTGATATGCTCATTGGAGTTGCTGCAGGCTTTGATGATTCCATTTCAAATCTTTTGAGTAGATCCTTGATATATTTCATTTGATTTAAATGGATTTCATCTTTGGTTTGTTTAATTTGTAGTCTGAGGAAGTAATTTAGCTCCCTTATCATATTCATTTCGAATTCATCGTGCATATCCTTAGCAAGCTCTTGGCACAAAATTTCATTAATAGCACCGAAAATATTATCATCAATATAAATTTGAACAATTAGCATATCCACCTTTTTCGTTTTTATAAAAAAGTGTTGTATCAATTTTTCCTCTAAAAAGACCTTTGTCAAGTAGAAAATTACTTAATCTTTCATACCACGCTCTAAGAGCTTGTTTTAAACCATATAAAGCTTTTTAAAGTTTGAAAACATGATCGGGTATTTATGATTTTTAAAATCAGGAGGCTATTCAACATAAAATTCTTCCGAAATGTACTCATTTGGGAAAGCACTTTTAACATTCATTTTGTCATGGCCCCAAAATATAATACAAATAACCCAAAATTCACCATTTGTACCTAACAATAAATAACTAGGTTAAAGATCATAACAAAGTGTAGAATATCCCTACCTCAAGGGTAGAAGCTCAAAAGAGAAGAGGAGGAACTTCAAGAATGACGAAACCAAACTTTATTCGGATGTAAAGGTAGCTCTTGAGATGCTCTAACTCTTTATCAAAGGAAGTAGGGTGGAGAGACCCTTATATCTAGGTGTATTTGTAGAGAGAGTATTTTAGAGAGAGGAAGAGCCGATCTAGGGTTTTTTAGTAAAAAGATATAAAAATTCTATGTAAAAATGAGCTGCTGCGAACTGATATAGGCGAGGCTCGCTCGAGCAAAGAAGTTGTCGCTCGAGCAACCAGACACAATAAGTGACCTCGCTCGAGCATAAGAAGCATTGCTCGAGCGCAGAGTACATACCTTCAGAAGTTTTATAAACGCACACCGTTGCTCAAGCACAAGAATCTTCGCTCAAGCGAAGAACATTACCCTCCCAGAATCTCTACAGGTCTGCAAAAATGCTGGGAACTCACAAAGCTTGCTCAAGCGAAGAAGCAAATTTCTGGACAGCAACAACTTGAACAACTAGCAACCAACCTATCCCAAACATGCCCAAGGCAATCCAAAACTCTAATTCAAAGACAAATGAGGAAAAACAAGACATGGATAACAATATTAAACTACAAAACCCAAGTCCGGAGTATAACAAAGGTCGGGTCAAAACCGGGATCACTATAACCTCCCCCCCTTAAAGAATTTTGTCCTCGAAATTTCAATACAAGTGCCAAACAATTCAAACTATTTCCAACTATGATAGTCTATCAATTTCAATCATCAAGACTAATTCTCTGGTCATCTATTCTTATTAACTCGATGCACAAGTTTCAACAGTGAATTCATATATTTCCAAAACATTTACAATGTTTATGATCAACTTAAGTTCCCAAAATTTATATAACATGTACAATGTTTCCAAAGATAATACAACATATGTAATACTCCATATTTTCAAGGCATACACGATGCTTATATTGAATCCATGTTCCCGAGACATCCTTAACATATACGATGTTTATATTAGCCTGTGTTTCCAAAACATATTCAACATATACAATACTTTTACATTTCATGAACAAAACTAACATTTCAAAATATACTAAAACATCAACAAATAAGTTCGGATATTTCTCATGGACTTCTAATTCACGCTTCCAAGTTGCTTCCTCAATCCTGTGATGTCTCCACAATACTTTGACCAAGGAAATTGTCTTGCCTCGCAAGACTTGGTCCCGTCTATCCAAGACTCTCACCAATCCCTCCTCATACAAGGCATCCTCATCTACCTCTAAGTCGATCCAATCCAACACGTGCGATGGATCCAACTCATACTTCCAAAGCATACTAATATGAAACACGTCATGCATTCCGAAAAGTTATGGTAGCAACGCCAAACAGTAGGCAACCTCCTCAATCCGCTCAAGGATCTCAAAAAGCCTAATAAATCGAGGGGACAACTTCCCACTCTTCCCAAATCTCATCAAACCCCTCCTAGTTGATATTTTCAAAAAGACATGATCACCCACCTCAAAAGACAAAGGTCTCTTCCTACGGTCGGCATAACTCTTTTAGCGACTCTGGGCTGTAACCAACCTTTTACGGATAAGTGCAACCTTTTCCGTTGTTTCCCGAACCAACTCTGGGCCCAACAAAGGTGCATCACCCACCTAAGACCAACACATCGGAGATCTACACGATCGGCCATACAAGGCCTCAAACGGTGCCTTAAATCATTTAGTTTCTTTTTTAAAATAGGAGATTCTTTTAATTTCAAAATATCATTTTCTTCTTTTATCTTTAAACAATCTTTTTGTAACTCTTCAATTTTATTAGATAAAGATTCATTTTCTTTTGTTGAATTTGAAAGTAATTTTTTAAGTGAAATATTTTTTATGCCAGGTTTTTTAAATTCATTATGCAATTCTTCAAATGCAGATTATAATTCATCAAAAGAATAAGACTCATTATTTGTCTCATCATCATCTCCAAATGCCATTAGGCATAGGTTAGCAACTTCATTGTTGTTGTAGTCATTTTCTGAATCATTTTTGTCGCTATCTCCCCATGCAGCAATCATGGCTCTTCTTTTGTCTTTCTTGTATTGTTTCTTGATTTCTAGACAATCGGCCCTGATGTGACCGGGCTTGTCACATTCATAACAAGTGATTTCACTTTTCTTATTTTCTCCTTTTGAAAAATCTTTTCTACTATGTTCTCCTTTGTTGAAATCTCTTTTAAAAAATATTCTTTCTCTTTTTTCTTTTCGCACAAATTTCTGGAACCTTCTTGAAAGGAAGGCCATTTCTTCATCGTCAAATTCTAAATTATTTTCATTCTCCTCTTCACGAGTAGCGGTGGTTTTGAAAGCCATTCCTTTCTTTTTCTTGTTGTCTTCTTCTTCATCCATTTTTTTTTTTTTTTTTTCATTATGAGCTCATGTGTAAGAAGAGATCCCATTAGTTCGGCCAGACTTAGCTTTGATAAGTCTTTGGCTTCTGTGATGACAATGACTTTTGTCTTCCAACTCTTAGGTAATGACCTGGACACTTTTCTTACAATTTCAACATTAGTATATATTTTACCAAGAGATGTTAAACTATTTATAATATTAGTAAAACGAGTAAACATTTGAGTAATGGTATCATCAGGTTTCATTTTATAAAACTCATAATTATGGACTAGTAAGCTAGGTTTAGACTCTTTAACCCGGTCTGTTCCTTCATGAGTCACTATGAGTTTATCCCAAATTTCTTTTACAGTTTTACATGTAGAAATTTTATTGAACTCGTTGGTATCTAAGGCACAGCACAACATATTTGTGGCTTTAACATTGACTTAAGCCATTCTCCTATTAGATTTAATTCACTCATCTTCAGGTTTTGATATCTTTTGGTCATCTACGATTTTGGTAGGAATTTTTGAACCATTACAAATAATTTCCAACACTCATAATCTTTAGATTGAATCTGTATGGTCATTCTAGTTTTCTAATAGCTAAAATTGGTACCTCTAAACAATGGTAGTCTATTGGATGCTTGTCCCTCAGGTAAAAAATAGCTAGGAGTTGCCATAATCTACTTTAAGACAGTTAAGTCACAAAAACTAAAGTCCTTACTCTGATACCAATTGTTATTCCAGATAGGCAACTCAAGAAGGGATGAATTAGCTTATTAAAAATAATTTTACAATATTAAAAATTAATAAACACGATATTCAAATTTTAACAAATAAAAAATAGAACAATAATTATCATAAAGTAAAAGAGATAGGGAGAGAAAATCAAATACTGAGATTTATAGTGGTTCGGCACGTTGGGCCTATGTCCACTCCCTACAAAACCTCCTCGAGAATTTCTTCACTATCAAAATGAATCAATACACCACCAAAACTTTACCAATCTTGTGAATTTTACATAGGTCTTACTCTTATTTGTTGAGCCTAATAATAAATGCCTTACCCTTACAAAATTTCTCTCACAAAATAATTAATAAGGATAAGAGGTATTTAAGCCCTCTTTTACAATAATTCTCTCACAAATAGTAGTTATGAAAGTATAAGAACAAATGCAACACTTAGATCTGAAAGTAAAATAGAACAGTGAAAAATACAATCACAATTTTGGAGCACACATAATTTTTTCTCTTCAAGTTCTTGATTTTTTCTCCACACAAAATACTTCTATTTACAAAATATCTGTCTGCTAGGGGAGAGGAGACGCTCCTCTAATACGCTGCATTAGATCACGAGGGAGATACACGCTCATTTTTTTGACTAATTTTTTAGACATCCAGTTGTTGGAGACATACAAGTGGAGAAAAACACAAGCACCAATTTCTTTTTTCAAATATTGGCCAACATCGCTTTTGACAAATAGTGACACCAAAATTTTCAAACTTCTCCCATAAATAACAAAAATGTATAGTGACTGCATAGTAACTTTCGATTAAAATATTTGACTGCACAATAACTTTTTTATTAAAATATTTGTATACATAATAAAATCTCTTTAAATAACATTTATATCATATATAAAAATATATATTCCTTTCAAATCTTTGTAGTTATTATAAAGACTTTACATACACTCTAATAAAAATAACTAACCACCTCCTATGGATATATTAAATTTTGTCAAAAGACAACAACTCACCAAAATCAATTTTATCAAAAGAAGACAACTCATCAATATCAATTTTTTCAAAAGATGAATAGTGATCAGCCGAATTTTTCAAAATTGTGAATAGTAAAATCTACTATTTGAGCACAGTAATTTATCCGAAATTCAAATCTGAATAGTATTATCTATTTAAATAATAGTTATAACAAATATATCATACAACATATATTTTAAATAGATAATATTTGGTGTCAAATAATATAAAATATGTCTTTAAAAAAATCATAATTTGTTACATAATATTTTAGACATCATCAAAATTAGAACACATGATTAACAGACTCTATCATTTACGAGGATATCACTCATATAGGACTCCTCTTATTTGGAATAGGGTTAACTCTCAAGAGTTCTCACATATCCAAACAGGGAGTCTTTCATCATCTAGGACTCTTAGCCCTCATCCGATTATCTTGGATTTAGGTGTGATCAACTCACACCTCGGCAAATTAGAACTATTCATGTGGCATCTCAGTCAACCACCTAGGCAACGTGAACAACTCAAAATTATATCCCCACACTAATTATATACACTTTGTGTTTTGATGAGACCACTTCATCATTTCAATTAACAAAAACACTAGACTTCAAATAAATTATCAAGAATTTTACACAATACTTACATAGATATAAGATACACTATCTCACACCCATGTGAGTACCCTACAAAGCCTTTGATAATTTTTCAAAGTCCTTAGCATTATTTTGCAATTAATAAAATATTGTGTATTGTGCACACTTGTGTGACCAAATTCCTACTCATAATTACTCACACAAATTAGGAAAAATTATATTTCAGTGGAGCAGTGGTAAAAAAAAATACATTTTTATAATAGTGGAACTCTCATAGGTACATTGTGCAAATTGATTAGTGTTTTCAGAAAGGGATAACCAACTGGTTATTCATTTGAGTGTTTCAGAAATGGTTCCCCTTAAGAGATTAGTGTTGTGATTTCGGATATCCGTGCTCTAACTTTACGCTGTGTTTGGATGAAGGATTTGGAAAGGAAAATAGAAAAGATTGGTGAAATATGAATAAAATATACCTACATTTCACATAGTTTCACACACTTTTTCCTTTTTCCTTTTCAAATTCCTTTCCAAATCCCTTAACCAAAAATAGCATTACATTACCATCTCTCCTTCGACTCGCTGTTCTAACAAGAAGATGGCCCATTGGGTAGCCAAGGCCCTAGCCTCTAATTCCTTACTTGCTTTATGGAATGTTTACCCTCCTTGTTTTGTTGCTCTTTTATTTTTTGATGTAATCCCTTTTGGTGATTAGTATACCTATCCTTTTTTGATAAAAAAAAAAAAATAATAATGCAAATTTATTGTTGTGCTTGGTGTAATTCTTTCTGTGTGTTAGAGTTGTACAAAATAAAATTCTTATTTGTAGTGTAATTATTTTGTGATTGTCCTATCTATTTGTAATTTTTTGTATAAATTATGTCCAAGATTTAAGGCTGTGTTCAAACTATCATACTTTTACATTGGAACTCGTGTTTTCACTTTTTTTATAGACAGTGACAGACACAGAAATCTTGATAAGAGGGCCAGATTTTATATAATAAAAAAATTGATTACATATATCCTTTATTACATTCTTATAAAAGTTGTGTACAAAGATTATACTAAAATATTAATTTTCATTGGCATAAAAATTATCATTAAAATCGCAAATAAAATTTCTAGCCAATAGACATTTACAAAAACAAAAAAATATATGACAAGATTATAAACTTCTTTTACACATTGTACAAAATATAAAATCAAAAAATAATAAGAAAATTTAGTCTAACATCCCTCTCAAACTTTTAGTAATAGGAGAGGTCCGTAATATATATATATATATATATATTTTATAGCCTAAGGTCTCTCACCTACACCCATATATCACACCAACTCTCTCATCTCTCTCTCTGTCATCTCTTTCAACGTTTTTTTTTTCTTTATACTAACGTCGATGTGGTCCTACTTCTTCTCCTCCACCGTCTCTTGCTGTCAACCACCTATTTCTCTCCTCATTCTCCTTCGTCCCCAAACCCTAGACCAGACCCACCACCCTCGTTTGTGATATGATTTTGTAGAGAAAGAGAGAGTGAGTGAGAAAGAGAGAGAGTACATGACTTCACAACTCCTCTTCAGCTTCTCGCCTTCTTCACTTTGTGGGATCCCTATGTTTCTAACCAGCTTTCGTCCATAGGATTCGATCTCAAACTTTGCAATTCAATGAAGGAACTTATCATCAGTTCTCTTTCTAGTTGATTATTCAATATGGGCAAAGTCTTGGGTTTCAAGTCTTTGTGGATTTGAAGATCATCACCACACTCGGGTTGGTTTCTCCATAATCGATAGACGATCTGATGATGAATCTATTTGCGATAGATGAGGTGATTATCGTAGAGAATGGTGGGGTGTTGATGAAACTATAGAGACAATGAGGATGATGAGGGATGTTTCAAAGGCTGCCATTGATGGGTATTCTTGATATTTGTTTAATTATTTTCTCAATTTCTTCAAGCTACTAAGTATTTTGAAATTTTAGTATGACCATTCAGACCTAGTCAAATTTCTTATGTTTTGCTCAATTGTTGTTGTATTAACCGATATACATACATATATATATATGAATATGATTTCTCTGTGAGTTTATTTTTGTTCAATTTTGTAGTTCAATTTCTTCTTGTTTGTTCAAAACACAGAGAAAATTGAGTACACTAGAGAAAATTGGTCAAAATACAAGAAATTTGTGAGCAAATCACAGAAATTTCAACCTAGATAACTTTCAAAACACAAAGAAAATCAGAGAAATTGAGCAAATTAAAGAAATTTCAAATCAGATCTAAAAAAATGTTAAGGGATCCCAACCATTATAAAAATATTACATATCCTTTATCCTATAAAATCTTAATACCATGGATCTTAAAAAAAATTCCCTAAAATAATAATGTACAACTGTTTTTCATATTAATCATAATCGCATTGTTGGGTGGTAATTAACACCAATTAAAATTATAATTGAATGTCATTTTGATTATAATCAAAGTTATTACAATAACTTGTAACAAATACTATTTGAGACATAATTAAAATCATAATAGGATATAATTAATTTTGATTTGATAATTTTCTAATCTCAACATTAATTTAGATTATAACTTACATAATCATAGTTAAATGCTTCAAATAAATGGGCACTTTAGGGAGAGGAGATATTGAAATTTGGAAGGCCAATTCTTTACAAGTATGAATTCAACAACACATATATTGTTGTAAAATATTTGGATAACCATCAAAAGAGATGCAATTAGAATTCTAATGAGTTTTGGACCAAAGTGGAATTAGAGGAAAGTTCTACCATGTGGGAAGTGTGGTATGCCATGTGGTAAACCACATGGTGTGATGAATAGTGATGTATAGTGAAGGTTTTATCACCTATAAATAGTTGGTTTGCATGGTAATGTCTATAGAGAAAAATTGTGTATTATGTGTGATCATTTATTTCCTCTTCCATTGTGTCTCTTTCTTCTTTATTTTCTTTAGTTTTATAATACGTTATTAGCATGAGATTTTAGCCAGCTAAGAAGACAAAGCTACTGGGTGGTTGTAGTACGTATAAATAAATTCTAAAGCTCATTTTATATTTCCTTAATATATTTACGTGATACTAAATATATTGTTTTTGTTAAATTTAGTAATCATGTCAAATCTTTCAAAATTAGAATTCTCAGCTCTTGACATTTGTGGAAAAAATTATTTATCTTAGATTCTTGATGTTGAGATCCTCTTTGAGGCAATGAATCTTGGAGATACCATAAAACATGAAAATGAAGCATCCCTGTAGGATCGTGCAAAGGCAATGATATTCATTCGCCATCATCTCCAAGAAGAATTAAAAAATGAGTACCTCACGGTAAAAGATCCACTAAATGAGAGATATGAGCACCAGAAGATTGTAATCCTCCTAAGAGCCCGTTATGATTGGATGCACCTGAGGTTACAAGATTATAAATCAATTAGTAAGTACAATTCTGCTTTATTTAAAATAATCTCTTGATTAAAATTACCTAGAGAAAAAATTATTGAAGAAGATATGCTTGAAAAAACATTATCCACATTTCACACTGATAATGTGCTCATGCAACAGCAATATAGAGAGCGTCCTTTTTCAAAGTACTTTGAACTGATTTCATGCCTTCTTCTGGCTGAACAACTAATCAATTGTTATTGAAAAATCATATATCCCATCCAATCGGTTCAACTTCATTCCTTGAAGGGAATGAGGTTGCATTTCATGGTCGTGGATGAGGGAAAGACCATGGTTTTGGACATGGCCAAGGTAGAAATAATTATTGAATTCGTTGAGGATATGTTTTAAAAAATAACATGCCATTCCACCATAATTGAAATAATTCTAGAACATCACAAAGAAAGGGAAAAGGTTTACAGAATAAACCTCTCAAGAATCATGAAAATACTTGTTACAGATGTGGCATGATAGGGCCTTGGTCGCGTACTTGTCGTGCGCCTAAACATTTAGTGGATCCTCTATCAAGCCTCGATAAAAGAAAAAGGGAAAAGAATTGAGATGCATTTCATAGATCATTATGAACCCATTGATATTAATCATCTTGATGTTTCCGATTTCTTTGAAGATTCTAAAGGAAAAATTGATCTTTTAATTAGTGATGGAAATGTTCACACTGATTAACTTAATTTTCTAGATACATATTTTTGGGTTTACTTGAAATTTGTATTTTTCTATTTTGGAGTGTTCATTTTTTTAGTTAGGCCTTTAGAGTTTGTATTTTTGGGTTTGATAGTTTGTATTTTTCTTGTTTTGAGAATAATGAATTTTAAATTTTTATAGGTATGGTTTTCATTGATGCATTGACTAACTCCAAAATGATTAGTGATGATATTTGTCTAGTAGACAATGCAACCACATACACAATCTTCCGTGATGCAAAATATTTTATACAATTACTCATGGGAAAGGCTAATGTTAATACAATTTCAGGTTCTTCAAACCTAATTGAGGGCTCCAGAAGAGCCAATATTATGTTGCCAAATGGAACAAAAATTTGTATTAGTGAAGCTTTATATTTTACAAGATCCAGAAGAAATCTGTCAAGTTTCAAAGATATACGTCGTAATGGTTATCATATTGAAACTATAAAATAAAAAATAAAAAAAGGTTAGGAAGAGTATTTATTGATTACTTTAACTAATTCTAGCTAGAAGCTAGTATTAGAAAAACTTCCTACATTTTAATCTGGATTATATTATACGACAATACAAATGATTAAGTCACATATTGTCATGTACTAGAAGTGCTCTGACCAAAAAACATTTATGCTATGGCATAACCGACTCGGGCATCCGAGATCTATGATGATTCGTCGAATAACTAAAAATTCATATGGACGTCCATTAAAGAACTAGAAGATTCTTTTACCAACTGATTATCTATGTTTTTCCTATTCATAAAGGAAATTAATTATCAGACCATCACCTACAAAAGTAATTGTTGAATCTCCATCCTTTTTGCAAAGAATTCAAGGAGATATATGTGGACCCATACACCTTTCTTGCGGACCATTTCATTATTTTATGGTTTTAATAGATGCATCAACCATATGTACATGTTTGTTTACTTTTTACACGTAATGTTGCATTTGCTAGGCTTCTTGCTCAAATGATTAGATTGTGTGCACATTTTCCAAACCATCATATCAAGACAATTCGTGTTGATAATGCCGGTGAATTTACATTATGAGCATTTGATAATTATCACATGTCCATTGGCATTGATATTGAACACCCTGTTGCACACACTCATACCCAAAATGGTTTAGCTGAATCTTTCATTAAGAGACTTTAGTTGATTGCTCGGCTTTTGCTTATGAAAGCAAATTACCTGTTTCAGCATGGGGTCATGCTAATATCTTTGATTTGTGTCAGACTAGCTACATATCATCAGTACTCGCCTTACAACTTGTATTTGGTCAACCACCAAATGTTAGTCACCTTAGAGTGTTTGGTTGCGCGGTTTATGTTCTTATTGCACTTAAATAGCGGACTAAGATGGGTCCACAATGTAGGCTTGAAATTTATATTGGTTTTGATTCTCCATCAATCATTAGATATCTAGAACCTTTGACTAGTGATGTGTTTAAGGCACAATTTGAGGATTGTCATTTTGATGAAACAATTTCCCCATCATTAGGAGAAGACAAGTCGCAGCCTGAAGCTCGATAGGAAATCACTTGGAATATTTAGATGTTATCTCATCTTGATCCTCGTACTAATCAATGTGAACTAGAAGTTCAAAGGATCATTTATTTGCAAAGTATTGCAAATTAGTTATCAGATGCATTCATCGACACAAAAAATGTGGCATAATCTTACATACTAGCAGCTAATACCCCAGCAAGAATTGATGTTATTATCGGACAATCAATGCGTATGGTAGCAAATGACTCTAAGGCATGCCAGAAGCATGGGAGACCCATTGGTGTAAAAGACAAAATACGTCAAAAGAGGAAAGCTCAAGAACAAACAGTTGGTACTCTAGAAAAAACCATAAATGGATCTTCTAGAGAGATTATACCCAAAAATGAAAGCACCCCTAAAGAGGTTAGAACCACAAAACAGGCTATAGTAAGTCTATCCAAATCTCCTACTTACGAACCTCCAGAAGATGAACATCCGGAAGAGAAATCTCTTGAAGAGTTATTCCCTGAAGTGGAAAAGGTACCTGAAAATAATGAGATCTCAATACATTATATTAGTATGGGAGAAGTTTGGGATATAAATCAAATTGTTGTCGATAACATTTTCATTTAAAGTTGTTCTTGACATTACCAAAAGTAATGCTGAAAATATTATCAAAAGCAATGATGACAATGAACCACAAACTGTTGAGAAATGTCAACAGAGAAATTATTAGCCAATGTGGAAAGAAGCAATACAAGCAGGGTTAAACTTGCTTACAAAACGTGAAGTATTTGGACTTGTAGTCTAGACCCTTGAAGGGATACAGCCTGTGGGATATAAATGGGTGTTTGTTCAAAAATGCAATAAGCAAAATGAAATTGTAAGATATAAAGCACGACTTGTTGCACAAGGTTTTTCACAGAGACTTGGTACTGATTATGAGGAAATATATTCACCCGTAATGGATGCAATTACATTCATATTTTTGATTAGCTTGGTAATCACATAAAATTTAGATATGCATTGAATGGATGTAGTTACATCATATTTATATGGATCACTAGATAGTGAAGTATATATATATATATGAAACTCCCTGAAGGATTTAAAATGCTAGAAGTGTTTATTCAATCAAGCTACAAAGATCTCTATATGAGTTGAAACAATCTGGACGCATGTAGTATAATCGGCTCAGTGTATATCTATTGAAAGAAGGATATGTGAATGATCTTATTTGTCCATGAATTTTTATTAAGAAATCATAATCCATTTTTGTAATTGTTGTAGTATATGTTGATGATTTGAATCTTGTAGGAACTTCCGAAGAGTTTACAAAAACTGCAAAATATTTAAAAAAGGAATTTGAAATTAAAGATCTTGGTAAAACAAAATTTTGTCTCGGCCTGTAGATCAAACATTTGCTAAATGGGATTCTTGTACAGCAATTAACATAGAACTTTTATACAGATAAAGCACATCCTTTGAGTACTCCTATGGTTGTTCGATCTCTTAATGTGAAAAATGATTTTTTTGGACCTCGTGAAGATAATGAAGAACTCCTTGGTCTTAAAGTACCATATCTTAGTGTAATTGGTGCTCTCGTGTATCTTGTAAATTGTACTAGACCTGATATTACATTCGCTATCAATTTGTTAGCAAGATGTAGTTCTACACTAACCCAAAGGCATTGGAATGGAGTAAAGCAAATATTACTTTATCTTTGTAGAATAACTTATATGAGTTTATTTTATTCAAATGAATCAAAGCCGCAATTAATCAAATATGCAAATGCTGGATATCTTTCTGATCCACATAAAGCCAAATCACAAATAGGATATGTTTTTACCTATGGACATACTATAAATCACTCAGAGATACTTTCAATTCATGAAGTAAGTCGAGAATGTAATTGGCTTATATCCATGATCCATCATAATGTGAATTGTCTTCAACAAAAGATAGTCTAAGTGTATTATATGAAGATAATGTTGTGTGTATCACACAAATCAAAGGAGGCTTCATCAAAGGTGACTAGACTAAACACATTTCACCAAAATTATTTTACACATATGAGCTCCAGAAGAATGGTGATATTGATGTTTAACAGATACGCTCAAGTGATAATTTGGCAGATCTATTTACCAAAGCACTACCGACTGCAACATTTAAGAAGTTCGTACATAATATTGGGATACGTCGACGTAAAGTCCTATTATGCAGCATTGATGGAGAGTTATCAATTCTAGTAGATTTGTAGATTGTACTCTTTTTCCTTCATCTAAGTTCTTTTTCTTACTGGATTTTCCTTAACAAGATTTTAATGAGGCAATCTAAATAAATCACACATAAGAATATTGTACTATTTTTCCTTCACCAAAGGTTTTTTTTCCATTGGGTTTTCCTTGGTAAAGTTTTAACAAGGCATATTCTTAGTATATAGTTATCCAAGGGGGAGTGTTGTGAAATATTTGGATAACCATTAAAAGAGATGCAATTGGAATTCTAATGAGTTTTGGGCCAAAGTGAAATTAGAGGAAAGTTCTACCATATGGGAAGTGTAGTATGCCATATAGTAAACTACATGGTGTGATGAATAGTTATATATAGTGAACGTTTTATCACCTATAAATAGGTGTGTTTGCATGGTAATGTATATAGAGAAAAAGTATGTATTATATATGTGATCGTTTATTTCCTCTTCCATTACGACTCTTTCTTCTTTATTTCTTTAGTTTTATAATATATATATATAACATATAAGTTGAGGTTTTGGCATGGAAATGGATGCATGTAGGGCATTGGCCCAGGGATGGAACCAGGAATTCATTTGCGGGGCCAAGACATAAATAAATTTTTTTATATGAATTGATATAAATTACTATTTTTTTGAATTCAAAAGATAAACTAAAATTTAATATTAAATTAGTATGTAAAAAATAAAAAAACCATATATTTAGTGAATTTAATATATGAATAAAAGCAAAGTCATGTATTAAATAATTATTTATACAAAGCAACTCAATCATCCATCAAAGTGGAGCTCAACGTTCTTTCATATCTTGAAAGTCTTCAATGATTGACTCTGTGGTAAAATTTTCAGCAATTTCCTTGTCAATGTACACAAGCAAAGAATCTGTAAGAAATTCATCTTCCATTTTGTTGCGAAGTCTAGTTTTGACAATTTGCACGGCTGAAAATGTTCGCTCTGTAGTTGCAGTAGAAACTAGAAGAATAAGAACAAGTGTAATAACTCTATAAACAAGTTGATAGACCGTAGATTTGTTTGTCCTTACCAACCACTGACACAATTCAAAAATAGTAGACAACTTTTTGTAGTCCACATGCTAAACTACATTATGCTCGTAATGGTGAAGTCGTATTCTCAACTGTATTTTCTCTTGATTTGTGAAGTCTTGCAGATAAATCTTTTCTACTAACTGACAAATATCATCCATTCTAAAAGTTTCAAACAAATCTCAAGAATCTAGAGCAGAGCTAAGATTAACTCTATTGCATGTTCATTGAACCGCCTATTTAATTCTTGTAGTTGAGAATCTATTGCAACATAAAAAATATGTACTCGATATTAATGCTCAATTGTAAAGTCATCTTGATGATCATGAGCTCGACCTTTTCTCCCAATATAACGAGCATTCATATTTGGGACATCTATGTTACGTACCTCAAAAAATGATTTCACATTGGCTAGTACAACACCCCATTTGTCATCTCTAAACTTTTGCAGAAGTGCCTTGGTAGATGAAACTAGATTCATAGCATTTAAGATGTCTTGAGATCGGCATTGCAAAGCTTGACAAAGTAAATCATTGATCTCCAACATTTCTTTCATGAGATGCAAAATAAAGACAAATTCAAATGAAGTCAATGTTTCATAAGCTGAGTTTGCATCTCCTCGTTGGGCAGAAGTCGTTCCTTCATTAATGATGTTGAGAAGAACTTCACATGTTGGACTGAACACTTTTATTAAGCTTGAAACTGACTTGAAGTGAGAACTCCATCGAGTATCTCCAGCTCATTGTAAAGTGTCAATCTGGTTAAGTCCCTTTTCCAGTCTCGAGCTCATCAATGTTAATCATATGTTCAATTTCAGCAGCTTGTGCAACTTTCAATTCATTATTGCGCTTGCATGAAGCACCGACAATATTGACAACAAAACTCAATTTAAGAAAAAATTTATGAATTGGGATAACATCTTTCGATGCTGCCACTAAAGCCAATTGCAAGCGATGTGCAAAATAATGAATATAATAAGCATATTATAGCGATCCCGGTTTTCCCTTCATTTTTTTTAATTGTATTCCGAACGCGGTTCCGTAGATGTGTTGTTGTCTTATTCCTATTTCCATCCTTTAACTCTTTGTATATATATAATGTATAGAAGACTAAAGCTAATACATTGAATGTGATGGATTTATTATGAATAAATCTTAGAGATGCATTATGTATCTATTATGAATATGTAAGATACATTAATTTATATAATGAATTCATTAATATAGAGGATGCATTATGTATCATGAATGTATGAGATACATTAATCAATTTAATGAAGTTCATTGAATGAATAACTTGAGAGTTTCTCTCTCTCCCTACACCTTCTCTCTTGGTTTTCATCTCCCTCTAGTGTAAATCTATACTAAGTCCTTTGTAAGAAAGGTAGAGTGGGTTGAAGGCTTCATTTTAATATGAAAGTTTGGCGATTTGGAGCACTTTGGTTTTTGGCCTTTATCTTCTCCATTTGGTCTCTCCATTTGAAGTAGGGATTTCTTTGTTCTTTTTCAATACTCCATCTATAGATAGACATGTGGTAATTTTGTATTACATGAAAATCATATCCGTGTTGGATTTGTTTGAAAATCATGAGGGGAACCTAGGGTTGGTTGTTTGAGAATGGTTTTGTTATCATTAACTGTGGTTTGGACTAATTATTAGCATGTTATTGTTGAAAGAAGAGAAAGTCCTAAATTATATTTTGATTTGGTAAAATAAAAAGGGTTTATGGTTGAACAATGTTGGTAAATTTCTATTGTTAATATGAGTTGTGCAGAAGGTGTTAACAGTTAAGGGAATAATTATGGTATTGGGGTTTTTTTTGAAATGAACGTATTGAATCAAGTTGGGTTATGGCTTATTATCCATGGAATTGATTTTGTAAATGAAGAGAATGTAATTGGTTTTGTAAAAAGGGAAAAGTGTTTTTGGAATAAGTGATGGAACATGTTGACTTGGAAAAAATATGAAAGTTGATCTTGAAAATGGTAAATGAAATGTTAACTCTATGTGAGTCTCGGAAAACAAATTTGAGAATTGAACTATTGTATCATGAGTGTCGAATACACACATTTGGGGGTTTTATCCTTACCTATCGTATTAGTGTCGTCGTTGGGTTTAAGGTTTGCTTGAGAGTTGAGTCTCTTTTATTAGGTGTACTGAATACATGTATCTAGAGGTTTTGTCCTTGGTCATCGGTGGAGGATGATATTGTTGTGTTGAATTGTGATGTATGCGTTACACTTGTGTTGGTTAAACATTATTGAATAGTTTATGTGTATGTATTACACTTGTTATTTATGCTTTGTTGTATTGATTGATTATGTATATGAAATTGTTTATATACATTGTGTTGTGTGGGAGGAGATAGGGGATGTACTCCACGGTTTAGGGGAAAATAGGGGATGGACCTCTAAACCGGATATTGTTTGGGAGGAGATAGGGGATGGATTGGCCTTCATCTTCTCCATTTGGTCTCTCCATTTGAGGTAGGGATTTCTTTGTTCTTTTTCCATACTCTGTCTATAGATAGACATGTGGTAATTTTGTATTGCATGAAAATCATATCCGTGTTGGATTTGTTTGAAAATCATGAGGGGAACCTAGGGTTGGTTGTTTGAGAATGGTTTTGTTATCATTGACTGTGGTTTGGACTAATTATTAGCATGTTATTGTTGAAAGAAGCGAAAGCCCTAAATTATATTTTGATTTGGTAAAATAAAAAGGGTTTATGGTTGAACAATATTGGTAAATTTCTATTGTTAATATGAGTTGTGTAGAATGTGTTAACAGTTAAGGGAATAATTATGGTATTGGGGTTTTTTTTGAAATGAACGTATTGAATCAAGTTGGGTTATGGCTTATTATCCATGGAATTGATTTTGTAAATGAAGAGAATGTAATTGGTTTTGTAAAAAGAGAAAAGTGTTTTTGGAATAAGTGATGGAACATGTTGACTTGGAAAAAATATGAAAGTTGATCTTGAAAATGGTAAATGAAATGTTAACTCTATGTGAGTCTCGGAAAACAAATTTGAGAATTGAACTATTGTATCATGAGTGTCGAATACACACATTTGGGGGTTTTATCCTTATCTATCGTATTAGTGTCGTTGTTGGGTTTAAGGTTTGCTTGAGAGTTGAGTCTCTTTTATTAGGTGTACTGAATACATGCATCTAGAGGTTTTGTCCTTGGTCATCGGTGGAGGATGATATTGTTATGTTGAATTGTGATGTATGCGTTACACTTGTGTTGGTTAAACATTATTGAATAGTTTATGTGTATGTATTACACTTGTTATTTATGCTTTGTTGTATTGATTGATTATGTATATGAAATTGTTTATATACATTGTGTTGTGTGGGAGGAGATAGGGGATGTACTCCACGGTTTAGGGGAAAATAGGGGATGGACCTCTAAACCGGATATTGTTTGGGAGGAGATAGGGGATGGACTCCATTAGCATCACTATTATGTGTGCTTATTGAAGTATAGAAGTGTTTTTGTTTGATATTGATACAACACCAAAATGTGTATCATTTGTGAAGTATGGAAGTATTTTTGTCTGAGATTGATACAGTACTAAAATGTGTATTTATTATGAGGTATGAAATGTTTAAAATGAGTTATTATCTTGCTTATCGCTTTGGCATATCCTTAGCTTACAGTGCATATAGTCGGTAGAGCAGAGTTTTAATTGTTATCGTCAGTGTATCTGAGCATGTTATGGGTTGTGATGGTTACAGTTTTGAAAGGCCGAGCTTCCTCATTTGTGGATTATATACATGTTGATGATTTGTTATTTCCCTTTTTATTTAAGGCATGCATGTATTGATATGAATGTATTAGGAACAAACCAAAATGCCATTTTGAGATTTTGAAAATTATAAAGGAAAATGGGGTATTTGTGAACATGTTTTCAAAAAAAGGTCATTTTGTTGTAAGTACGGAAAATGGGGGAAGAGTAATGGGCTTGGTGAAATTGTTTTTTTCTAAAACTGTTATAGTCATGAAAGTTTGGAAAAATGGGTAATGAAATGGAAAGAAAGGTGAACCGCTTTATAGCGTTGAATGAAATGGTTGTTTTCGAGAAAAGTTCATACTTATGTATATTTTGTGTAAACTGTCACATTACTATTCTAGTATGAGATGAACATTTATGATCATAGCTATCTGTAAGTTGTTATTGTTGAGGATCATGTGGAGATCTCTACTGGACTATATGTTCATCCCACGTTGTTGAATCTTTTTCAAGTGATAGCCAGGATGTGCTACAAGGTTTTGGATCTTCTTATTTGTTGGCCACGGGGCCTCTTTTGTGTTGGCGGAATGCCATTTATGTAAAAGGGTTATACCCTTCTTCTTGACTTTTAATGATGTAAGCCCAAGGACAATTTATTTAGTGTGCTCATGTTGTATATGATTTGCATACGAATGAGAGAATCGTTATTTATTTCCATTTATTTAACCAAAGAGTTTTTCCGCATGTTATCTCTAATATTGAATTAAACTAATGAATTTGGTAATGATTTCAAGTAATAAAAAGTGGGGCGTGACACATATGGACAATCATTCAAAACCAATGCTTGTAATCCTTTCCACTCACCTCGTATATTGCTTGCACCATCGTATCCTTGCCCTCGAATATTCTGAATATCTAATTTGTGATGAGACAATACAGAATATATTCTATCATTTAGGGTTGATGCAGCAGTGTTAGAGACATGAATAAGCTCAAAAAAATACTCTTTCACAAAACCATCTTTGTCAACGAATCTCAAAACTATAACCGTTTGCTCCTTCTTTGATTCATCACAAGCTTCATCAACAATTATGCAATATTTTTGCATCACCAATTTCTTCACGAATTTCATTCTTCACTTTGGTTAAAAAAATATGTAAAATTTCTTTTTAAATCTTTGGTGATGTGTAAGAGGCATTTTTCGAAGCTTTATCCAATACTTTAGCAACATTGTCATTAAATGACCCTAACAAATTCACTATTTGAAGAAAATTTTTGTGATTGATTGAATCTGGCCTTTCATCATGACCTCTAAAAGCACAGCCTTGAAATGCAAGCAATCGTATTGTATCAATTGAGACTTTCAATCTTAGTCGATTATCTACAATTTGTTCAGAAGTGAAATTGTCCAATACCTTTTGTATATGTTGAAATTGATTCATCAAGTCTTCACATGATCTCTCGACAACATTGTGAAAGGAGTTAGAATCTTTCCCTATATGATTTAAAAAAGCACATTTTGCTCCATCCCTAACTTTCTTCTAATTCTTAAATCCATCAACAATGAATGCTTACTGCCCATAATATCCAGATCAACATGGTTTATGAAAAAGAAAGCATGGTAAACAAAAGGCTGCATCTTTTGCAGGTGAATATTCCAACCATGATGGAAACAGTTTGAACCATGACAGTTGAAAGTTACGAAGATGAGTTGTTGACCCAGATTTCAGATACTTTGAAAGTATAGGTTGGTATGAACCAACTTTAGGCCAAGTTTGGCATGACCTAAATAATACAAAAAGTCAAAAGTTACTATCCTATTTAAGTCACATCATCTTATTTAAATCACATCACCTCTCTAACACATCACATCAAACCCAACCCAAACCCAACCCATATAAGCCAATAAGTCAAAAAGTGTACTTTTTTAGAACATCCCAAACCAACCCTTAATATAAGCTCGTCGAATTTCATCACGTTGATTAACATGATAATCCCAAATCCGTATATGTATAGGATTTCAATCCAATAAACCATTATCAATTTCTTTAACACCAATTTTTTGAGATTTCGTTGGAGGATTTTTAGGGATATCAATATTGGAAGTTGGCAATGATGCATTGTCAACATTGACTTTTGAGGAACTTGCATTTTTTCTTTTTAAAAAATCTATCAATTGTACATGACTTTGCCATAATAATCTACAAATCAAAATAGAATTCATTACATACATGGTTAATATTCTATTTAGAAGTTAGAACCAATTGCTAATGTAAAATATATATATGTATATATCACATGACATAGAAATTTTTTGTGCCTAGAATAATAAATGCAATTAAAATAAATTCATATAAATTTAAAAATTCAGAATTCAGATTCAATACATAAATTTTATACAACTCTCAATTGATTTTAATTTTGAATTTATAACACTTAATCTCAATAAAATTAAATTTGCCCAAATATGATAAATAAATAAATAAATAAACCATAGTAATTGAAATCATACGTTTTAATTCATAATTTTTGTAAAATTAAAAAAATTGCAATTGTATCAACATGACATTGAAAGAAAAGATAATAAAAGTATTACAAATTGAAAACAATAATAAAAGAGAATATGAATCACATACTTGTAATAATGAGAAGACTAATAGCAAAACCAACACTTTTTTTTCTTTTTCTTTTTTTCTATATTCCCAAGTTGATTTGACTCCACGCTTTCAATCAATAAGGCGGTGTGCAGGCACAGCAAGTCAAACCTTTCTTAGGGTTTTTTTTTTTTTTTATTTTTTTTTTTTTTTTATTTTTTCTCATCAAGAAAAAGAAGTGTACTTTTAATTATATATGTATATATATTTTTTATTTCATATTTTTTTTTTTTTTTAAAAGAGACCTAGCCATCTAGTGATTAGGTGGGACCACTTGACATTGACAAAACTAGAAGTACAAGGCCATCTTTACTTAAACAATTATATGTTATTGATATTTTGTTTAAAAGTAATATATATTAATAATTTTTTTTTTATTTGAGCGGGGCCATGGCTCGTGGTGGTCTACACGTTAGTCCGTCCCTGACTAGCCCTTACGTCCGCCACTGCCCATATTATTTATACATATCAAAATAATTATATCAAATTAGATAATCTTTATATGTAAAAAATCTAACAATATTATATGACCAGCGAAATCAACAACTACAATATTATTATTAAAAGAAAAACCCCTAATATGGAATATATAATCAATTTTTACATAATAACCTCAGCTTGCACATATATATGTAGACTTCTAGTAGACACTACTACTATGAGGATAGATAAAGGGAAAGGACAACTTTGAAGACAAAAGCAAGCACCTTATACCAAAGTAAAATACTTGTCTTTATTGTTTTTTTTTTTAATTTTTTTATTTAAATTTAATTTTTTTAGTAAAGAAATTGCAATAATTTTGCCTAGACAAAAAGACAAAAATAAGCAACAAATAACACAAATGCAAAAAATGTCGTGTATACATAGAGTCCATCATATTTAATCAATAGCTAAACCCACTCTGTCATTTGAAAAGCCACATAAGAAGTAAACAAATTTTAAAACATTTATTAGAGCCCATCACATTTAATAAATACTAAAACTCATCATGTCATATGAGAAACTAATAAAAAAAAATTTGACAAAGTATTTTATATGATATATTGTTCTAAGAACGCTAAATAATTTCTGCTCTTGCAAATGAAAACTATTTGCTTTTATGGCCGGGTATAATTCGGCTGTAAAGAAAGAAATTGTCGGAGTCCAAAGAAGGTGGCTCTGTCGCTAAGCAAGCCTTACCGGAGGGCAACAAATGCCTTACAAAGACAAGAACCAATTGTAAAACCCACAATTAGACATCACATCTCCGTTTATTCCAAATCACTTTTCTACCGTAGCATCGAAGATTTTGAATAGAGTTAAAAAAGCACTTGAAATAAAATCACTATAAATTTGTTCAACATCATAGAAACCGACCATAGTCAACTAGGTCATTTGTTTTTGTGACAAGTATGTGCAAATTCTTTGGTAATGTATAACCAAAACTAAAGTGACACGGTGTCAAAACAATTCCAACCAAAACTACAATGGACGAACCAACTATTTCCTTTCACAAGACGAGAAAGAATTTCAACAGAGAAAAAAATTTATTTTTCATTGAAAATTAATAACTTGAACTTTGTTTACAAAGAATGAATCAATCAATGGAATGAACCCAACCTCCAACAAAAATGGTGCCAAAGCAGGGTGCAAAAATGAATCGGTAAGCCATTTACAAAATAAAATTAAAATGAACAAAATAATGAAGAAATTAAGTTAAATCCCTTCATCCTCTAGTATATGCTACAAAAAGTTGCAGTAGGGTCCCTACCTCCTGAAGTGCTGCTGGTGTCCTTACCGCCTCGGGTTATGTATCGGTATCAGCTATTCGGTCATATAATGGTCAATATCAGATAGTATTGGCCAATATATCGATAAATAATGGTATCACAAATCTAAAACCCCGATATGTGACGGGGATAATGGTTGATGTTTGAAACCCTGCAGTTGCCTCAATTAGCCACCACAATAGTGGTTCTAGGACTTGGGAGCCCCATGTATGCTAATCTGGGAGAAAGCCGGACCTTTGGGCTCGGCCGTGGAGAAGGGATCGGACCATAGTTTCCAAAGAGTCCAGTGGCGACTCGGGGCGACAGGTTAACTTGTTCAAGTGCTCGGGATTGTAGCTCTGTTGGGTAGTCCCGAACACAACCGATACGAGGGCCAGTTCCCGTCGTCCACTTGCACGACAAGCGCTTAGCCAAGTTAAAGACCGGTGCTTCCGCACTGGCATCAGCAGTGCCCATATCTTCTTGATGATCACTTGTAATTGTGGTTTCCACTGCATCACACTCTACATTAGATGTGTTTGTATCTTCAGATTGTGTATTTGTAGCCAGACTTGTTACAGGTGGCTCTGGCTTTGACTTCTCATAAATAACTTTCACTGAAGGATAGTCATCATCAATTGCACACCTCTGTATAAAAAGAAAATGGTCATCAGTATATCTTTAGGGATTGCTCATAAAAACAGCTCAACAGAAACATATTACACACACATCAGTTACGAACTATGAAGCATGGGCACTCCAAAAAAATTGTAGTACGAGTACCAGGTACTTACCCAACATGGGTACGCAAAATACAGCTCGGTTATGGCTCAAGTATGGGATGGGTACAATTTGGGTACATTTGTGGGTACTTTAGGGCATAAATGTAACTTTCTTTTTTAAAATATAGGAGTACTAGAACAATTATATTGTGCCTATTTTAAAAAATATAATATATTTTTGCAATTATCAAAAATATAAAAATGCCTAAGGTTCTTCTTTTGACCATTATAAAAATAATTTAATTCATCCTTCCTAGATTACGAACACCTAAATAACTTGGTATGTATGTCCATAAAAGGTACACATACGCGTCAAAAAATATGTAGAGATAACTGCATACAGGTTCAGAACAAGTACCTTAACATTGGTGAGATCTACATGGTGTTCCTCGAGGAAGCTAACGAATTCCCGGAAGTTCTCTTCTGTTGGGTGATAGTGACCGCTGTATGGCCATATAGCCTGGAAAAGAAAGTCATAACAAAAGACATAATGAGAATCACATGACAAAAGCATAATTGCTAATATTTGATGCAAGTGTAGAGATGTGTGTCTGCATTTAGTACCTCAAGAACCCCGTCATGAGCAACTAATCTTCCAGCCGCTGTGGTGGCTGCACCGGAAAGAAAACTCGAGTGCTGAAACACACCTTCCTTCTTCTGCCCCACATACAAATTCCTTGATGTGCTTAGGACAAAAATCCACTTGAACCCTCTGTGGTTTCTCTGAGCGAACCACTTTGTCCATACACAAGCTTCCCATTTTCAACTACTACTTCATACGCTTCCCTTTCCTTCTGAAAGGAGACCGGCAAAGATAGCAATATGTTAGATATACACACAATAGATAGTTTATGTAAGGAAATATTGTAAAATTCTTAGATGATTTAAAACTTACCGGTCCTAGGTATTTGATACATTGGCGTTGTAGATTGATCCTTGGGCAGGCGTCGAGGTTTACTTCCTTGCCATCGCCTACATCCAACCTTCATAGATCAAAGAAGTAGATTGTAAGAGGTAGTCATCACATGGTAAATTGCGCTTTAAGACTTCTATTCTATATGGTCAATGCTTGGATGTGAGAAAGTGGAAGCAATGAAAGAATAAAGGGTGTTTTATTTATCCTTGTTTGGGTTTTTTGGCGATCCAACTAAACAAATTTGTGAAGCTTAAGATTCCAAACCTTTTTAATAGAAAAATCATGTTTCTAAGATGTTAAATCAGACTAAACACATTTGTCTTTCTTTTGTTTTGCAATAAGTTGCTCATCAACTGAACAGAGCACACGTTAAGCAATACAAAGTACTCACCAATAGAAGAAAGGCTGAGCACTCTCGCTTTGAAACCAGACATCATAATACAAATGTAAGTTGTGCCCATATCGATGTCGTGGATCAATCTGTAAAAAAATAAAATAAAATTGATGAGAGTGGTTAGACCATTGACTTTAAGTGAAATCAATATTATGATCTTTGAATAAAAATTTTAATTGGGACAAAAGAGGTCTCATAAAAGCACTTACAGCTTCAAGCCAATGTTGAAGGGCTAGTTTTTGAGCCTTCTCATCCTTGGACAATCCCTTACCCACCTTGGCAGCTCTTGTCCTTGCCCTGGCCCACCGTGAAACAGCGGTTTCAGGTTTCTCGACATTGAAGAACGACACAGAGCTCTGTTTGAGAGCTGCAAAGTCTAATGCTTTCCACCTACAAAAATTATTTTTTAAAAGAATGTTAAGCAACTTAAAAAACATTTTATGTGATTACGAGCAAAAACTTGTAATAGGTTGTTAAGAGACAAACCATAGCTCTTCAACCACGACTGCACAATCTGCAAGGTTTCTTCGAGTACGGTAACTCTTATAGACTTTCTGAAGCTTAACTGCAGCGGCATCAAGCTCACATACGGGTCTTGGTGAAAACAATATTGCCGGTTCGGGAAGTGAAATTGAGGGCACTGATTTATCAATAAACCCATCAACTTTATTGTTCGAAGCAGTCAAACCTGAATTCCTTATGTCTTGAACTAAATTCTTGAACGAAAGAGTTGTTTCGAGTATTATTTTCACGGGTTCACAGTTCTTCAAGTTTATAGAACTCTTTGTACTCCTCTTATCAAAACCATTAGACTTGGGAATGGTTTCTGAATCTGTTTCCTTAAAACTATCAGTTCTCAAGGTCACCTCTTGTCCTTTGTAAGCAAAATTGATGTTGTGGGCCAAACTGAAAAACCAATGGTTCACAATTTCCTCCAAAGCTGATGGAAGTAAGGATAACGATAAACCCATAACAGATTTCAATATTTTAGAAGTGTCACCTGCACATTAAGATTTAGAAAACTATGTAAATTTACAAAATGATAAAAGAAGAGAGAACAAAAAGGCTATTATGAATTTACTCCTGCAAGAGTTCCATCAAATGCTAACTTTTCTAATCCAAAGGATTGGACTAATGACGTATGCAATACTTGAATTCTCGATACAAAAAAACTGAGTGAAACGGATCTATTTTCCATTTCCCCATCAAATATAAAATTATTCATACACATAAATAGATGCATCTATACTTTGATAAAGGTATCGAAATATACATCGGTATCAATGATACGGTCATATATCGACCAAATATCAAACAATATTGGCTAATATATTAATGAATAACGGCATCGGAAGTCCAAATTCTCAACACATAATGGCCAATCTGATAATAACGGCCAACATTTAAAACCTTAAGGTATACACCAATAGAGCCCTAGAAAATTATTGAATATTTTAATTTTAACAAAACAAATTCAGGTCTCCATAGAAAAAATTACTCAGAAAAGTGTCTATGCCGAGTTTAAATTTACGCGACATATTCAAATTTGGAAACTTTTTCTGATATTTTTCATTTCCGTCTCAAATGATTAGAATCTAATGTCATCCCAAACTAACCATCTTCCAAATTCTATCATAAATAATCAAAACTAACACCAAAATTACAAACAATAAACAGACAATAAACACAATATGGTCCATGAAATATACAATTCTAACCAATCAACCCCTAAAATCCACAAACACGTATCATAGAAGTTTTTGAGAGAGAACACAACTGTCATACCTGATCAGAGCTTTCAAAAAGTTCTTCTTTTATCTTCCTCAAAACAAATTATCACTTCGGAAAAAAAACCCAATATCAAGTTACAAGATTCTCCAACTCTGACAGCTTTAGTTATATACCTGGCCTTTATATATATCCAAAAGACCCAAAAATTTTCAGACACGTTTCAAGCGATGACTGGAAATTATACAACAGTCCTTTTTACCAGCTTACTCAAATGGTCCTTGAATGAGAATGGAATAGTGGGTTTGATTTATCAGATAGCTAGTTTCAAACCCACGAGCTTGTTTTTGCTGAATTCAAAGCTTGATATTTTGAAACCCCTTTGGAAACGGCAAAAGCTTTATAGGGTTTTGTCTCCCCACAGTGACTCAGAGAGAGAAAGAGAAAATAGAGGATGAGACAGATAGAGAGTCAAAGAAAGTAACTGCTACTTGTAACTTCTATGAAAAAGCACTCGGATTTTGCTCATCACATGATGAAGTAGAACATGTCAACAACTACTATAGTAATAGTAGTTTAATTAGACTTGGCTGGACTCCCGGCTCCACCAATACGCGCCTTATATTAGAAAGAAAATTTGAGCTTGTTTGACAAGAAAATGAAAAGGAAAATAGTTGATACCTCCACGTGCCATGATTAGTATTCATTTTTTTTAATTATATATTTAATTATATCAAATTTAATTTTTTGTTATGTTATTATAAGTGAATTTATAAGTCTAAAACGGGGAGTCTTTAACATTTTCCCAATAAAAATTAAAGTGTTGACAAAAAGTTTACAATTTATTGCTTTTAATAAGGATGTAAATGATTTAGTTCTGTTGGTGTGGAAAGAAAGTTTAATATTGAACCGAATATGTCAATTTTGATAATTGAGGGTCGACGCAGATCGTATGTTACGGTTTGATTTTATCGATTTAGTATAGATGAAGAATTTACATAAAATTTTAAAGTGTTTTATAAAAACTTATACAATTTTATGTTAGGCATAAATGAGAAAAGTACGAAACTTACATTATGAATATCTCCTTTCATCGTTTTTATCACAAAAAGTGTATTATATTGGTAACTCGTATGATGCTCAATGAATTAAAATATAAAATTATTTTAATCTAATATTTAGGCCAGTTCAATTTGTTGATATAAAAAACTTAAAAGAGAAAGAAGTTGTGCATTATGAAAAATGAACCAAAGCCAAAACTTAGGTTGATTTCAAGCGGATGATTTAGTTCCATCAATTTTTCTTACAACCCTAATTTTAGTTTACAGAAAACATTAAGTATGTTTATGTTTATTTTTGGTAAAAATAATAACAAAAATTATATTTGTTATATATGTGTTTTAAATTTTTGTTTTGAAAGCAAGTTAAAAGGATGGCTCGTAAGAGGTGATTATTGAAGGTTGAAAATAGTAGCTAGAGGTGGTTGTTGTGGCATCAAAGGTAGTTGACACTACCCTAGTGGGAGGTTGTTGGCAATGCTCAAAAGTAGTTGCCGGCAATCAAAGTTGGTGGTGGTTGAAGGTATAGTTGTTGACAGTTGAAGGTGGTCGTGGCTGAAGTTTGTTTTGGCAAGACATTGTGGTTGAAGATGGTTTTTGTGAAGAGATGGTGGTCAAATGAAGTCATTAGCGATGATGGTCGATGGTGGTGCTAAGCAATAGATAGTGGTTTGAATATATTGAAAAAAAAAAAATTTAAACAAGTAAAACAAACTTTTATGTGGTTACAAAAATTTAGCAAATTTTATAAACTGTTTACAATTTTTTTAAAACAAAAACGGACACCAAACGATTTTTGGTTTATAGTTTTCAAAAATTCTATAAATACAAACAAATATATATATATATATATATAAACATTACCAAATAGGCTTATACCTAAAATAAATTTGATTCACACATTTTAAATAATATATATTTTAAATATTTTTCTAAATATGTATTTTTGGTGGAAGGGTTTTGCTAACAACCCCTAATGAAAGTTGACTCAAAACCATATGATGTAAAAATAAAATAAAAATAAAATTAGAACTTTAATACACGTTTCACTTATTTTCAAACATTTTTATTTAATTTTATATATTTTTCATATATTTAATATTTTTTATCTATATATTACTAACATTATTCATTAATTACCTATGCGCACTGATTGACATTTCTTTAGGTAAAATTTAACCGACTTAATACTAAATTATTAAATAGTCCCAAAATATCCTGTTGCATTGATTGCGTGGTCCTCCCAACAAATGACAAACAACAACCCATAGTCATTTCTTGTATCCCATCTTCCAAACATAGGTAAGTAACCATGTATCGCCTATAATATTATTTATCATTACAACATGGATTTAAATCATTACGTCAACAATGTCACATGATTATTTAAAATACTCAATAATTACTCTTGAGCTACCTCAATTAGTTATTATTGTATACTTTCAAATGAAATTAGGAGATCAATTCTTATCGAAGTCTTTCTTATATTAATTTAGTGGTTAATGATCATGAATTTGCAGAGTTGTAAGTGTTATTGAATTTTGGGTAAATTACACTTACCTCCCTTGAGGTTGTTGATAATACAGGGACCTCTCCTGTAATTTCAATAATTATAGTAACTTCCTTTATTTTACCTGACAATGTCAAGATTCTCCCATTCCATCTATTTTGCACAAACGACATTAGTGGCCTATACAAAATGACAATATTACCCTTGCTTTTTCTTGCAAAAAGATGAAAATGCCCTTTGCGCACAAAATCTCTAATCAGGCTACATTCACAACACACATCGCAATTCCTGAGAGAAAGAAGAGAGAGAGAGAGAGAGAGAAACAACAGTAAGCAACGACAAGAAGGTTGATCTGTGTGAAAAAGATAAAGAAGCTATTCGATTTTGGCTCGATCTTCGTTGCCAGTGCACATTGTAAAAGAGTTTCATCGGTGAGAAGTTGTTGTTACGGCTTCTAGGTAAGATTTCGAACTCATTACGCTTCGAATATGATTAATTTGAGTTTGGGGTTTTCAATTTTTTTTCGTCTTTTTTCTTACAAATTTGTTTCTATTCTGAGTTCAATTTTATGAAATACATGTGAAAAGGGTTTTTTTTTTGAAAATATACATTTAGGGTTTGTATTTTATTTGTAAAATTTGTAACTGGAAAAAGGAATTTGTTGAATATTACTATAATAATAGTGTGATTTTATTTATTATGAATTTGTGATTTTTTGGATTTTATTTATGAGATGTATGTTTAGGGCTTTTATTTGATTTACAAAATTTTTGACTAGAAAAGATGAATTTGTTGAATATTTATGATTTTCTGGGTTTTATTTATGAGATGTATTTCATTTGCAAAATTTGTCACTGAAAAATAGGGATTTGTTGAATATTAGTATAATAGTAGTGTAATTTAGGGATTTCTTATGAATTTGTCAATTTTTTGGGTTTTGTTTATAGGAAATCTATTTTTTCTTATGAATTTGTGAATGTATGGGCTTGCTTATTGTATTAGGGATTTTCTTCATTTTTTCTTCTTTTCTTCAGTTAATTGTTGAGTACAGTACATCTTAGGAATTAATTGTTACTTCATTATGGTCACATTATGGTTGCATTTCCTTATTTTGATTTAATCATAAACTACAAAGGGAAACTGGGAATAGTGTATGATGTGGATCCAAATATGTATTGCTACATTGATGCCTTGAAGGATGTCACTGCAACAGTCATCTCTCACATTTCTTGTAGTAAAGCAATAGCAATCACATTGCATTGTGATATGCCTGGTACTGAGACAAGGAGACTAATAGAAAATGATCTTGATGTGCTGGACATGTTTTTATGTACAAGGTAGGAGTAAAACAATTAACTTGTATGTAGACATAACATATTCTATTGGAATGAGTGATAGTGGACATAAAAGTGTAGCGATCCCGGTTTCGATCATTCTTTCATGTTTTGCCACTTCGATTAGGCTGGTCGGGGATCGAATTGCCTGGTCAGCTCACGGAGGGTCAGGGGGCAGCGCCCTGGCGAGGTCGAGGGGCAGCGCCCCAGAAGCAAAAATACAAAATGCATTCGAAATTGCTTGTCCGCTCGAGCAGCCGTTTATGTGCTCGAGTGGAGAATGTTTGGTTTTAGAAGTTTGACTTGTCTGCAAAAGTACTAGGTTAGTGTATTTGACGCTCGAGTGAGGCATTCCGCCCTCAAGTGGACGATGTCATATCAGTTCGTGAATCTGATATTTCAGATAACTTTTTTAGTCCTCTCTCTCTCTCTCTAAAACTCTCTAGAATTCCAGATCGGGAGCTTCTCTCTCTAGAAGTCATCCTCTCTCTTTGATTTCTCTAAATCCATTGGGATTTAGACCTAAGTTCTTCACCAAAGTTGGTTATCATCTCGAAGGCTTCGTTATGTGCGGTGAAGATCGAGTTTCGACACCGTTGATTTTGGGAGTTTCATCTCATTTCTTCTTCAAAACTTGAAGTAGGGATTTTCTTAGAGTTATATATATATTTGCAAGATCTATATGATTTTTGAAATCATCTTTTGATAGCTTTGAAAATTGATTGTTGATTCAAGAAGTTGAGCGATTTTGAAAGTGGGTTTGTCTTTTGTTCTTTTAAAATGATCTTATGGGTTTTGATCTTCGTTAATTGAAGAAAAGATGATTTTGAAAAGTTTTTTTTCAAAGGATTTGAGTTGTATAGTTTTGGTGAGAAAACCTAGAATTTGGAGATTTTTTTAAAAGAGACTGAAAATCTATGAATGATATTGTTGTATTTATTTTGCGTGTCAAAACAAATGGATGTTTGGAAAATTTCTTATTTATATTTTTATAAATGATGAATTTTAGGGAATATGAGAATTGTTGTTCATTTTGGAAATTATTGTTCAAAACGTTGAAATAGTCTTGCAATGACTAATTATTGAGGATACTTGAGAAGAGGGAATTGTGCTATTTCTTGGATGATGAATTGGAATAAAAGTATTTATATTCATCTTGTGTTATGGGCATAAAGATTTATTTGATTACATTAAACTTTGAAAGTTAATTTGAAAACTTGCATTGAGAAAAGAATGTCGAGAAACAAGTTTTTATGAAATGGTTTTGGGGTAAATACGTTGGTAAGTTTTGATAGGTGGTGTAGATGATGTTGAATAAATTGGCTTGAGAGTCCGGGGTGAAAGACTGAAAACACACGCGAATAGGTGTCGAGCCTTCCGTTTAATACCGGTAAAAATGACAATTTGGTAGTACTTGTATAGTCTACTTGCAGACACCGACCTAGGGATTACCAGAGTCGTATTTACCGCCCTTGAAATAAATTGTTAAGTTTTGAACAATTGAAATTGCATGACATCATTGAGCATGATGGTTTTCAAAAGATGAAAATATGATTTATTTTCAAAAAAGGTCATAGCATGGCATGTGCATTTCATCTCTTGAGACTTATATAAAATGTATATACTTTGTTAAGGATTTCCTAGTAGGCTTTATGCTCACCCTACGGCATTTTTGTGCAGAAAAAGATATGGTGATGCCGCCTAACTAAAGGCTAGGAAATGTGTGTTGAGAGTACAAGACTCTCATTTTACTGTGACTCTATGTGTAAGCCAAGGGCTGTATGTGTGTGGGTTTGAATAACCGTTTTATGTAACTAGGCTCAAGCCTTGGAAACTTGTAAACCCTTAGGGGTATTTATTTGTTTATTTACTTGTTGTTGGATTAATGTATTGTTGCATGAAGAACTATTGTATCATGTAAAGTAAGTTTGGAGATTTATATTTGGTTTTCCTTGAAAGTGCCATGATTGTTGTATTATCATTTGGGCTAGAAATTTGAAGTGTTACAAAAAGTGATGATGGAAATGGTGGAGGTGGAAATCGTGGAGTAAATGCTGTAGATGTAGAGCAAGACTACCACATTGTAGATGTAGATAAGGATAAAAATGAATTAGATGGCAATGAGATTTTGAGTGATGATAATAATGAGTGCTCATGTAAAGATGATGATGCTAAACTTAGTGATTACCAATCTGGTGATGATGAAGTGGCATATTCTACTACTGATGATGATTATGATAATGAAGCAGACTGTCTAGATGATGAAGAGATAAGGTTTGTAGGCATTAAGTATGATGGTACCTATAATGAGAAAGAACCATGTCTTAATCAAGATGGAGAAGTTGTATTGGAAGAGGGGATGATTTTTCCAGAAGTGAATACTTTCAGGCTAGATTGAGGGACTATACAGCGCAAATTGGTTTTAAGATAGTAATGGACAAAAATGAAAAGTCTAGAGTAACAGTCCATTGTGCTGTTGAGGGCTGCCCTTGGAGAATTCATGCATCTCCACTTCCAGATGGGATCACCTACAAGATTAAAACCTTAGTACCTACTCACACATGTAGTCAGATGAACACAAACACTGAAGCTACATCAACTTGGATTGCTAAAAAAATAGTTGAAAGTTTTAAGGAGAATCCACACATTGGCTTAGATACTATGCAAGTGAAACTAAATACAATGTTTGGGATTGAGGCTTCAAGAATGCAGCTATATAGAGCCAAAAAGATGTGTAAGGAGGAGTTAGAGGGTGATTATGAAAGCCAATATGTGTTGTTGCCAACATATGCTAAGGAAATGAAGAAAACAAACCCTGGTAGCTTTGTGGTCATAAATTATGACCTACTCCCTACCCCAATCTCAGAAGATGGAGAAGAACTAGACCCTACCATTTCTCAGTATCCATTGTTCCAAAGCATTTTCATATCATTTGATGCAATGAAAGCAGGGTTCATTAATGGATGTAGGCCCTTCATAGAGGCAGATGGTTGTCACATGAAGGGTCCCTATGGTGGTGTTTTAATTTTAGCAGTTGCCATAGATAGAAATAATGGCCTATTTCCATTGGCATTAGCAGTAGTAGAGGGTGAATGCAAGGACATTTGGTCTTTTTTCTTGGCCAACTTGAGAACAATCATAGAAGATGCACTCCCTTCTAGATCATAGACCATCATGTCTGATCAATAAAAGGTAGTTTATTGACATATTCAACAACTACTTTACTTACATAATGCTTTATTGTCTAATTTTAAACTTGTAATGGTTACTAATGTTTCATTGTTTTTGTATACAGGGCCTTGACAAGATTGTCAGTGATATTATACCAGAGGCAACTCATAGAAGATGTTGCGTGCACTTATTCAACAATTTCAGAGCCAAATTTCCTGGTTTGATTTTGAGAAAGCAATTTTGGAGGGCAGCAAGGGCTTACAATTAGATAGAGTATGATCAAGCTATGCAAGCCATTAAGAACCTGAACAATGATGATTTTCATTGGCTGCAAAAGGTTCCAATTGAAGGAAGGTCTAGGCATGGATTTGATGATAGGATTAGAAGTGATCACATCATAAATAACATGACAAAGTCCTTTAAAAATTGGTTGCGAAATTTGAGAAGTCATCCAATTTTAACCATGTTAGAGGGCATAAGGTGCAAGTTGATAGGTAAGTTTCAGATGAGATACCAAAAGGCAATGTAATGGAAATCTAATGTGACATTGAACATCAAGAAACAACTTAAGGTCACACTGAAATGGTCAAAGACTTGTAGAGTGGAGTATGTAGAAAGCAATGAGTATGAGGTAAAGGATAATGAGGGGGTTAATCACATTGTCCATCTTGGGGCTATGAGTTGTTTATGTAGATGGTGGGAGATATCTGGTCTCCTATGCAAACATGTTGTGGTTGCAATTTCTCAAAGTAAGTTGAACATAAAAGATTTTGTCCACCCCTACTACTCTAAAGCAACTTACTTGAGAGCTAATAGTGGAATGATACATCCCATCTTAGACCATAGCATGTGGACACTTATACCCGGGGACCCTTTACAACCCCCACATTTGAAAAAAATTGCCAGGAAGGCCAAAGACTTCAAGAAAGAGAGCTGTTTATGAGCCTCCAGCTAGAACAAGTCAGAGTAAAAGGTTTAGTACCTTGAGATGCAAATGGTGCATGCAATTTGGACACAACAAGAGAACTTGCCAAAGAGGTCCAGTCAGGGGTGGAGCATTTAGAAGTGGTACAACTGCTGGTAAGGATAATGGCATAGCTAGTAGTAGAGGTAGTGGCACATCCGGTGGTAAAGGCAGTGACAGAACTGCTGGTAGGGGCAGTGGCATAGCTGGTGGTAGGGGTAGTAGCACATCTAGTGGTAAAGGTAGTGACCGAATTGCTGGTAGGAGTAGGGGTAAAGGTTTTGTGATAGGCAATTCAGTTGGAAGGGAAAACGTAAGTGGTAGAGGCAATTCAAGTGGGAGGGTGTCATGACCCGAACCCGCCCCTATAGGTTAAGGGCATAACCGGCCAGTAATCAAGAGATTACCTACGGCCTCAAACCATATAAGACATAACTCATCAGAGTAAAGGGGCCAAACAGAAGCAAATTTAAAACTTTTGTCCATAGAGCTGTGCTTACATGGCACGTTGTAACAATCCATACATATACACGTTAATAACTCACATCAAAATATGTAATAACACAAAGTGTAATACCCCTGTTCCGTAATATGTTAATTGGTCCTTAATATGAGTATGATTATGTGTTTAATATGATTTTGTGTGCCATTATGTGGTCTTGGATTTCTATCTGTTCACCGTAGGAATACCTATTTGATTTATCAGCTTTGGAAATTTAATTGGAGGCCTTATCGGCCACAAAACCCGAAATTGATTACGCCATTGTGATTGGCATAATTTTTGGAACCTATGGTGAAATTTAATTGAAAATTGATTCGGGTCAGATTAAATCAATTAAATCGGTGAATTAGAGCCCAATTATCTTATTAATATTATATTGGCCTTAGTGGGTTTTGTTGTGAAGTCACTACACTCTCTATCCTCTCTTTTTCACTTCATTTTGGCTGAATTTGGGTCTTAAAATAGAGAGAACTGGCTGTAGAGAGAGAGAACGAGAGAATTGTGTGATTTTTGGCTCAAGCTTGGGAATTTGAAGATTAAGCTTAAGGTTTGGCTAGAACTTGAGTGTTTAAGGCTCCTAGGTGAGTAATTAACCCTCGAATCATGGGTTTTTGTTTGCTATTTGTAAATTCAGAGTTGAATAAGAATAAAGAACATGAATTTAATTGAGTATGATGAAATTGAATTGGTTTTGTTGAATTGAAGGCTAAATTGTGTATGCATGTAAGAAATTGTCTTAAATTTGCATGTTTGAGCTTGAAATACATGATTCATGTAGAGTTTTGGTCAAAGCTCATGATGTAATCACCAATTGTATTATCTAAGTTGAGAATCATCACATGCATGTACAAATTATAAGATTGAATGCATGACATTGTTATGTTGGTAATGAGTTTGGTGGAAAATGAGCCATGCATGTGTTTGATTCATGAGATTAAGCTCCATGTTGATGTATTCTAGTGTTAGTACCATGTTAGTACAAATATATGTGAGATTGGAGCCATCGTATGCAAGAAAAATTGGTTGAAAGTCGATTTGGAGCTCAATAACTCAATCTGGGAAACCCAGAATTTTGATGTCCGCTCGAGCGGGGAAAGTGCCGCTCTTGCGGGAAATACATGCTCCCAGTACTTTTTGCAGACTTGGTGTCCGCTCGAGCGGGGTATTTTACGCTCGGGTGGGGGAGCTTTGTAGACAGGCCTTCCGCTCGAGCGCTATATTTAACGCTCAAGCGTATTTTTCATGCAACTAGTACTTTTGCAGGCCTTAGGGGTCCGTTCGAACGGGGTATTTCACGCTCGAACGGGGACCCTATTTTCTGAAATTTTGAAAATGCATTCTGTGTTCTGTTCTTCCGTTCCCTTTCACTTCTAAGCACTCTTAGGCATACATTGAGCATTGTAATTGAGTTAAGGAAATAAGAATGAAGCCTAAAGAAGAATATGTGAATTAAAGAGCGTATTGAATTATTTGTGACCCATATGTGTTATGTGATATGTAGGGTCAAGCTCCAGGGCAATTCAACCAACCGATCACTGTGATTAATATCTAACATATGTTAGTGTCCAATGGCTACTTCTATGTAAGTTTTGTAAAGTTCATTAATGTGAATGGTGGACAAAGTTTGATATGAAAGGCCTATGAGCCAGTTTGATATAAATGAATGGACCGAAGGTCGTTTTGGCATAAATGAATGGACCGAATGTCGTTTTGACATAAATGAATGGATCGAAGGTCGTTTTGACATAAATGAATGGACCGAAGGTCGTTTTGGCATAAATGAATGGACCGAAGGTCGTTTTGACATAAATGAATGGACCGAAGGTCGTTTGGCATAAATGAATAGACCGAAGGTCGTTTTGACATAAACGAATGGACCGAAGGTCGTTTGGATATGAATAAATGGACCGAAGGTCATTTCGACATGAATGAGTAGGCCGAAGGCCGTTTTGACACAAATGAATGGGCCAAAGGCCGTTTTGACATGAATGAATGGACCAGAGGCCGTTCTGTCATGAACGAAAGTCTGAATGGGCCAAAGGCCAGTTTGTCACTTGAGTGGGCCAAAGGCCAGTTTGACACGAATGATAGTTTGACATAAATAATAGTTTGACACGAATGATAGTTTGATATAAGTAATAGTTTGATACGAATAACAGTTCGATCTGAATAATAGAATGAATGGGCCAAAGGCCGTTTTGACATGAATGAATGGGCCAGAGGCCGTTTTGACATGAAGGAAAGTCTGAATGGGCTAAGGGCCAGTTTGTTATGGAAAGATAAATGGGCCAAAGACCAGTATGTTTGGAACCACAGTCACTTGACTTAAATTGTATATATATGTTAAATAGAAATATGAATTGGGCCCAAGGCCGTTCGGAATATGTTGTTCTACATATTGTTGTATCTTCTTATTTGATATTATTCACTGGGCTTTCGCTCACGCTCATTCATGTGTTTGTAGGTGAGCTAAGAGAGGTCCAGACCCAGCCCCAGTGAAGCCATTGTGGAACAACCAAGTTTTTGAGAGTCAGCCCCTACGTCTCACGCACGAGACTCGTCTTCGCCCTTTTGTTTGGTATTTATATTTTGTCATGTTGGCGAGGACTCTGTATCTGTTGTGTACAGTTTTGACGGGGTGACTTAGACTAATGATCCTGTCTGTACAGAACCTTTTGTTACTGTATTTTCTGATGTGAGTTGTTAACATATTTGTGTCTGGAATGTTATGACGTGCATGTAAGCACAGCTCTATGGACAAAGTTTTAAATTGCTTCCGTTTGGCCCCCATTAACTCTGTTAAAATACGTTTGGTTTGGTTTGAGGCCGTAAGTAATCTCATGATTATTGGCCGGTTACGTCCTTAACACATGGGGGCGAGTTCCGGTCGTGACACAAAGTTCTGTACATACAGGATCATTAAGTCTAAGTCAGTCAAACCCAAAGTTTATTTATAAAAGTAATCCAATGTTTTCACCAACATGACAAAACTATATCAAAAGGGCAAAAGAGGCGAAGACAAGTCTCGTGCGTGAGACGTTAGGGATGACTCTCCAAAAACCTTGACTGTTTCTCACACATTTCACCGAGGCTGGGTTTGGACGTCCCTTGGCTCACCTACATAGACATGAATGAGCGTGAGCGAAAGCCTAGTGAATAATATCAAATAAGGAAGATACATGAACAAACTTTGAAACAGTTACATCAGACGAGCTTAGGCCCAATTCATGTTTGTATTTAATGTATCACTCAGCTAAAGTTCCAAATGCGTCAAACGGCCTTGGGCCCAATTAACTCATACCTAACGGCGTTTGGCCCAACCGTTCCTGTCCGACGGCCTTTGGCCCAATCATTCGTGTCAAACGGCCTTTGGCCAATTCATTCATGTCATACGACCTCTGGCCTATTCATTCGAGTCATACGGCCTCTGGCCCATTTATTCATGTCATACGGCCTCTGACCCATTCATTCGAGTCATATGGCCTCTAGTCCATTCATTCATGTCATACGGCCTCTGGCCTATTCATTCATATCATACTATCAATCAAGTCAGACTATCATTTGTGTCAGACTATCATTCGCATCAGACTATCAGTCGTATCAGACGGCCTTTGGCCCAACCATCCATGTCAAACGGCCTTCGGCCCAATTAATTGTATCCAACGGCCTTTGACCCAATCATATGGCATAACAAATATTTGTCCCCAATTCAATGTAACAAACTTACAGGACTTATATGAAAGTAAGCAATTGGACAAATAACATACTTCAGATATCTTTATTAAGATATTACTCACAGTGATCTGCCGGTGGATTCACCTTTGAGCTCAACCCTACACATTACATAACACATATGGGTCACAAATGATTCAATCCGTTCTTAATTCATATATTCCTCTTAGGCTTCTTTCTTATCCTTTTAATTCATTCATAATGCTCAATGCATGCCTAAGAGTGCCTAGGAGTGAAAGAAAACGAAAAACGAAACATAGAACATCTTTACAAAATTTCTGAAACAGGGGTCCCTGCTCGAGCGTGGACTTTCCCGCTCGAGCGGACCCATTAAGCCTGCAAAAGTACTGGTTGCCTCATTTTTACGCTTGAGCGTGAATTCGGGTGCTCGAGCTGAAAGTTTCACCACATGGCTCCCCGCTTGAGCGGACATCCATGTCTGCAAAACTTCTGGGAGCTCGTATTTCCCGCTCGAACGGACATGCCAAATTCTGGAAAATCTAGAATTGTTCTTGAGGCTCAAACTTGATATTCAAAGGCTTCAAAGTTCGAATTAAGGTACCAAAATAGGGAAACACATTATATATCATGAGTACACAAACAATATGAGGCCAATTGCTCAAAATTATGGTTCAATCCTCAAAATTAATCACATTTCTTTGTATAAGCAAACTCATGCATTCAAACTTCATATAAGTTCCACACCTTCAATAATCAAACATGCATGTCAATTTTTTACTTCATTTCTATTTCAAATCTTACAAATGACACTTATTATCATGAAACCCATAAAGATTATGCATACATGTGAAGATTGGTGCCTAATTCTCCATGTTTAACATCATTCATGCTAGCTCATGCAATTGCAAGCTCAAACATACAAATTTATGGCAATTTCCTACATGCATGTGTATATTGGCTCCCAATTCATCAAAACCAACTCATTTCATGTTCTTGATCACTATTCAACTTTGAATTCACAAAGTTACAAACTAAAATCCATGAATTTACTCACCTAGGAGCTTTAATCTTCCAAACTTATGCTTAATTCTTGAGTGTAGCTTCAAGATCACCAAGATTGGCCCTTCTCTCTCTCTCATTTCAGTTCTCTCTCTCTCTAGAGAGCAAATTCAGATTCTTTGTGCTCAAAAGAATGAGCTTAAGTGTAGTTGGGTCCTTTATATAGGCTTCTTTAATTAAATTAGATCATAACTAATTAATAGCACTTAATTAATCATTCTGAATCTAATTATTTTGATCTGAATCAATTTTCAATTAAATTTCACTGTAGGTTCTAAAAATTACGCTAATCACAATGGCGTAGTCAATTTCAATTTCTATGGCCGATAAGGCCTTCAATTTTCAGTTTATAACAGTAAGTTGAACATATATTCCTACGGTGAACAGATAGAAATTCAAAACCACATATTTTCATATAAATGGCACTCAAAATCATATCAAACACATAATCATAATCATAATTAAGATTGATTAGCATAATACGGACCAGGGTTATCACAGAGGGGTAGTTCAGCTGGAAGGGGAAACGCAACCGGTAGAGAAAGTCCAACTAGGAGAGGAAGTTCAAGTGGGAGAGGCAAGGGTAAGGCCAAGCATGCAAAAGTAAAGTTTTTCCTATTTCTTTTGCCTTTTCATTTGTGATTTTTGTTTGTTTTGTCTATCCATTTATGCACAAGAATGATATTTATTACCTTACAATGAAATTATTTTCTTATTTTTTCATCTTGCATGAATCCAACATTGCCTTTTTGTTTATTTGTTTGTTTATTTGACTTTTATTTTTTTTGCAGATGACTTAGCTAACATGTTGATGTTTTTGGTACAAGGATTAACATAGGTTAAAGGTATAAAATATATGTTGCTTGACTATACAATTAGTGAGGATCATGTTCCACTTTTTTGTATTTTTCTAGTGGACATGCAATGCTGAGGATAGCAATATGATGATGTGCCCACTTTTATTTTTTTGTAGTGGGCATGAAGTATTTTATAAATACTCATTTTGGGAACTTACATGATGTAATTGCATAGACTTGACAAATATGGTCCATGGAATGATGTAACTAAACATATATGATAGGAATGATGTAATTAAACAGTCCTACTTGATGTTTATATGATGTAATTAAACAGTCCTACTTGATGTTTATTATGTTTACAAGTTATTATGTTAGTCAAATTAGATGAGCATATTTACATAATGCTCAAAAAACTTCATCATATTTATATAAGGTCCATTACATTTTCAGATGTATTACAAAACATAAAGTCTATCACAAAAGATTACAAAACCTTACATAAGATCCATTACAAAACATTAGGTAAATCATTACCATTACATTTTGAGAGCAACCATTAATCAAATCAAACATAAAACAACAATCATCATCATTACTATCTTCATAAACCCCATGTTTGCTTCAAGTACTTGCATTCTTGCTTGCATAGCCCCTATTTGGTTCATTAAATTCATTGCATGACTTTCTTCTTCATAGGATAAACTATGTCTATTAACAGTTGCTTGAGTGTCTTCTATCATCATTTCTCCTCCAATAGACGAGTTTACTGGTTCGCACTAGTCCCAGAATGCGCATTTTCCATTTGGGCATAAATAATACAATTTGCCTCTGTGTTTTTTTTTTTTTTTTTTTTTTTCAGTGACTTTAATTGATGCTTTGCTCCCACAATAGCAGAGCTTGCTTCTATATTTCATCACCCCTTCTCCACTAATTGATGATGACATATCCATCTAATGAACCTACATTCATGAAATGTGAGAGTTATAATGCATTTTCAGAACATATATTGCATTTTGTTGTTGTTGTGCTTTATTTTTGAATAACGGGAGATACATGTGTTGGATGTTTGTTGTTTGTGCTTTATTTGTCAATAATAGTTGTATTGTTTGTGCTTTGTGCTTTCAAATTATTATTATTATTATTATTATTATTATTATTATTATTATTATTATTATTATTGGACTGGTTAGTTGTTATTCACATGCAATTATTTATTTATTTATTTAAATAGTTAATGTGAGTGGGAAGATACATGTGTTGTGCTTGGACCTCTGCTTTGTTCTTTTTGTTGCTCTTCACTTTTTGTTGGCTCTATAATTTTCCCTCTTTCACTTGGATTTTCTGAAGCTGGATAACTCCAACATTTGGTATTGGTATATATAGATGGGTTGAGGACACTTGAGGGCATTAGGGGCATTTTAGTGTTTAGCTTTGATGACATTAGCAAGTTTTGTTAGGTGTATAAACGGTTGTCAAAAAATAGGAGAATCTTGACATTGTCAGGTAAAGTAGTGAAGGTTACTGTGGGGATATATTTTCTGAGTACCAACACGTGGCAATGTGATGCCGACGTGTCAGCCGAGGTGCCACGTGTCCTGGTCGTGATGCCGAGGTGATCTCGGTTAGGCTGAGGTTATCTCCGAAGATATCGGAATTCGAGATAAGCGGATAGGGGACAAGAGTCATGGAATGAAGAGGGAACTCAACCTGGATATAGACAAGAGTCCCAGATTGGGAGAAGACTTCAGTTTGGGTAAAGATAAGACTCTTAGAGAGTTTATCCTGATCCCACTGGGAGTCCCAGATTAGTAGTAATCCTGAGTCCATAGAAGTTAGGCTTCTATTGGGACTAAGTTTATGTTGGTTATAAAAGAGAGGCACCCCCATGGGTCTAAGGTATGCTTTTTATGCTCAAGCTTGTGAGTTGAATAATTGATTTATCTTTGAGAGATATACTGACTTGATCGTCAAAGTGCCCCCAGGTGGACGAACCATCGCGGGATTCTTATATTTCTGTTACAGGTCAGCAAGGTGCCATCTATTCTGCCGGTGCTCTCTAGCTGAATACTGAGGTGGGCAATGTGATCGAAAAATCACTCACACAGTTACTATGATTATTGAAACCATAGGGGATGTCCCACTATATGTCAAAAACCTCAAGGGAGGTAAGTGTCATTTACCCTTGTACATGGTTGATTCTTTGATTTGACATAATTTCTTGATATATATTCAAATTTGAACTTGAGAGATACTTGAGGGCCCATAGAGCTTACCACGGGTCCCATTTCGATAATTTGAATATTTTATTTTGTAAGGTCACTCATTTGTATTATCTATTTTAAAAAAAAAAAAAGAAAATTAGATTGATCCAATAATCGTAATTTTTTTCATTTTATAGTGTCTATTTAAAAAAAAAAAAGATTATCTATTTTTAAAAACATATTTATCATCTAATTTTTTGGAAGATAACTATCATAAAATAAAATATTACAATTTTTAAATTGATTTATTTATTTATTTATTTTTCCCCCATAGATAATATACATTAATAACTCTACAAAATAAATCGTTCAGATCACTGAATCAAAATTCATAATAGATCCCACAAGCCGCTTAAGTTCTCCCAAGTTAAAATTTGAAGTTCAAAAAGAAACTGTTACTCATATAAATATGAAGAAATAACATGTTGGTGGTATTTTGTAAGAATAATTTCAATTTTATGAAAGCATTTATAAAATTATCTTTTAATATTCTAAAGTTTAATATGTTATTATTTTTTTTTTAACGACTTAAATTGTATTTTCCCTGTTGTTGATACCACATTTTATTTTTCTGTCAATTGTGGCCTATTAATTATGGTCAAGTTCGATTATGATCTGTTGATTGAAATCATAGACTATTTTTAAAGAATAACATTTGCCACATTTGTTGTTGTTGTTGTTGTTATTATTAATTATGTCAACAAGCATGCTGACATTGCATGACGTATGTGTTAAGGATGTGGCATGATAACATATTAAGTGGAGGGCCAAAAAGTTAGCCATTGCAGTTGCTGAGATCAAGGAGCCAAGACCGAGTCAAGCACTAAATCTACAAAGTGGTTACTATGAACATGAGCTATGGATGATGTTTAGGAAATCATGATCTAATGAGAAAATCATGAGATTTGATTACCTCTCTTTCTTTCATGTGACTAAGCCTATAAATAGGCCAAGAGAGATACAAAGAAGATCACTTCAAACCACTCACAATTTGTGATATCTAATTAGGAGTAGTTAAGTTTACAATTTAGGAGTTGATTAATTATAGCTTTTTCCAACCCGCATTTCGTTTTTTTTTTTTTTTTTTTTGTTGACTGTTGCACTTTTCAATTCTTTATTTTTATATAATTTCATGCAACTTGTAGCGATCCTAGTTTTGCCACTTCGTTGAGTATGTCGGCGATCGAACTGCCTGGTCAGCTCGCGAGGGTCTAGGGGGCAGCGCCCCTTGGCGGGTCCAAAGGTAGCACCCTGGCGGGGATTGAGCTATTCGATCAGCATGAGGGGTCAGTCTTGGCGCCTTGGCGGGTCCTAGGTAGTGCCTGGCGGGTTGAGCGGGGCCCCAAAGCAAAAATGCAAAATGCATTAGAAGTTGCTTGTCCGCTCGAGCGGCCGTCTATGCGCTCGAGCAGAGAATGTTTGGTTTCAGAAGTTTGATATGTCTGCAAAAGTACTGGGAAAGTGTATTTGACGGGCTTTCTATGCTCGAGCGGACCATGTTATATCAATTCGTGAATATGATATTTCAAATCACTTTTGCATATCTCTATCTCTAAAAACTTTTCCTCTACCCTCTCTCTACATTTTCCTACACCAAATAGGATCGAAACCTTGATTTCTTAAGATCCATTAGAGTTCTGCCATAAGTTCTTCATCAAAGTTGGTTAACTTTTTGAGGGCTTCGTTGTGTGCGGTAAACATCGAGTTTTGACACCGTTGATTTTGGGGGTTTCATCTCATTTCTTCTTCAAAACTTGAGGTAAGGATTTTCTTAGAGTTATATATATATATATTTTCCAGATGATTTTCAAAATCATCCTTCGATAGCTTTGAAAATTGATTGTTGATTCAAGAAGTTGAGCAATTTTGAAAGTGGGTTTGTCTCTTGTTATTTTAAAATGATCTTATGGGTTTTGATCTTCGTTGATTGAAGAAAATATGATTTTGGAAAGTTTTCTTTTAAAAGATTTGAGCTGTATAGTTTTGGTGAGAAGACTTAGATTTTGGGGATTCTTTAAAAGAGACTGAAAATCCGTGAATGATATTGTTATATTTATTTTTTGTGTCAAAATAAATGAATTGGAAAATTTCTTATTTATATTTATATAAATGATGAATTTCAGGGAATATGAGAATTGTTATTCATTTTGTAAATTATTGTTCAAAATGTTGAAATAGTCTTAAAATGGCTAATTGTTGAGGATACTTGAGAAGAGAGAATTGTGTTATTTCTTGGATGTTGAATTGGAATAAAAGTATTTATATTCATCTTGTGTTATTGGCATAAAGATTTATTTGATTACATTAAACTTTGAAAGTTGATTTGAAAACTTGCATTGAGAAAAGAATGTTGAGAAACAAGTTTCCATGAATTAGTTTTGGGGTAAATACGGTGGTAAACCTTGATAGGTGGTGTATATGAAATTGAATAGGTGTCGAGCCTTCTAGTTAATATTGGTAAAAATGACAAATTATAGGTGTCGAGCCTTCAAATCAATACTGTTAAAAATGACAAATTGGTAGTACTTGTATAGTCTACTTGCAGACACCGACCTAGGGATTACCAGAATCGTATTTACCGCCCTTGAAATAAATTGTTAAGTTTTGAACAATTGAAATTGCATAATATCACTGAGCATGATGGTTTTCAAAAGATGAAAATGTGATTTATCTTCAAAAAGGGCATAGCATGGCATGTGCATTTCATCTCTTGAGACTTGTATAAAATGTATATACTTTGTTAAGAATTTCCTATTAGGCTTTATGCTCACCCTACGAGATTTTTGTGCAGGAAAAGATGTGGTGATCCCACCCAACTAAAGGCGTGGAAGTATGTGTGTTGGGAGTACAATGCTCTCATTTGATGTGACTCTGTGTGTAAGCTAAGGGCTGTGTTTGTGTGGGTTTAAATAACCGTTTTGTGTAACCAGGCTCAAGCCTTGGAAACTTGTAAACCCTTGGGGGGTATTTATTTGTTTATTTACTTGTTGTTGGATTAATGTATCGCTGCATGAAGAACTATTGTATCATGTAATGTAAGTTTGGAGATTTATATTCGGTTTTCCTTGAAAGAGCCATGATTGTTGTCTTATCATTTAGGCTAGAAATTTGGGGTGTTACAACTTGGTATCAGAGCTACCGGTTTAAATACTTGGAGCTCGTGGGAAGTGGTTGTTTAACCACAATGGGTTCATTTAGCATGCTTAGGAAGTGTTAGGCATTTTGTGACTATGTGATAACATGCTTATGTGACAAAATGGGTATGGGATTGGACTTTTGGGATGTTATTTGCGCCTGTTAAATTCCTTGAGGTCTCATTAGAAAGGTACTTGATCAATACTCGTTCTACTAAGAATTCTTGATTTTTCGTGGGACAGATTTCATCGTAAAAGAATAGTCCGTATGTGTTTACATAACTAAGTGCTTATGTGGAGTGAAATTGAATTGTGTATATGGTAGAGAAATATATAGAATTGTTGTAGTCGAACGTGTGAGTTAAGTTACGAGCACATATGAGTTAATGTGCTAAATTATTTCTCTTGTGTCCTTTATTAGGATGTCAGGAAGGGGTCAAGTCCATGGTGGTAGGGTTCGCCGAGGTGTGCATGAGGTACTGGTCCATAGGGTTCCGGTGCAAGAAGAAGGGTTCAGCCAAGCTAATATGACCAAGCAAGCAGGCCAAACTAATATGGCCGAGCAGGTGGAACAAGCGGGTCAAACCGCAATGGGAGCCCCAGCTTGAGAAATGGCAGAGGCTTTAAGAGAGTCTATGAACTTGTTGAGGGTGGAGAATCAAGCCCGAGAGAACACCGCGGAGTCAATGGTGAGTTTCCTTACTAGAAAGTTCTTGCGGGCCAAACCGGATGAGTTCCATGGTGGTCCCGAGCCCAAGAAAGCGGATGAGTGGCTCGAACAAACTGTAAAGACATTTGAAATGCTTCACATTGAAGATAGTGAACTAAGAGTAACTCTAGCGAGTTACTACCTTAAGGGAGATGCGGGTCAATGGTGGAAATATGCCAAAGGTAGAGTAGAGCCGACATGGGAAGCCTTTGCGGTTGCTTTCCATGATAAGTACATACCTCCTACTGCTAGAGAGAGATTGAGGCAAGAGTTTAAAGGCCTCAAACAACTCGACGTGCCTGTGGTTGAGTTTGAGGGGGTCTTCTCTAGTTTGTCCAAATTTGCACCATAGTTGGTGGCAACGGAAGAGCGCCGTTGCATTGAATTTGAAAAGAAATTGAAAACAAAAATTATGTTCAAGCTTGTCGGAAATATGATTCAGGAATATGACTGTCTTGTGGAGTCGGTGACATACGTAGAAATTTCCATACAAGCCGAGGAGGAGAGGCTTTGGAGTTCAAGGTCTAGGGGCCAAGAGTCCCAAGAAGACTATAGGCAAAACCAGAAGAGCAGGAACACCTATCCATCCCAGTCCCAACCATAGTAGTCTAGATCTACTTTTCCTTTGCCTAGTGTGGGTCCGGGAAAAAGTGCATCGAGTAGTTTCTCGTGTTTCAAGTGTGGCCAACTGGGTCACAAAGCCTTCTCATGCCCACAGAAGGGAGGAAGGCAGTTAATGTTACCACCACCTAACTGATCTCAAAGTCAGTCTCAGTCTCAGAATAATGGTCAAGGGTTTAATTGTTATCAGTGTGGTCAGCTGGGGCATATAAAAAGAACTTGCCCACAGTTGGGAGGCACATCTGGCACATTAGGGTCGAAGCAGACTCAGAGCCACCAGCAGACTCAATCAGTCCAAGCTTCGTGAGTTAATCAGGGAGACACTTCGGCTCAGTCAGTACAACAGGCCTATGCTCCGAAAGGGGAGCAAGTCAATCAGGGGCCACAAGGGCATGTGTATGCTATTACCGTGCCAGAGCAGTTGCCAGAATCCTCAGTTATGAGAGGTATTTTTGTTGTATGTAATTCTTTGGCTAATGTATTGATAGACACGGGTGCATCTCGTTCATTTATATTTACTGCATTTGCTTCTGCATTAGGGTTAAAGGTAGCACGGTTAGTGCCTCCACTCAAAGTAGAGTCACTTGTTGGGGGTACAGTTGATTTAGACTGGGGTTGTCATGATTGTGAAATAGAAGTTGCCGGGCATCAACTTCCGTTTGCTTTTGTATTGCTAGATATGTCGAGTTTTGATATCATTTTAGGCATGGTCTGGTTGTGTTCTTATCAAGCTGTGATTGATTGTTACCGTCAGAGAGTTACAGTGTGCACTTTGGGTGGTGATTGTTTCTATTTTCTAGGGAACCGAGTTGATAGAGCCTTGTTGCCAGTTGTTGACCCTCATAGTAGGAGTAAGCTTAGTGGCCTTCTTGCAACTCTCTTGGATAGTGAGAGTGACGGGGCTCGTGTTAAGTTACCAAGGGTAGTTTGTGAATACCCGGATGTCTTTCTAGAAGATCTTACTAGTTTACCACCTCACCGGGAGATCGAGTTCTCCATTGAATTAGTGTCTGGCACGGCATCGATTTCCATGTCACCATATAGATTTGCACCCACCGAATTGCATGAGTTGAAGATTCAACTCCAAGAACTTTTAGACAAAGGCTTCATTCACCCTAATACATCGCCTTGGGGAGTGCCGGTTCTCTTTGCGAAGAAGAAGGATGGGTCATTGCGGTTGTGTATTGATTACTGCAAGTTGAATAGAGTTACAGTTAAGAACAAGTATCCTCTACCCAGAATAGATGATTTGTTTGACTGACTTAGAGGGTCTCGTTACTTCTTAAAAATAGATTTGAGGTCGGGGTACCATCGATTGAGAGTCCGGGAGGAGGACATTCAGAAGACTGCTTTTCGTACTCATTATGGCCACTATGAATTCCTTGTAATGCCTTTTGGGTTGACCAATGCACCGGCTTCCTTTATGGATTTGATGAATAAATTTTTTTAGGAATACTTGGACCGTTTTGTGGTTGTCTTTGTGGACGACATCTTGATTTATTCAACCTCTGAAGAGGAACACGAGACTCACTTGCGGGTAGTGCTGGGTTTACTTAGTGAGCACCAATTGTACGCTAAATTTGAAAAATACGAGTTTTGGTTAATAGAGGTGAAGTTTTTGGGGCATGTAGTGTCTAGAGAGGGAGTGACTGTGGACTCCTCAAAGATAGATGCCGTACAGGATTGGAAACAACCTAAGAATGTTTTTGAAATTCGGAGTTTCTTGGGATTAGCGAGGTATTACCGACGTTTTATAAGGGACTTTTCTAGACTAGCTGCACCTTTGACTAGGTTGACTAGAAAGGGTATCAAATTTGCGTGGAGTGAGGCATGTGAAAAGTCATTCCAAGAGCTTAAGACTAGATTAACTACCGCATTGGTTTTGATAATTCCGAAAAGGGGTTCGAATTACATTGTCTATTGTGATGCGTTCGAGGATGGACTTGGTTGTGTCTTGATGCAAGAGCTAAAAGTTGTGGCCTACGGTTCACGACAATTGAAAACTCATGAGAAGAATTACCCCACCCATGATCTAGAATTAGCAGCGGTGATATTTCTTTGAAAATTTGGAGGCATTACTTGTATGGTGACAAGTTTGAGGTTTTCTCCGATCAAAAGAGTCTAAAGTATTTGTTTTCTCAAAAGACTTGAATTTACGACAACGGAGGTGGATGAAATTTATGGAGGATTATGACTTTGAGTTACACTATCATCCAGGGAAGGCCAATGTGGTGGCCGATGCCTTGAGTCCAAAATCTATGAGTAGTTTGCCAAGTGTGGCCATTCGGGAATGGGATATGCTAGATGTTATTGGCAAGTTTGATTTGCACTTGGATGTGTCCGGAGAGAGTGCTACCTTGTTTACTTTGAATGCTCAACCTAGCTTGGTTAGTAAGGTCATGGAGGCACAACAAGGAGACCGTGATGTGGAATCAATCCATATTAAGATTTCCAATGAAAAGGAAGAGAAAGGTTTGAACGTTCACTCAGATCTGAGTGTACGTTACCCAAACCGTTTGTTTGTACCAGAATCTTATAGAGAGGAAGTACTTCGGGAGTTCCATCACTCATGCCTTGCGGTACACTCGGGAGGCACTAAAATTTATCATGATCTTAGTCGTCAGTTTTGGTGGAGGGGTATGAAACGGGATGTTGCTTTATTTGTATCAAAGTGCCTTACTTGTCAACAAATGAAGGTCGAACACCGAAGACCAACGGGTTTGTTACAACTCTTACTGATAGCCGAGTGGAAATGGAAGCGTGTTACCATGGATTTTGTAGTTGGGCTTCCTAGAACACAACGAGGCAATGACACCGTTTGGGTGATTGTTGATAGGTTAACTAAGTCTACCCATTTCATTCCGATGCGCACCAGCGACTCAGTTGAATGCTTGGCAGAGTTGTACATTAGAGAGATAGTTCGACTTCATGGAGTCCTTGTGACTATTGTGTCGGATAAAGATCCTCGTTTTACTGCCCGGTTATGGCAAAGCCTTCAAGAGGCATTGGGAACTAAATTGACTCTTAGCATCGCTTATCATCCTCAAACCAATGAACAGTTAGAAAGTACCATTCAGATTTTGGAGGACAATCTTAGAGCTTGTGTCCTTGATTTTAAAGGGCCTTGGGAAAGACACTTACCATTGATTGAGTTTTCTTATAACAATAGTTACCAAGCTAGTATTGGGATGGCACCATTTGAGGCCTTGTATGGCCGACCTTATAGATCACCGGCTTGTTGGGCCAAAGTGGGTGACGCACCATTACTGGGTTTGGAAATTGTTAGAGAGACAACCGAGAAAGTTGTTCTCATTTGGAAGAGGTTAGCTACGACCCAAAGCCGGCAAAAGAGTTATGTCGATAAGAGGAGACGACCTTTATCTTTTGAAATTGGTGGCCATGTGTTTCTAAAAATCTCACCAAAGCGGGGTTTGATGAGATTTGGTAAGAGTGGTAAATTATCTCCAAGGTTCATTGGGCCTTTTGAGATCTTAGAGCGAATTGGGGAAGTGGCATACCGGTTAGCTTTACTGCCACAACTTTCAGGAGTTTACAACATATTTCATGTAGCTATGCTTAGGAAGTATGAACCCGACCCTTCTCATGTGCTTGATTGGGCTGACTTGGAGGTAGATGAGGATGTCTCTTACGAAGACCGACTGGTTCAAATATTAGATACCTAGGAGCAAGTACTACAAGGAAAAACTGTACAATTGGTAAAGGTGTTGTGGAGACACCATGGGGTTGAAGAAGCGACGTGGGAACGGAAGGCGGAAGTCCGCTCGAAATATCCAGATTTATTTGAAAATGATTAAGTTGCTTTTTTTTGTAATATTCCCTAGTGTTGAGGGAAACATATTTAAAGTTGTTAACCACATGTTGATATGTGCGTTGTTATTTTAAGCATAAGGTTGTTTAGAGTTGCCATTACTTTTTGGAAAATTTCATGTTTATGCGTATTTGAGAGGTTGTTGTTAGTGAGATAACCAGGGTGAAAGTGGTGGAATTTGGTCGAGAGTTAATATTGTGATTTGAAAATGAAATAGCGTGGCTTTGATCGCTAGAAACCCTTTGTTTGGGTAGTTTGATTGAAATTTCGGGGGCGAAATTCTTTAAAGGGGGAAGGTTATAACGATCCCAGTTTTGCCATTTCACTGAGTATGTCGGGGATTGAGCCGCCGTCGACTATGGGTTCCAGGCGCCCTTAGCGTCATCAAGGGCGTCATGGGATCGAGCCGTCCGATCACTCGAGGATCCAGGCGCAGGCCCTTGGCGAGTCCTTGGGTAGCGCCCTGGCGGGATTGAGGGGCGGCGCCCCCAAAGCAAAAATGCAAAATGCATTAGAAGTTGCTTGTCCGCTCAAGCGGCCGTCTATGCGCTCGAGCGGAGAATGTTTGGTTTTAGAACTTTGATCTATCTGCAAAAGTACTGGGAAAGTGTATTTGACGCTCAAGCGGGGCTTTCCACGCTCGAACGGACCATGTTATATCAGTTTGTGAATCTGATATTTCAGATCACTTTTGTATATCTCTCTCTAAAAACCCTTTCCTCTCCCTTCTCTCTACATTTCCCTACGCCAAATAGGTTCAAAACCTTGATTTCTCAAGATCCATTAGAGTTCTGCCATAAGTTCTTCGTCAAAGTTGATTAACTTTTCGAAGGCTTCGTTGTGTGCGGTGAAGATCGAGTTTCGACACCGTTGATTTTGGGGGTTTCATCTCATTTCTTCTTCAAAACTTGAGGTAGGGATTTTCTTAGAGTTATATATATATATATTTTGCAAGATCTAGATGATTTTCGAAATCATCATTCGATAGCTTTGAAAATTGATTGTTGATTCAAGAAGTTGAGCGATTTTGAAAGTGGGTTTGTCTCTTGTTCTTTTAAAATGATCTTATAGGTTTTGATCTTCGTTGATTGAAGAAAAAATTATTTTGGAAAGTTTTCTTTCAAAAGATTTGAGTTGTATAGTTTTGGTGAGAAAACCTAGAATTTGGAGATTCTTTAAAAGGAACTGAAAATCCATGAATGATATTGTTATATTTATTTTGTGTGTCAAAATAAATGGATGTTTGGAAATTTCTTATTTATATTTAAATAAATTATGAATTTCAGGGAATATGAGAATTATTGTTCATTTTGTAAATTATTATTCAAAACATTGAAATAGTCTTGAAATGACTAATTGTTGAGGATACTTGAGAAGAGAGAGTTGTGTTATTCCTTGGATGATGAATTGGAATAAAAGTATTTATATTTATCTTGTGTTATTGGCATATCAATTCATTTGATTACATTAAACTTTGAAAGTTGATTTGAAAACTTGTATTGAGAAAAGAATGTTGGGAAACAAGTTTCCATGAATTAGTTTTGGGGTAAATACGGTGGTAAGTCTTGACAGGTAGTGTAGATAAAATTGAATAGGTGTCGAGCCTTCCAGTTAATATTAGTAAAAATGACAAATTATAGGTGTCAAGCCTTCTAGTAAATGTTGGTAAAATGACAAATTGGTAGTACTTGTATAGTCTACTTGCAGACACCGATCTAGGGATTACCAGAGTCGTATTTACCGCCTTTGAAATAAATTGTTAAGTTTTGAACAATTGAAATTACATGATATCATTGAGCATGATGGTTTTCAAAAGATGAAAATGTGATTTATTTTCAAAAAGGGTATAGCATGGTATGTGCATTTCATCTCTTAAGACTTGTATAAAATGTATATACTTTGTTAAGAATTTCCTACTGAGCTTTATGTTCACCCTACGAGATTTTTGTGCAGAAAAAGATATGGTGATCCCACCCAACTAGGGGCATGGAAGTATGTGTGTTGGGAGTATAATGCTCTCATTTGATGTGACTCTGTGTGTAAGCCAAGGGCTGTGTTTGTGTGGGTTTGAATAACCGTTTTGTGTAACCAGACTCAAGCCTTGGAAACTTGTAAACCCTTGGGGGGTATTTATTTGTTTATTTACTTGTTGTTGGATTAATGTATCGTTGCATGAAGAACTATTGTATCATGTAATGTAAGTTTGGAGATTTATATTCGGTTTTTCTTGAAAGAGCCATGATTGTTGTCTTTTCATTTGGGCTAGAAATTTGGGGTGTTACACAACTTGTGACAAGTGGCAATTTATTTGAATAATACATATTATTTTTGTTTTGTTTCTTCTTTATTTAATTACCTCAAAGGAGGTTCTTAATCTGTTTAAAGCATCGAACTCAACCACAAGTTTGATCTTTTTGTGATTGTGCGAAAATTAATTTGAATTAATCATTGTGGATTAGGTTTAAACCAAAATTTTACCAACAACCATAATTAATCTCCTATAAATAATTTCTAAATAATTGACAAAAACAATAAATGTAGAATTTTAAATTTATTAAGTAGGTGTAAAAAAATGCTGACCATGAAAAGAAACAAATCATGTGCATTTAGAATAGTTCCAAATAGGGGTGAGTATTAGTCCAAAAAAAAACAAAAAACAAAAAAAAAAAAACAAAAACAAAAACGAGGGGTAAGTATGGTAGTGCATATTTGGTCAAATGATTGAGAAAAATCAACTCATTTGGTGATAAATGTGTCTTTAAGTTTTTATTATAATGATATATGTATAGGAGCTGAGAGAGCTCTAATTTATAGGTCTTAGCCTCTTTATTTTGTAGGTAGAGTGTTATTTTTGTAAGGGTTATACCTTTTATATGAAATAAGTTTAAGGGCATTTTATTTACTGATAATGTTATTACTTTTAAATAACATATTGTATATTCACTCAATTTAGATATTGAATATAGAATGTATGTAATTGGAGAATCTCATATACTGAATGACATTATACAATCTACATATATATATATATATATATAGATGAGAGAATCTCTTTTGATTATATTTATTATTGTCTTTTCTTTTGTTATTTATGATTATTTCTCGTGAGTCATGTTTTGAAAATTCGGGATGTGATAGGTTAATGGTCTTTTTATATCTAATTTTTTTTTTTCATTCTTATTGTACTGAAACCCTAAATTCCTCTTACTTTTCTCTCTTGATTTTCTTGCAACGAGAGAGAGACGACAATGGTTCCCCTACCTTTTTGATCTCTTTCTCATCTCCTTCCACCTCCCTTCGATCTTCCTCTTAACTTAGATATGATGTTTGCTTCATTAGTCCGGCCATCACCACTTTACTTTCTTCATATTCGAGCAAAAAACTTTAAGATCTAATTTCAAATCTTCTCACAGTTCAAAAGCTGAGGATAGATGCCACATTTGTTTCACAATGACCACCTCAACCGCAATGTTCTACCTCAACTAATGGATGTGGGGTCTTCAGATTCTAAGTTGAAGGTGGAGTTTTGGATAAATTAGGTGGTGACTTAGATCTGATTTTTGGTTTGATTTTTTAATTTTTGTTTTGTTGATGTAATAATACTTCATGTGTAAGGGTTTGTTTCCCTTTCTTGTGAGGACTTTTTCTCCTTCTTTATAGAGGTTTGAATCCTTTCTTCTACCAATGTTGTTTATCTCTTTTTGAAATCTTTTAATACTGTTGTACCAGATTAATCCAATCTTTTATCAATTTTGTAATGAAGATTTTCTTCCCGATCTTAAAAAAAAAAAAAAAAAAAAATCGTATTGTACTATCAGCCACAAAGAATCTCAAAACATGATAGTTTTAGAGCATAAGAGTAAAGCAATTTAAATCTCAAAACTTGATAATTATTGAATTAATTACATCAAGTCCTACCTACTAGTAACCAATATCATCATATCCCATATATCTATGCACTTGTATATATACTTTCATCTCTTCAACTTAAAAACTAAACAAATGCTCCCTTTTGGAGAAGGATAAGATGGGCTAAAACTATTATATTTTATAATTAATGGAGTTAAAATTTATAAATATATAGATAATAAGGTAAGATGATATTCACAAATAATTATAATAGTCTTAATGTAATTAACCCATAATTTTAAGGCAAATGCTAAAGAGTGCCTCTCTGGGGCATTGGTTAGAGTGATTCTATTTACCCTTACCTTTTTACTTTGGCCTCCCCCACTTCTTTGAACCCCCACCAGCTAAATAAGTCCCATTCATTTTCTCTTTAAACCCCCACCTTAATTCCAATTATGTCCTCTCCCTAACCCAACCACTAACAACTCTGGCTACACCCTCCTTTTTTCTACTACCCATTTGCCCGTTGCATAGTTCTTCATCTCCATCAATCCACCATACCTCTTCTTCACCAAATTCACAGACTTACTCCCTTTCAATTTCACCTCATATAGCTTTGAGTTCTTCATCGCTGCCAAAGGGGGTCAACCACTTCTCCATCAACAACAATAACATACTCATCGGCGGCTTCCTGTTCTCCTTCCTTAATGTCGCTAAGCAATCGAGCACCGATTGAACCACCACATAGGACCATCTTTGCCTATTCTGTGGTGTTACAAGAAAGTTCCCCTGAATTTTGACTTGTTTCTTCAGTGGAGATAGATTCAATTCGTGTTCTTGGGTTTTGTTGTTGTTGTAGTAGTTGTTGTTGTTGTTGTTATTGTCTTATGTTCTTCTTTCTCAGATTTGATTATCTCAACTCAACGTAGGCTTTGTACTTGTGTCCTTTTTTCATGACGAAGCTTTCTATTGTGAGTTGGAGAAGATTGGGTTTTTGATCATTCCCGAATTGGGAGAGGATCAGAGATTTGGGATAGAGGGAAGTGAAGAGACAATTGAGGGTTTTTTTTTTGTTAGAAAGTTTGCAGTAGAGAGCTTCTGTTAGCCCTTACCATCGTCAATGAAATTGAAGCTTTGTTTTGTTTTCTTAGGTAGTGATAGCGGTGGTTGGGGATGACCGGAAGGTGGATGGCCGGTGTTGAAGGTGACGGGAAGGTGGACAACTGGTGTTGGAGGTGAGAAGGGTGAACAATGGCTGTCGAGTGATAAGGATTGCTGGTGGAATTAGGGTTAGGGTTTGGGAAATTAGGATTAGAGGGTTAGAAATGAGGGTAGAAATGAAATTTTATCTTTAGACAAAATTGGAATAAAAAAAAAAATTTGAAAGAGAGGGGGGTCCTAAGAAAATAGGTAGAGGTAAATAGAAGCTTTCATTGTTTAATATTGAGATTAAGTTGAAAAGTGTCTTGTGAAATTGTTAAAAGGTATATTGATTTCAATAAAAAAAAATGCATTAAATTCAATAATTAAAAGGAGGGGGAGGGAGGGGAAGCACCAATAAATCCCAAATTTGAATGTGTTGAACCATTTTGTGCTACATTTTATTTTGTAAACTGAAAAGTTCCATTTGAACATTAATTACATAGATACCTATGTAATTAACACGTGACCTGTCTTTGGTAGAGGGTAAATTTGAGTTTTTAGTGATGTTGTAGTCACCAAAATGCCCAAAAGCTTACTATAGCTTTTTTATGTTTTTCTTCTATCTCGAACAAAATGTCGAGATCTAATGGAAACTTTTGGGTTTCTATCCCAGTGTTAGTGATTAGGATCCTTATACTATGTGATTGAATCTTTACATTTGGCTATGTTGACCCTTCAATATTCAATCCCAAAATAACATTGCACACGACTCACAAAAACCATAGAAACCCCAAAACCCCTATGCAGCGTTAACATTTGCAGAAGCAATTTTCCGTGAGAACTGAGGATTCTTGACCTCTGCTCGTCGGTGAGACCATAATGTTAGTGAATTAACATCATCAGTGATTCGGCGTTGGTGTGGGTGTCGTTGTGCGATGGCAATATGTATGTGAAATTGTGATGTTGATTTGAATATGTGAGGGTTAATGTTGGACAACGGAGATTATTTGGGTTTGTAAGTTGTATTGTGGGTTGAAGTTGCAAATTTTAGTAGTTTTTAATGATGTTATTCTATGCCAAAATCAAAAATAATAGTTGTATGCCTTTTGATGGATAAAATGATGTGATGTTGTGTTTACTGTTTGCATAAAATGTAATGTCAATGTGTTTATGTACTGTAACGACACTGTTTGTTAGGGAAATATAAGTTTCAGATTCATGTTATTTTTTGAGATAGACGAGTAATGATGTATGCATGTTGTAAGTTGGAGTTGTGTGATATTTTTATTGTGTGTGGGTGTGACTACTGTGATTTTGGTGTGGGTGGATGTTAGTGATTGCACACGTGAGAACTCCATGTGGGTTGTGTTGATGTTTGTTTGGGTAATTGTCTAGTAGTATGCAAACATGGTAGATGTTAGGTGTATTTGAATGTTTAATTTAATTTTGATCTCGGAACATGGTGGGAATGTTGTTGATGGGCAGTCGTGATGTATTTTTATTGCTAATGTTTGGGAATGTGATTGCGCATTGACCGTGTAGGTGTAGGTGTTGTGTTATATACGACTGGGTGTGTGTGGGGTTAGCAGTTGTTGTAAAATATGATGTTGTAACGGTAGTGAGGGTAACAAATGTATGTGTGTAAGATATTTATTTTATGGTTGATTCGGTTACTCATAATGTTATTGTTTGTAGAGGTGTGGTTTGGTGGTTATGGGTGGCTATGGCATTTAATATTTTGGGGTTGTCGGAGTCCGTTTATGTTATGTTATGCATTTGTTATTTTGTACATATGGTTTATGTTGTCAAGTTGTGCTGTGTCTGATGTAAGTGGTTGGAGAGGCTATGATGATATTGTAATTTAGTGCTAATTGAAGGATAAAGGGTTTGAAAATGTGGGTAGGTGTGCAGATGTTTGTATTGTTGTTCTGTTAAGGTAGTCGTTACCCCAAATGGTATGTTGGAAAACGTAAGATAATTGTTTAATGATTAGTTGGAGAAGTTGTTATGATGTTATAGGGTGTTAGCGGGGAGACTACGTGATTAATTTAATGAGGTGGGTTTGATATGTAGTTTAATTACTTTAGATTTTGTAACATAGTGGCGATGTTGTTTGGTATTATTTGCGGGTGTGATGTGCGAAATTTGTTATGTATACGGCTGGTTAATGTATGTTCATGTTGAGATGGAAGTCGTTATGTTGCCATCGAATATGGTCAGGTTTGTAGGGTAAACGTTAATGACAATTGTGTGAACACTTGATGTTGCAACCAAATATGTAAGTGTTTTAAATACTCTGAATTCAATGTGCATTATTTACTTACACGCACACGTGTCCATGGTGGGAAATATTGGACATACAAAATAATCATATTTTTTGGTTTACGTGTTTATCATACATTGTTATGTGTTGTTTGGTAAATTTTACAAGATTCAACTAGTTGTTGTATTGGTGCAATGTGTCATATGTTTGTTTTCATTTCATGTATGTCATAACTTTTTTTTTATTTAACAAGTTCCCGTACGTTGTTGGTTGCAATACAGTCATGTAAATTGGTTGGAGTAGTTTGATTACGGAGCGTGCTATGCTATTCCATGTGTTTTTGTTTTTTATTTTGTGAATCCCGTTTAAGTATGATACTGTGCTTATTGTGGTAGGTAATGCCAGATGGGATGGATCAGCCCACAAGTTTGGAAGGAGAACACCACGTTCGCCATTTTCTGTCTAGATATCAATGAGAATGGCGACGAGAAGATAGACATAACTATCGTTCAAGATTTAAAAAAATGGTTACCGATACTGGAACGAAAATGGAAGTCGATACGTCAAAGCTAATGTATCGTTCCAATCTGGCTGGTGTGATTAAGACTGTACTTGTAACGACCCAGAAATCCTTTCCTCCGCTCGAGCGGAGGAGTGGCCGCTCGAGCGGACTTTTGGGGTTTCCAGCAATTTTTCAGACGGCCCGAGATTAGGAGTTGTGGTTCTCCGCCGGCGGGAGTTCGCCGGCCGACGACTTTGTTGGTCTCAAGGCTCGGCGCTCAAGCGTTACTTTGGGGTAAGTTTGATTCTGAAGCATGTGGATTCATTTTGATGTTCTTCTTAGTGTATTTGAAATGTTCTTACCTTATTTTGGGATATTAATTGAGATGATAAAATGATGGTAGAGTAAGATGGGATCAAAAACTTTATTTTGAATAATTTGTTTACGACCAACCGTCACTCATTTGCCCTTTTCTTTTTCCCCACTTTGAATATGGATGTGAGGTTAGAACCATTGGAAAGCTTATTTCCGGGGCTTCAATTTGAACACAAGAACGACCTAAAACGGAGTTCGGATGGGAGAGTTACACCTATTTGAAGTTTTGGAATCTGTGCTGGAACAGGTCCGCTCGAGCGGGAATATGGACGCTCGAGCGGGAATTACGGGACAGCAGCTCTAAAAACGGGATTTTGAGATCTTTTTCCACATTTTCTTTCCCCTCTCTTCTTTTCTCTTCTTCTAAGTCTGAAACCCTCCGAAACCCTAGCCTCAAACCCTTGATTCCCTCTATTTTGAACAACAATCCACCATGGTTTGGACATCAAGGATGAAAAATAAGAAAAGATCAATGCTTTTAACCGATTAGAACATGGATTTGCGAAGGTTTCTTCTCAAGCTTGCTCCTTTGTTGATTCTTGAGGTAAGGGTTCTAATATTCTTCAAGATTTACATTAAGAGCTAGAGTGGTAGTAGTTCCATTGTATTAATGTATAAATTGCATTTTGGAGCAAATAGAGTAACTTATAAGATTTGGGAATTTCGGATTTGAAGCATGGAGGGGCCAATTGATGGGTTTAAATGATGAATTATGAATCCTAGATGTTTAATCAATGGAAAAATTAGAATATAAAGTGTTGGGTTAATAAGTTAATTATTTCTTGAAATTTCAATATTTTCTTGGAACCCTAGGTTGATTAAGGATGATAACCAAAGAGTTGGTCCAAATCGAAAGTAGAATAATGAAATTGGGATATTGAATTAGGTATATACAAATTTAATTGGAATTTAGTGATACTTGGAAATTATGTTTAAAATTCACGAATGAACTTTGTTTGAGTATTATGAATTATGTTTTAATGAGAAAGGAAATTGGGAAGAAAGGTTTGTTGATAATGTGGATGAGGTAAACTTGGCTTTGGAATGTTGAATTGGGCCTTAGCAATTTAAATAGAATTATGTGGAATTATATTTGGTGGTATTGAGTTAAATAATGCTAAATAGTGTGGATTATATTAATTGGAGATGATTATGTGAGGTTATGTTGATTATGTTGGGTTGTGTTAAATGTTGTTGAATTGACTTGTGTAGGGTTAACTACAGGGGCGGACCTAGCATCTAACCACTGTGAGTAATAGTACAAAGATATACATTTTATTTAGCATCGATAATTATTATCACTAACGCTCTGTTTCTTGTAAGTGTTACACGAACATGTTACACAAACATTTATGATGGTTGAAAGTCAATGTGAACGTTGAAAGGTCGGCATACATCGGTATGACTTTGAAATGACCCTGTTCTGTCGATGATAAATAATAATTCTCTATTATCTATAAGCAATTCTTAATATATTAACTTCTGTTTGATTCAATGTATGTTTTGTGACATAATGTTCGTTGATGACATTCTGATTTCCTGGCCATAATATTAGCATATGTGTTGATTGGAACTCAATGAGAATGAAATGTTGAAAAGATATACGTACATAGTAGTATGTTACGGGCGTAAGGCTATTACAGGCGAAAGGCTATTACATTATTTCGGCCGATAAAATTTGCTCTTATTTTAAACTAGACCCATGTGTGTTTGAGACATCTTTACGTAATGTAGTTAATCATATACTTCTGCGATTATATACTTTATTGTTTGAGTTGAACATTACATGATTTACGTACTATTATTCCGAGCTTGACTCACTTTATTTTATGTACATTTACAGAGGCACTCAACGGGGTCAACCTTACCCTGTGGCTTCCGTTACCAGTTGCCAAGCCTTGAGTATCTAGATTCTTAGGCGTTGACCGTTCAAGTTATGGAGTTTTGCTAAGTTTTAATTTGTACCCTAAGTATTTATTAAGCTTGATGTATATGTATATGTATTTAACTATCTCCAGATATACGTCAATGTATATTTATCGCATTATGTTACATGCGTGATCCCGCATTTTAGTGGTAGCTCAATGGATATTATTTTATACTATTATATGATATTAAATGCTTCCGCTCGGGCCCCATAGATAATATTTATGTGTTTGGTGTCCATTTGAATGGGTCATGCCCAAATTTTAGGGGCGGATTTGGGGCGTGATGTGGTATCGAGCACGAGTTGCTATCTCACACACGGATCCATTGAAATGTAGGATGTCTAGAAAAGACTTAGGCTTCATGCATGACATCCTTAGTGCATATGAAAAGACTGATAGCAACGTTAAGAGTAATTTGTTTACGTTAACGATTATGAGCCATGTCTATTATACGAAATGATTGATTTTTGAAAAGCCTATTTTGATGACATTATGGTTGTTCCGCAATGATACTCGTTTTGCTTATGATATGACATGATGAGTCTTATTGACTTCTGGTGTGGAGCATAGTGCTGTACGGAACTAAGTGCTACACTTTAGTGGGAGCCACCTCTAGAATCCGTACGAGCCACCTCTTGAGTCCATACACACTTCTGTATATTCCTGATATATCTGTGCCAAAAGGCTATCTGGGCTGAAAAGCCAATCTGATAATTCTGGGCCAACATGCCAATCTGTTAAAATGGTATAAGTAATTGTGGCACCCTTAATTCCTATGGCCCTCGCATGGGTAACAATACTGCAGTGGCCTATATTTCTGGTAATACCGTGGCTATTGGTATCAATTTTGTGGTCTTGGACCTACATTTGTGGTCTTGGACCTACTGTTGTGGTCATTGGACCTACATTTGTGGTCTTGGACCTACATTTGTGGTCTTGGACCTACGATCCGATAGTTAGCCATATATGATCTTATGCAAAATTTAAATATGAATATGATTATGAGCATATATCTGAATCTGTTTCAGTTGTCATAAATTGCTTAAACACTAAGTATGAAAGATTTAGTTATGATATAGTGATGTCTTTCTTGTTATGGTATTGTTTGGACCTATGATTTAAAAAGGTATTGTGATATGTATTTTGATAAGTTGTGTTTTGGATAATAGTTGGACCCATGTAAGAAGTGGCTTATTCTATTCTGTTAAGTGCACGATAATGACATGATATGACAAGCACTGCTTCATTTTCTGATACGTTATGTTACGAATTAAGGAATGATGATCCATGTATGTAAAAGTATTAAGGGCCCTTGCCCGGGGGTAAAAATACCGTGGTATAAGTATGTTACAAGATATCTCTTGCCACCGACGGTCTTGTACGGGTGGATTATGATCAAGTATAAGTTCTGATTTTTGTTTCTGATTCAAGAATAACTAAGAATCTGTACGAATTATGCTATGTCATAACATGATGTGGATTGATAGTGTCGAATGAGTTCAGGTTACGTGTAATTGGGATTGGGTTGTGAAATCTGTGATTTGTGATATGTAAGGGTAGTAAAAAAAAAAAAAAAAAAAAGGTAAGAAAAATGGCAGCTGTTGACTACTTCGAAGTCAACCTAAATGATCGGTAAGTAGCTAAGCTACTGCAGGAATTCAAATTCTGTTTTTGTATATTAAGTGACTTAAGATTGAGAAAATCATTCCTGTGAACTATTTTATGTAACTATGCAAATGTTAGAGGTTGTGACATTGTTCTATATCACCTATATGGAAGTTATGATGTGAACTGTTTTGCACGATCTCGTGGGTTCTGGTGGAAATAAAGGACATGGAAATATTCCATTTTGTTAAGGACATTTACCTTCTCTTACATGTTTAGACAACTTTGGACAATATTCACTACATGATTACAAATTGATTGACTACCACATTGAATTAATATTAAGAATTCTGAACCGGGATGTCACGAAATCAAATTGCTCCTTTGTTATACGATTGCGTAAGTTGTTGCTTTTATAGACTCTGGAAGGATGTGATTTTTTTATGGTTACTGTATACGTAATAAGAGTTATAATGATATGAATGAACTTGGTAGAATCTACGTACGAGGACTAACTGGAAGCTCTATGTATGTTAACTAACCGGGCCCAATGATTGGTCTCTATTTTCTGCTCGACCGTTTGTTGATCCACTATAATTATAAGTTGTAAAGACGAAACCATGTGAGTGACGTTGTCTCTTCCAGTGAGAAACGGAAGAATTGTTTGAATAGGGAAAGGGGAACCAAATGAATTTGTGTTATAACAAGAAAAGCGCTAGTAAAGGAAAATGTTATACCTTACGATTATGAATGATTAGTCAAGTATGATTTTGAATTCAATATGACGGCATGATCAGGTGTCTATAATGGGGATTTTTCTTCCCACCATTCAGATTTCGTCAAGAAGTAGAGAATGTGATTTAAAACCTACGTAATGCTATGATCTTAGTATATTTTCGTAAATGGAAGATGTGGTACCTCTTAGGCAGAACCTTATTTGGTAAGTTCTGAAATCTGATCCAATGATGCATAATCGGATTTAAGTCTAACCATGTAATTAAGTTACTTGGGAACTACGTAATGGTCAGGGACCACCGAGTAAACTGCATTAGAAGATAAGTTCGAACATGTACTCTCTAATTAAAATTATGTATGGAACTATTACAGATGGGCTGACTTAGTTAGAGCCTTTGTGGAGGGTACTTTCATTACGAGTGAACTTAATGCATGTTGTGGGAACTCATTTCGCATAATTGAATAAGAAATTTGAAACCTTAAAGGGTTAATTATCTGAAATTGATTATTATCTGTGACCAGCATAATTCTTATGTAATCTTAAGTATGTTTACGAGATTTCCATTTTGGAATGCTTAAACGATTGGATTGTATCCCATATGTTTTATGTATGACCATCTATATATATATATATCCAAGTCTTCTTACGCCTAGAAAGAAATAAGGATTGAAAAGAAAAGAAGTAAATGAGAAAGTGAAAAGGGTGTATAGATTTTAAAGTTTAAGGTATGTTGAGCTTTTGATTGACCTATCTTGAAGTTGAGTAGGAGCCTCTATGTGAGTGTCTTTAAGGGGTAATTGTATGATGGTCCTCACTATTCTATGTTTTTAGTGTCAATGAATAAAGAGTTGGTGATGCCGCTAATTGAAGTGCAATTGAATTTTGGTGATGGACCGTACAATGTGAATTGTCTTTGAAATTGAGAAGTTGTTATGGGCCTTGAGATTATAATTGGTTAGTATTGTTCCTTGCCCGTTGAAATTTTGATGCGTATATGTTGATCGAAAGTATTTGTGATCCTTTTCTATCCCAAGTGTGGATCTAGTTTTGGAACATTACAGGGTGTGTTTCTGTATATGTTTGACCTATTTTCTATTTGGTTTTCTCAAATTTCGAGGACGAAATTTTTGTAAGGAGGGAAGGATGTAACGACCCAGAAATCCTTTCCTCCGCTCGGCGGAGGGCGCTCGAGCGGACTTTGGGGTTTCAGCAATTTTTGACGGCACGAGATTCAGGAGTTGTGGTTCTCCGCTCGGCGGGAGTTCTTCGGCCGGGCGACTTTGTTGTCTCAAGGCTCGGCGCAAGGTTGGCCTGGTAAGTTTGATTCTGAAGCATGTGGATTCATTTTGATGTTCTTCTTAGTGTATTTGAAATGTTCTTACCTTATTTTGGGATATTAATTGAGATGATAAAATGATGGTAGAGTAAGATGGGATCAAAAACTTTATTTTGAATAATTTGTTTACGACCAACCGTCACTCATTTGCCCTTTTCTTTTCCCCACTTTGAATATGGATGTGAGGTTAGAACCATTGGAAAGCTTATTTCCGGGGCTTCAATTTGAACACAAGAACGACCTAAAGCGGAGTTCGGATGGGAGAGTTACACCTATTTGAAGTTTTGGAATCTGTCTTTGAGCAGTCCGCTCGAGCAGGAATATGGACGCTCGAGCAGGAATTACGGGACAGCAGCTCTAAAAACAGGATTTTGAGATCTTTTTCCACATTTTCTTTCCCTCTCTTCTTTTCTCTTCTTCTAAGTCTGAAACCCTCCGAAACCCTAGCCTCAAACCCTTGATTCCCTATTTTGAACAACAATCCACCATGGTTTGGACATCAAGGATGAAAAATAAGAAAAGATCAATGCTTTTAACCGATTAGAACATGGATTTGAAGGTTTCTTCTCAAGCTTGCTCCTTTGTTGATTCTTGAGGTAAGGGTTCTAATATTCTTCAAGATTTACATTAAGAGCTAGAGTGGTAGTAGTTCCATTGTATTAATGTATAAATTGCATTTTGGAGCAAATAGAGTAACTTATAAGATTTGGGAATTTGGATTTGAAGCATGGAGGGGCTAATTGATGGGTTTAAATGATGAATTATGAATCCTAGATGTTTAATCAATGGAAAAATTAGAATATAAAGTGTTGGGTTAATAAGTTAATTATTTCTTGAAATTTCAATATTTTCTTGGAACCCTAGGTTGATTAAGGATGATAACCAAAGAGTTGGTCCAAATCGAAAGTAGAATAATGTAATTGGGATATTGAATTAGGTATATACAAATTTAATTGGAATTTAGTGATACTTGGAAATTATGTTTAAAATTCTGAATGAACTTTGTTTGAGTATTATGAATTATGTTTTAATGAGAAAGGAAATTGGGAAGAAAGGTTTGTTGATAATGTGGATGAGGTAAACTTGGCTTTGGAATGTTGAATTGGGCCTTAGCAATTTAAATAGAATTATGTGGAATTATATTTGGTGGTATTGAGTTAAATAACGCTAAATAGTGTGGATTATATTAATTGGAGATGATTATGTGAGGTTATGTTGATTATGTTGGGTTGTGTTAAATGTTGTTGAATTGACTTGTGTAGGGTTAACTACAGGGGCGGACCTAGCATCTAACCACTGTGAGTAATAGTACAAAGATATACATTTTATTTAGCATCGATAATTATTATCACTAACGCTCTGTTTCTTGTAAGTGTTACACGAACATGTTACACAAACATTTATGATGGTTGAAAGTCAATGTGAACGTTGAAAGGTCGGCATACATCGGTATGACTTTGAAATGACCCTGTTCTGTCGATGATAAATAATAATTCTCTATTATCTATAAGCAATTCTTAATATATTAACTTCTGTTTGATTCAATGTATGTTTTGTGACATAATGTTCGTTGATGACATTCTGATTTCCGTCAGTTACAATATTAGCATATGTGTTGATTGGAACTCAATGAGAATGAAATGTTGAAAAGATATACGTACATAGTAGTATGTTCTGGGCCGTAAGGCTATTCTGGGCCGAAAGGCTATTACATTATTTACGGGCGATAAAATTTGCTCATTCACGGAAACTAGACCCATGTGTGTTTGAGACATCTTTACAGAATGTAGTTAATCATATACTTCTGCAGTTATATACTTTATTGTTTGAGTTGAACATTACATGATTTACGTACTATTATTCACTGAGCTTGACTCACTTTATTTTATGTCTGTTTCTGTAGGCACTCAACCTGGGGGTCAACCTTAACCTGGCTTCGTTACGGTTGCCAAGCCTTGAGTATCTAGATTCTTAGGCGTTGACCGTTCAAGTTATGGAGTTTTGCTAAGTTTTAATTTGTACCCTAAGTATTTATTAAGCTTGATGTATATGTATATGTATTTAACTATCTCCAGATATACGTCAATGTATATTTATCTGCATTATGTTCTGTCTGTGATCCTGGCATTTTAGTGGTAGCTCAATGGATATTATTTTATACTATTATATGCTATTAAATGCTTCCGTTCAGGCCCCATAGATAATATTTAACAGGTTTGGTGTCCATTTCGAATGGGTCATGCCCAAATTTTTAGGGGCGGATTTGGGGCGTGACAGTACTGGAGTTGAAGTTCACTGCGGGACTGATCTGACAACTGCAAAAGACACCATTTTGGCTGATGGTAGAGGCGATCCACGTCTACGATCTGAATCTGAAGGCATTCAAAAATGTGATGTGACGGTGTGCAGTTTAATTCCATTGTACAACCCAGCACACAAGAAATTTTACATCGACAGGAGTGGGCTACCTTTATGAAACAACAACATCCGATTAATTTTTTGGGGTTTAATATGGGAAAGAAACACTGGATCTTTCACACGGGGTGAAGACGCCATCTGATTTTATACAACGGCGGTGTCCGAAAGTTGGCCGAATCTCCTCCAAAGTGATTAAGGATTTACTTGTAAAAGCGATGTGTGGGCAGCTCCATCAAGGTATGGCCAATAGTTTACACTAATGAGTCAGTATGGATTTTGTTAATTTTGTTGTAATGGATGTGATGTTTTGTAGGTGAATTGTGGTAAACTAGCTGCTACAATTTTCGAACATTATTTCGTGAAGTTGAGTCTGGTCGAAGTTACGCCCAAGAAGGATGAGACAATAGTCTTAGAGGTTGAGCCGGTGAGTTTGTGAGATGGTGTTAAAGGGGGGGATGATGTGGAACCAATTTTTGACTATTGGAAACCTGATTTGCTACATGGAGAGGATGTTGAATTCAAGCCGATTAATACCCCAGATGGTAAACATAATGGAGAGAGTGATTGTGACAAGAAGGAGTTCGTTAAGATGTTAGCTGCAGGGAAAACGTAGCCGATACTGTTCCCTAACCTGCTAGACATGTCAAGCACACCTATTGAGGAAGCCATCCACAACAACAAAAATGAAGCCACTGAGCAACTCAGCAGTGCTTCACATAGAATTGAAGAGTTGGAAAGCGAAGTTAGAGCCAAGTCTAAACGTGTTCGGGAGTTGGATGGTAGGGTTGAGTCAATGGATAGGATGCTTGGTGCATAGGCTACAAATCTGTTTATTGGGTTAGATAGTGGTATAGTGGCGAAGGATGCTAAAATCGTACGGTTGAACAAGCTGGTCGGGCAAATAGAAGAAACAATACATAATTTGGAAGATCACGTTGACAACCGTGAGGTTCATGCAGTCACACAATCAGTTGCAAAGGATATCTCAAACATAAGAACACCATTAGACTGTCTAACGGAGAAGGCCAGTAGGTCAGCGAAGTAACAAGCAGCGGTAGTGTGAAACGTTCTACGTCACCGAGCAGCACTTCCGTCCTCATTGTTCAAGTAGCAACTGAATGTGTTTCAGTTATGGACGAGTTGAAAGTTGTTAATGAACGAGGTGTGAAGCCTGCTGGACACGGATTCCTTCCATCATCAGGTGACAATGAACACCTCCCTATTACTCAAGTCATGGTGGGCCAGGAAGTTGGTGTTGATTGTGTAGTTAGTGGGGACAGTGTGAAACGTTTGCACTGTATGCCCGAATCGTTGATGACATTGCTGATAAGGTGTGTTAAGAACAAGCCAATGGGGGAATCCAAACTATCTGATTATCACACCAAGTTTGTTAGCCCGAGGTTGGTAGATGATAGTGTTAAGGTCAAAAATTTTGATGGAATGCTGGTCGCAACGTTGGATTGTCCACAGCAGGGATCGAAAATGTAAGAGTAGTGGATGTCAACTTTGATTTCTTGATTTTGTTGTCATGTTTTTTTTTTTTTTTTTTTTTTTTTTTTTTTTTTGTAGTGTAATAAAATTGGTGTGTTTGTGATGGAATTGTGTTGCAGGTTGAATTGTGCAATTATGGTTTGTTTCATCATCTGTCAACACATTAATGGCGTCAAAATTGACAACTTCATAGACAAACTTACGCCAATGCATGTGGTTTTTGAATCTTGTTTTTGTTCTTTGAAATTTAGCGGGACGTTTTGGTTTGTAATGTGTTTGGGTAGTTTGAGGGTGGTGCACGATGTGGATATCGTGTTGTTAGTTCTATTTTGAAATGGATGTGTTAGATGACTTGGTCATTGTTTTGAATTCCAGTCACATATCGTGGGCCTTATTTGGATAATAAATTATGTTGATGTCGTTATGAATTGATAACGCACAATGTGGATATCATTTTGTTAGTTATATGACTTGGTCATTGTTTTGAATTCCAACCATGCATTGTGGACCTTATTTTGATAATCAATTATCATTATATCGTTATGAATTGAAAACATTTTGCATAAATGTGGTGCAAATGAGTATGAGGTGAATAATTATTTAGGCAGTCATTTAGAAAATAATTATAGTTGTTGTATGTATTGTGGACGTACATGTACATGTAGTATGTTCTATGTGAATAGTATGCCACACATCGTAATGTTATTCTAACACCAAACGTGAAGTAAATAGAAGCTAGTGGTGGAACAGTTAATAAAGACATCCAAAACAAGACTGCCAAAGATGGGTGTTAGCAATGAACCATCCCAATATTATGAACAACAACCTGTATACCGCAAAATGATTGCGGTCCCAATCCCGGGTTTTATGAGAAAAAAAAAAAAACACATTTCGAATAACATTCATGCCAGATGATGTGAACAAAATGTTACTAATATGGAAATTTAATTAATTTATTGTCGTGTACGCCACGAATTAGGAAATAACATAATAACAATATAATTTAGGCAGTAACGCGTACGATATAATCACGTGCTACCAATGCAAACGTAGATGGCATATGGAGCTACGTTAATATTTTTTGATAAATTGGCACTGACGTGGACCCATCATACGTGTGTAACACGCTACATTGGTTCCTTGCATGTTTTCCTATTGTCGTGCCCCATTTTGCCACAACGCTCGCAGCGAATCCGGTGCACCACCTCACCTTTTGACGGAATCTGTTTTCGTTTGGGCTTTTTTGGTGGGCGCTTATAAATAGGTAGGACAATGAGGAAATCATTTGTTAATAACTTGGGTTTTCCCACCATAGGAATTGGGTGAATGGCCCCCTAGTATGCCGCCTTGAACTCGTCCACATGGTAAAACGAATCAATGAAATCATATATGTTTTTGCCACAACTGCGTGGAAGCATGGGAACCCATTTAATTGCCACTGGAAACACGAACATGTACATGCGCCAATGTCGACCAACACCGATGGGTGCGAATGAACCTCAAAAACATTGTCATCGGCCTAACTAACAATCCACGATCTACTGTCCTTGTACGCCGAATCCAAACTCTTTGCCATCTTCGGGCAGAGCTCCACAACCCAAATACTTGATTTAGCTTTACGTTTGCTCCTTTGCTCCATGATTTGACCCCTAATTGAATCCACCAACTAAGAAATGGGAAGATGTCGAGCCTCCCGAACCCAATTGTTGAATGACTCGGCAACGTTGGACCATATCTCACCATACAAGTGACCCCTAAAAGAAATGGGGAAAAATAATGAAGATAAGTGAAGACGCGATTTATTTTGAATTGTGTATGGGTAACATTTTAGAATGTTACTTGAAATGCGCATTTGCCCAATGTTGTGGATGTAGATCTTGCAAGAAATTCCCGATGACTGCAGGGTTACACTGTTTCAAAATCTCAATCTTTTGATTGAATGAAGCCACTGTGGATACATATGAACATTCCTGTAGTTTTCGCATGAGCCCAATTTTGTGCTCAGCATTAACGTATTTCATTTGATCTCTCGGGTTCATTTGAAAATGTAACAAACTGAATGTGTAGTGTGTTGTCGAGAATACGCTAGGAATCACTTGTTGTAAACTGGCAATCCGATCAGACACAAATGTCAACGTCTTGTTACAATCCACAACTGCAGACAATTGAAGCAAGAACCACTCCCAATTGCATGCATTCTCGACATCAACAATAGCGAAAGCAACCAGGAATAACCTTGTGAATGAACATTATTGAAACATTTTTGGAACATGTTAGTTTTGGGACCAGAAATTTCCAACATAATATAAATCCCAAAAATAATACATTAGTACGTGCTATGTTAATTGTGTCAATGATGTGAAATTGAGCATGTGGGTTAGAACACTTAAAACTTTAAACACACATACCTTGGTTGCCATCCTTAGCAATAGCCACAAGCAAAGTTCCCTTGAACCTCCCCTTGAAGAATGTGCCATCAAGAAATAAAAGTGGATGGCAATGTTTGACCCCATTTATGCATGCCCGAAAGGATATAAAATACCATACAAACCTGCTTGTGTGTTGTTCAAAATCGAAATTAATGAAACTGTGTGGGTTGTTTTCCATAACAGCGTCACTGTACCATCTGAGTTGGTCAAACGACATTGCATAATTGCCATAAACTTTAGCTCGTGCTTTTTCCACCCCTAACCATGCCACCCGGTAGCTAACGTCCAACCCGTACCTATCTTTCATGTCAAACACCACGTCCATTGGGCACGTAAGCGGCTGTTCGCACACACTATCCGCAATGACATTAGACACCAAATCTGACCTAGTTCGTGGGTTCTTGAACGTCTTCACAGCAAGACCGCACAAATGTAAGCTGTTAAACCTCTTCAAACACACAATCCAGTTGGATGCAGACACCCGTGCGTGAACCAACCACGTAGGACTAGTTGTCATTGCAAACTTACATACTGTTGTGATTCACACAGAGTCATTTTTAATGTATTTAAATTGAAACCTGCACTCAACAGCATATTTGCATAATATCCTCTGGAATTCATCAGTGCCGCCCCCAGAAAATTGACCAACATGTGTAATTCCAAACGTCTAACCAGTAGACAAGAACATCTTAGGTTTATGAGTACAATATAAAGGCAACAAATCCATCTGGTCTTCCATATCACATCTAAGCCCATCATTCTTGTGGCATGGCTCATCGGTACGAGAATCCACGACACCACAACCAATGCCCGGCCCATAACTTTTTGTTTGAATAAGCACATCAATATGTTCTAAACTGAATGACCTTGCTAAGGAAAACATATTTTGGACATCATCATCATAATCAACCTTATACTTATTGTACCCAGGAATATCAAACAAGATAAACACCAATCCCGGGACCAAGCCATCAAACTTGCCACAAACACTCTCAACCAGCTATTCAAATGTGGAAGCTTGACAAAGACGAGTAACCCCATTCGCCTATCCGAATGTGCACAACAACAAAATGACAAACTTCATCCCTGAAACAATTTTAAAACAAAACACACTCGAAATAACGTTATAAATTACAGAATGATGTAACCCTAACAAACTGTTCACATGTTACAACATTCTTGGTAAAAAAATATGTACTGTTAATGTTACAAACAAACACAATGTATTGATTTTCATTCTGCCAACATCATATAAATTTACAAGTAACATTGGCAGTTAATAGAAACCCAATAATCAGTCGTAAATGGTCCATAATAGTTGGAAATAACATAAAACTAATATGGTGCAACGTTGCCACTATGAACATGACAACCTCGGACAGAAACTGTGTGAGTTTCCACCACAAAAAACAATAGTAAAATGCAAACAACAACAAGAACACAACGTTGAAGAAAAAAAAAATGTTAAAAAGCGCACAGCCCTATCACTCTTAACCCCAGTATGAACACCACCAAAACCGTACACCCAACACACGCTCTTCAAAGAATCACAAATGATTGAACATCAATAATGACACACCAAGTAGGTAAAATCAACAATCCCCACAATCACTCCACGAAATCCTTAAAAAATATAGAAATGTTACCCCACACCTTACCCACAATCCAAACAAACATCAAAATCAAATCTCAAACAAATGGCATACAAGTCAACTCTAATATCACTAAATCAAATCAATAACACATACCAAAAATAAAAAGAACTATTTAGTTTATAAGAAAACATGTAGGACTAAATGGACTAACATTTTCCTAAATGGGATTTATGAGTAATTTTTCTTAAAAAGAATATTTGATATTCTTTGATTTTTTGTTTTAACTTTTTTTTTCACACCTTACAAGCACTTATTAGCAACATTTAATTTTAGAACATAAGAATGAAAGAATTTGAGAATAAACTATCCCCAAGTAATGAGTCTATAATCTCATGTGCATGGTAAAATATCAAGACCATGGCTTAAGTGTTTGATTGGGTAAACCTTAAGAACTTGATTTGCCGGTGAAAGTCTAGAGCTTGAGAGTGTGCTTTCTTAATGGTGTGATGCTCGAAATCTTTTAGGTGAAAATAATTTCTTGAAATCAGTTTATATGGACATTTATGCTAACTTTAATTAGACCCGTGTTAGTGGACGATGAGATATTAATCAGTCATTGAATCCGATACCAAGTTATAAAATAAATAAATAAAGTTTTTGATTAGGTATTGAGTACACGACATGGGAGCATAGACAGCTAAGAGGGTTGCCATTTCCAGCGCTTTGCCTATCATTGGTCAAAAGACAATTAGATAATCCAATGGCTGCTGTTGATCATTCATCAATTTTATTTTATTTTATTTTTTTTCAAATAAAAAGTCCTCCAATGGCTGCTATTGATCATTGATCATTCATCAATGGCTGCTACTTGCAATGGAAGGATTTAAAATAACTAAATATATACCAATAGACCAAGGTGGTCTCAGCCCATTTAATAGCTTTCAGGTTTTTAAATTTGAGGCTTCACGTGGTCCCTTCTCTTATTATCAGGGTGTGAAAATTTTTATTTTAGTTTAACAAAATTGAATTATTGGTGATAGTTGGGTTATAAATTAAAAATAAAAACCATAACTTGGAGATTATCAACATTAGAGCTGTTTGTTTAGTGCTGCAAATTCATACTAAAATGTTTGATGCAGATTCTATTAATATTTTATGAGGTAGAAATTTGAATTTTTCTTCTTTTTTCTTTTTTTTTTCTAGAAAAAAAAAAAAAAAAAAAAAAAAAAAAAAAAAAAACAACTTTCATAACTTAAGCTACATCATTTGGGAACTGGCTCATTGATAATATATATGAAAAATAATTATTTAGGTCTCAGGTTTGAAATCTTTGAAGTGTTATCAATTTCTGTGTTGGCATAGTTTATACGGATCTCTACTACGTCTTTAATTGGGTCATTCGTTAGCAGACGGTGAGATTAGTCCTCTAAAGATTAGTCAAAATGTGTACAAACTAATCCGGATATCATGAATTATCAATAAATAAATAATAAATAAAAATCTCAATCCATGTTCATTTTTGACTTAATTGATCAATTCAAATATATATGTATATATTATAAAGTTGGTTCAACAGGCTAATGTCGATTTTGACTTGTTTCGTCAATCTGAGCACGTACATGTAATAAAAATATATAAAAAGAAATTGCACCAATAGGACGTTACCTCTTTATAGGGGCAATGAGGCAAATTGCATAACACATTATTTGCGTGGATATTGACTTTTCATGAGTTGAATATATAGAATTTTTATTGTTGAATCCAAGTTGGTTGGTTTAATTGCCCAATGCATCATATGTATTATCACGCGTCATTTTAACAAGTTATCAGAAAAGATATGCATTTAGGTTAAGTTTGGCATACACAAAATAATTTATCTTTTTATTTTTTTTCATCACATCATCTCTCTACTTTTCTGTACATTTTTTCATAAAAAAACAAAAAGTGCACTTAGGGGTGTTTTGAAAAGTTGGTAAAAAGCTGACTTTTGACTTTTTATCAAGTTTTTTGACTTTTTTGGAAGTGATTTGAGAAGTTGGTAAAAAACTAACTTTTTTTATTTTTGGTTCAATATTTTTTAAAAATGTCACATCACTCTAAAATGATTAAAATATCCTTACTTTTTGGTTTTTGAATTAATTAATTAAAATATTCTAGAGGGTAGTTTGGTAAATTTGAGTGTTGCTTTTTTGGGTCTTCCCAAATGGGATTTTCAGCGTTTTGGCCAAGCTTGGCGTTTTTGAGCAAATGGCAAAACGTGACTTTTTGTGTAGATTGCCAAAACGGTACTTATTTAGCTCATTCCAAAAATTCCTTAAATTTTGCGCATAAAAAAATATTTAAAAATTATGATGTCATTTAAATTTAATTTATGTAATGTAAATTTTGTGTGACTAGCCTTGTTAGATATTGATATGATATTGCAATATGCATTAGTTGCACAGCATTTGGTACGTAAGGACTAATTATATTGTTCAAGTCAAGGTTTTTGAAACCCAAAGATCTCAGGGTCAAGATTTCCTGCATAGCTTTAGCCAACTTATTGTCGCCGCATCCATCCCATGGGCCTTGTTTACTTTTGATTTAAAATTTGACTTTTTGAACAGTCTTTTTTTTTTTTTTCCTTTTCAATTCTTACTTCCCAGATTCTTTTATTTATTTATTTATTTATTTTATCATGAGATTAAACTAAGACTAATCCTATGATTCTAGCATTTGGATTGAAATAGAATCACTTTGCTTGGTTGTGGTTTTGAGAAAATATCTTTTAGAAAATTCTCCTATTTTGTTTTTCGTATTTTTTTGTTTTACTGATTTTTTTAATATTTTAAGTAATTTTTTTTATAAAATTTTTAGACACACCTAACATAAATACACTCAAAAAGTATAATATTTGTGAAAAAAATCTTTAAAAAATTCACTATATACCAAAAACACAAAAAAAAAAAAAAAAAATGAAAATTCAATATATTTTTCATATTTTTTTGTATTTATTAATTTTTTAAAATATTTTTTCACAAATATTTTACTATTTAGATACATCTAAGTAAGGTGCATCTAAATAGTATATAAAAAAAATAGTTAAAATTTTAAAAATATTCACTAAAAATAAAAAAACAAGAAAAATAAAAAACTCAATTTTCAAAAAACTGAACTTAGAAAACTGAAACTAAACACACTGAATAGTTCTTTATTTTAGTAAGAATTACATTTGACGCAGTCATTGTATAGTACTATTTTGTGGTGTGAAGTTGCAAGTTTAACTTCAGAATCTTTGTAATTGTATATTTTTTCCATTGGAAAAATAGTTTGAAAATCATTAATAAGTTAATGAGAAATTGACTACAAAGTGTACTATTTGAGAATGGTTGTAAGTCAAAATTTATGTAATATAAAATTTGATTTTTATTTAAATAAATTCATTATTTTTTTGGGGTCAAAATTGAATCGATTTTGATACAAAAACCGAACCTGTTTGTGAGAACAAGCATATCTGTTCAATTGCACATATTTAGTGAAAGAGCTGTGTCTCTTCATTGAAAAGTCACTGTGATCATTCAAAGAGCTATCAATTCACCAATATAAATAGGCTCTCGTTGCATTCATTTAGCATCAATTTCCTTTATATGAGAATTCTTCTACATATCAAGGTTTGTCAAACTTGTCGTTGTAGTGTTGTTTCTGGAAGATTCGATCGTTGTACTTTGGGAGATGAACGTCCAATAAAAACTTGTGAGTATCATAGCGGGGGACGAATTCGTCTTAAAAAAATTGTGTTCAACACAAGTCTCGATCACATTTGGTTTTGTTTTAAGATTTTTACGATTGCTTTGTAAGTTTTCTATTTCTAAGTATTTCTGATTATATGATTTGGTTTTGTTTAATCAAACAATTTACGTTATATTCAACTTATATATATATATATTAATATAATATGGTAATATATTTGGTGCGATGGTTATATGTTCTAACAACCTTGAGACAAATTTATGTTAATTCTGTTTTATCTAGAATTGGTTTTCAATCTTTTTCCCTGTTCTAGTTAAATACATATTTTATATTCTGTATTTAGATTGATTTTTATTTTATTTTTTTGTGTACTTTATCTGTGGTATATATTGTGAAAGAAAAATGTTTTTGTTTCTTATTTTACTCGAATCTGTGCTCAAGTCCGATTCTATTTCCTGTGTTAAAGTTATTACAAATTCATTTTATGATTGTATGTATCAAAACTGCTTTAGTGAAACAAAATTTCTGTTATGTTTTAATTTATTTATTACTTGAACAAGAAAGAGGATGGGTATATAACTGGTCTAAATAAAATTTATATTTGGGTTTGAATCATTGAAAACCCAATTTTTTTAAAAAAAATAAAATAAAAATAAAATTGTTCTCGAAAACTATTTTATGCTGTGTTTGGTTGAGAGATTTGAGGAGGGATTTGGAAAGGGAAATAGAAAAGGTAGGTGAAATGGGAATAAAATATGCCTAAATTTCACATAGTTTCACACACCTTTTCTCTTTCTCTTTCTAAATCCCTCCTCAAATCTTCTAACCAAACATAACATTAACGTCTCAGTCCATCACTTTGATTCAATGCGTTAGATTCGCTATAACATAATTAATTTTTTTCATATATGGTTGTTGATACTGGTGAAGATGTGCAATTCATATGAATGCTTATTAATTATATGTAGTGCATGATAACCTTAATTTTTTCAGAATTTGTTTCTGTAAAATAGAACGCGGTTTATCTCATAATTTTATGTATCAGAATTTGTTTCTTCTGACGGATTTCATTTCCTGTTTTCAATTCTGTTTAATATAGAAGTTTTATTTTATATATTATGAGTTTGTTTGAGATTAATAGATTTTTGTTTGAGGTGTGTATTATAGAAATACATTTTTTATTCTTTTTTAAATTACATTACATCTTTATTTTTTTTATATATTTTTTCATAAAAAATTCAAAAATACTCCTGGTTAAATCATTTTAAACAGCGTAATCTGAGTTGAATGGAGGCTCACTGATGTGACCTGTCCCATTGTGCCTGGGACGTCTTAATGACACCATTTACACTTTTTTTGTTTTTTTTTAAGAATTATATTTTCAACTTCTCATGTTTTCTTGAATAATGTATTTTTTTTTTCAATTATGTTTTCACAATGCCGTTTGATTCTTTTTTTTTTTCTTTTATTATTATTATTATTATTAATTCTTTTAAGTTATCTTTTTGTATTGCTTGCATGTAAAAAAATAAAATTATTTATTTTTTTCTATTAAAATAGATTTTTTTTAAAATTTCTAACAGATTTTATAAGATAAAAGACATAGAATATTTTCATAGTAATTAAAGTCTCTCAATATTTTTACAAAGAAAATTTAATTCAGAGAAATTTTGTCTGACTTAAAAAAATTTCAAATTTCACCCTAACTCAAAGTTTTTTTTAATTTTCACAGAGAAATTTTGAAATTTCTTTATGATCATACTAGAGAAATTTCAAAATTTCTCTCTGAGTCGGGACTGAAATTTCTCTGAGTCGAATTTTCTCTGTGAAAATGTTGAGGGACTTTAGCTAATAAAAAAAAATATTGGACCTCTCCTACTGCACAAAGTTGGAGAAGGATGTTTCACTAATTTTTCTATTAAAATAATGTAATCTTTTTATTTAAGATAAATTACAAATATACCTTATGAGATTTGTCTAAAATATAAATTGTCCTATGTGATTTAAAAAATTACAAATATTCCCTTGTAAGAAATTTTTATTTCACAGAATAAACTGAAAAAATGAAATTCCTAATTACTTTTCTATATATAATAAAATTACCTGAATTGCTAATTAAAATATATTTCTGATATCATTAAAACTATTAATTGACTTGATAATTTATTGATAAAATAAGTCATTTGTTATTAAATTAAAAACTTCAAAGGGTGAGATGTAATTTTCAAACAGATGAAGAAAATCTATTTATAATTTATAATTTAGAGTCAATCTACTAATATAAAAAGAGTATACTAACATTTCTTAACGTGTAAAGAGAATACGTGGACACTCATAACATTTTTGGATATATCATATGCGTAATGGGTGGGAGCTCGAAAAGTTCTACACCGAATCCCCCGAAAATGCTATTTTCGGCAAAAAAAAAAAAAATGCAAGGCAAAATAAAAAAATAAAAAATAAAAAAAACAGTTTACTTAAAATGAAAATTAGGGGGATTCAGGGGAGGGGAATTCGAGCTACCAATCAAAATTGATATCATAAATACCCCTTAGACATTTGAAATTTATATCACAAACACTTATTGACATTTCAAAAAAAAAAAAACACTTATGGACATTTAGTTAAATCACAAAAACCCTTATCATTTAGTAAAAATACACTAACACCCCTTAATATTTTTGCAAAAAGATTACATACACTTCTTTTAACTTAAATAAATATATGTGATAATATTAATTAAATGATTTAATTTTATAAAATTAAAAACTCAAGATTTATTTTGTTAGAACATAGAATGTTCAAACCTTGAGATATATATTTTTTTTTATTGTAATTATCCAAATAATTTTGTATGTATTCATATATAGAAATACACATAAATAATTTAATTAATATTATCACATATATTTATTTAAATTAAAAGAAGGGAGATTTACCAATAAATCCCAAATGTTAAACTTATGAACCAATTGGTCCCAATTTTTTTTCTAATAAACCGTTTAGTCCTTGGATATTTTGAGGAACCTTAATGCCCCCATTTAAATGTTATTAGATACATGCTCTTTATGAGGGTGTGTCACGTGCCACACACAATATGTCACGTGACACAACGGGTTCAGACGCGAGCGAAGGTTCATAATAAGAAATAAAGCTAAAACCAAGAAACATAATACGAAAACCAAAATAAGAATGAGGGTCCAAAGGAGAAGGTGATGTAAGTCCATTCTTTCTTGCATCATAGATAAGGTAAAGAAATTCGGGGGTTTCTCGGTCGCGTGCAATACCTCCACCGCTTCATATCTCAATTAACCTCCACTTGCGAGCCTATACACAAGCTGAATGAGACATTAAGTCTATTTGGAAAATAAAACTCCGTGCGGTCGATCCCGTGGAACCTTAAAGTTTTCAGACATTTGAGTACGTGACTACTATCCATGATGAGCCTACTCCTCCTTCCTATTCTCGTAACAGCAAGATGGTTGCAACCTATTTCAAGACAAAAGGATTTGAGGAAGGCAAAGGTCTAGGGGCAAATCTACAAAGTGGAAGACCGATAATTCAGCATCTAAGACCTGGCCGATGGCTACTTCAAATGAAAGTGCCACTTATCTTAACACAACTCGGGCTAATCGACTCCTAGCCACACAATGGGTGCCACACATCAATAAAGTACACCAAGGCTCTTTATGAGGGTGTGTCACGTGACACATAATATGTCATGCGACACACACAATGGGTGTCATACATCAACCAAGTACACTAAGGCTCTTTATGCTTTTTGCTTTGGAGTGTCACGCGACACACATAATGGGTGTCACGCATCAACAAAGTACGCTACACACACAATGTGTCACACGATACACACAATGGGTGTCACACATCAACAAAGTACACTAAGGCTCTTTATGCTTTTTGCCTTGGAGTGTCACGCGACACACACAATATGTCACGCAACACACACAATGGGTATCACACATCAACAAAGTACACTAAGGCTCTTTATGCTTTGTGCCTTAGAGTGTCACGCGACATACACAATGGGTGTCACACATCAACAAAGTACACTAAGGTTTTTTTATGTTTTTTGCCTTGGCATGATGTATGTCACGCGACACACAGACAGAAGGGTATAATTGACCACTCAATGTTACTAAACAAAGGAAATAGGATCAACTAGTAAGATATTTCCCCACTAATAGAACTAATCAGAACAATAGAAATAACCTTAGGACCAATCGGTAAAACTGTTTGTGAGATAAGATTTATTGGTAAATATCCCTTAAAAGAAGTGGTTGTAATCTTTTCACAAAATATTAACAGATGTTCGTGAATTTTTGTTAAATGATAAGGGTGTTTGTGATTTAATTAAATGTCAGGAAATGTTTGTGATATAAATTTCAAATGTCTAAGAGATATCTATGAAATATTGAAAATGTTAGAGGTGTCCCATTAAATGTTAAGAAATGCTAGTATACCATTTTTATTTTGATCTAGTAGATTGACTCTAAAATAATAAATAAAAAGATTACATTATTTTAATTGGGCACAAAAAAATTAAACAATTTTATTTTATTTTTTTAAATGCAAGCAATATAGATTGAAAAGATAACTTTTTTTTTAAAAAAAAGGTTTGAATAAAAAAAGAGAAGCAAACAGCGTTGTATAATAGAATTGAAAAAAAAAAAAAAAAACAAACAAACAAACAAACAAACTACAATAAAGAGGCACATAGAGAAGTTGAGAAGGTATTCCCTCCTCCGTTTACCCCTTTTTTTCTTTCCTTTCTCTTTGTCGTTTGGTTCAAATAAGTTTTGGAAGCTATGTCTTTCCATTTTCTCCTTCCGTTGTAAGGTGCTCTTCCTTTTTCGATGGAATTTAACACTATGTTTGGGAACCTAGGAGAAAAAAGAAAAGAAATGATTACTTAAGTAATAAGAGAAAAGAAAATAAATGAAATGATTGTGATTTCTTTTCTTTTTGTTTGGATAAGGAAGAAATAAAAGAAAAGAAATGATTGTGATTTCTCTCATTCTTGTTTGGTTAGGTTTCATTAAGAGAAAAGAAAAGAAATTATTTTATGTTATATTACCAAAATAAATTTTTTATAGTTTCAATCATTTTATTTCTTTTATTTTTATAGGGACAAAATTGGTATTATGAAAATAGTGGTTTCTTTTCTCTCCCAATCTCCACTTTTGGAAAGATTGAAAATGAGACTTATAAGATAAATGAGTTTCTCTTTATTTCTCTCAATTTCTTCCTATTTCTCTCTACTTAAGTTATCCAAACAAATAACAGAAATACATATCACTTCATTTCTTTTGTTTTCTCTCCAAATCACTCAATCCAAACATAGCATAAATCTCTCCTATCTCTCCCTCTCATCTGTCTTACCTAGCTATGGCTTTCTTTGAACACTCCATTTCCCTCCTCTCTTGTCTCATGCCAACACCACCACCGCTACCACCATTATCGCCACCAAATCTACCATTACTCACCAGATTGGCTGCCTCTATGAACCCATAACCACCAGATCTGCTATCATTCATCAGACCGACACCCTTCTCGAACTCTCTACCAGATCTATCGATACTGCTGCCACTCCTCCATTGCCATGGCTAGGGATTGAGGTCTGGGTTTCTTTTTCTCTTGTTTTGTTTGGTGTTTGGTTTGTGTGATGAGTGCATTGGTGCGTGATTGTGGCTTACACTCTCTATGGTTGGAAATCTATGTTTTATGCTGGACTTGCTCTATTGTCGAACTTTTATGATCGATGTATGCTTTGCAGTGCGAGTTTTGCGTCTGGATATTTCCATAGTTTTTCTCCTGGGTATTTCTTTGTTAATTTTTACCTTGTATAGTGTAAGTTAAGTTGGTTGAATGGACTTATTCTGTAAGTGTCATTTGGCTGATCTTAATGAAAAATTTCTCATGTTCAAAAAAAAAAAAAAGAGGGGTAAATTACACTAACACCCCTGAGGTTTCTATTTAATACAGATTCTTCCCTCACATTTGAAACATTGCATTCCCTTCCCTGAAATTTGTAATCTCATTACAAATTGTCCTCCTGCATTGCTGATGTCATATCCTAAAAATTTTTAAATGACCATTTTGCCATTTTTCCGACCATTGATTCTTTCTATCATTATGATTACATTCTATAACTTTTCATTATTAAATTCTACCCAAACATATTCTTATTGAGTGATAATATATTGACATAAATTTTATATAAAATTTTCTAACATAATTATATAGCTTAATGGCGACTTTTTACTTTAAAACAAAACACTCATAAACGTGATTTATATTTACAACATTACGATCACAACATTTTTATGATATTTTTTTTGTATAAATTTTTATATATGAATAGAATTTTTCATTTTTATTTTCACCATCATTTTTCTTTCTTGTCTATTCATCCACATTTATTACAGTATTACTGTATTTTTTTATTTGTATGTGGTGAATTAAAAAAAATTACAAAATATTATACTTCTTAAATATATCTAGATTAGGTGTATCTAAAAGATAAAGAAAAAAAATTACTTAAAATATTAAAAAAATCAGTAAAAATAAAAAAAAAATTAAGAAAAATAAAACATGAAAAATAAAAAAGTTAAATTCTTTGTGTGAGTTAAGCCAAAGAAGATGATTGTTATTTCTCTTGAAATAACATGAATAAAATATCAGTATTATTTTATTATTTTATATGTATAAAGCCTAAATGACAAATATGTCATTTTAATCTGACAAAGGAGTAAGTATAATTTTTCAAATTTGAGAAGGGATTTTTATTAATAAAAAAATATCAGGAGGTGTCAGTGTAATTTACCAAAAAATAAAAAATAAAAAAGAGTTAAGTTGAAACAATCCGCAAGAGGTTAGGAAAGGTCACAACACTGACACCTATTCGGCCGGATTCAGGGATCCTGTTGTGGCTAAAGTCACAGCAAAGATACGTGGTATTTCGGTGGGGTTTTTTCTGAGTCTTTTTTGATAATTCGAATTGTTTATATTGTAAGATTTGTCGAGTATATTATTCATACAAAATATTAAGTTAATCAGAAATTCGCAACCTTATTCAAATTGTTTTACAAAAATTATCAAGATCATATTAATCATTTATTTTTTAAAAAACAAATGTGTTCTTATTATAAAGTTATAGATTTCCAATCAGTTTTATTTTTGTATGAATGATCTATTTAACAAATCTTATAATATGAACGGTTCGAATTATTGAAAAATGCTAAGAAAAAACCTCTACCGAAGTATCACAGATCACTACTGTGACTTAGTCATGATAGCATCACAGCAGCATCCCTTGGTCGCATCCGATCTGGGTTGTGCCTGTTTTGTTACGGACATAATGGATTCTAATTTTGTTTACAGAGTTCTAGGTTAAGTTTATTTAGACAGAATTTTATTATGTATAAATTTGGTGTCGAAAAGAATTTGTTTCGTCTTTTTTTTGGGTATAATTTATTCAATATTAATTTGTGTAATTTGTTATACAGATTTTCGATTATTTTATACTATAAAAATTGTTTCATTTAAACCAAAAATTCTAAATTGTGCATTGATTTAGTCTTTTCTGATTTTCTTTAAACATTATTTTCGGTAATTGATTTGACTATTGTTGATTTGCAATTATGAACAAAGTATAAAGCCACATAAGGGAAGTAATGGTTTAACAGTTGGTTTGCCTTTATAAACAGTAAGCAGTGTTTTATACACATGAAGAAGTGACTTCCATAACGTTTTATTCGTGGTGTTCGAAATTTCAAATTTTCAATTCCTTTTAAATCCATTTCGTGGTGTTTTGGCTTTTCTATTTTTAAATTAAAAATAATTGTTATTTTAATTATACTAGATTTGTTTGTGGTTTGATAAACTTTTTATTTCATGAATTTACCATGAAACAAGATGTGGTATGGTGTATGATAAATTTCTTTTATGTTAATTTGTTCATGTGATATATTCTTTGTATGGCACGTATCATTTATATGTATTTTAAAAGTAATTTCACATCAGTGGGAATGATAAACAGATTCGTTGATTTTATTAGTAATTGTTTATCACATTTTTTATTCCGTTTACATGAGTGTATCAATTATTTGAATGAGTTTTTATGACATCATGTTGTCATGAAATTTTTATGGAATATTGTGTGACATATGCTATTTTCTATCTTATTTAATTCCAGTACAATATATGGAATTTAAATAGAGCTTTATTTAAAAGTTTGTAAAGTTTTTATTTAATTTGTGTTTTTGATGATAACATCACCAATAGATCTCTTTTGGCGTATTACGAGAAAAGATATATTTTATGTGTAAATAACTTTTCATTTGATTGTGATAGTAGTATTCTTGCAATATCAAAGCAATTATTAACATCGAAAATGTTTAAACACGATGGTTTAAAAAGTGGTGTCATTCTATTTAATTAGAAGAAGATTAATGAATCTTTTGTATTGATTATTATTTTGTTAATAATCAATTTGAAAGTTATTTTTAAAGTTACTTTGAGTTTTGTGACATAAGTTGTAATCAATTTTTATGAAACTTGTGAAGTAGAGTTGGTTTATATGTTTTAGTGAGTATTCAATTATGCCAGGATTACATAAATATTTGTTGCACTAAGCATTAACTGTTGAGGAATACAGTTCAGCTAGCTCAGGTTCAAGTAGTGCAGTAGCTCAGTTCAAGTAAGTGTAACAGCTCAGGTGAAACTCTGACTCAGAGTACAATTCAAGAAGTTCATTTGTTTAGAAGTTAGTTAGAGTTAGTTATACAATTGAGAATATAGTTAGTTTGTTAGAAGATATTTTGTTAGATGGTTAATTGAGCTCCTTTTTACTTTGTATAAATATCGATGATGTATTATCATTTGTGTTGTTGAATAAGAAAGTAGATTGGTTACAGTTTTGTTTCATGGTATCAGAGCCTCTGAGCTCCAACGAGCAACTAATCCATGGCATTACCATTATCATCTTTGCTTCCTTCAAATCTCACTCTGTTAATTTCTAATCTTTCTTCCTTTGTAACTATCAAACTAGATGGTTCCAATTTTCTTGTTTGGAAGACTCAGCTCTCGAATCTTCTTTGAGCCACAAATCTGCTTGGTTATGTTGATGGATCAATTCCATGTCCAACCTCTACAATCACAAATCCATAAGGAGCTTCTGTTCCAAATTCAGAATTTCTTCAATGGACTTTGATTGATACACATTTGCTCAGTTGTATCACTGCAACACTTACACCTTCAATCTATGCATCTGTACTTCAGTTTCATCATTGTTCTGAGGTCTGGAATTCTGTCCACACGAGGTATACAACTTTGTCTCAATCTCATATTCGCTAATTGAAAAACAAGTTAAACAATGTTGCTAAGAAAGCTGAGTCAATGGAAGAATATCTCTCCAAAATTAAGGACCTTGTCAGTCAGTTAGCCCTAGCATCTGTTAAAATTGAAGATGAAGATCTAGTCTTAGTGACTCTGAATGGTCTTCCTTTTGAGTTTGATTCATTTGCTACTGCCATTTGTGCTAGACCAGATAACATCACCATGGATGATCTTTGTGCTTTGCTGGATCCACAATATCAGGCTTCACATCAAAATGTTCAGACTCACAATCAACAGCAACAACCACGAGTCTTTGTTACTTCTTCAGTAGCCTCCATGTCTCATTCTTCAATAGGCTCTTCCTCAGTTCAAAGTCCTTGGTACTTGGATTCTACAGCATGAGATCATGTAACTAATGATCTCAGTCATCTCAATTGCTATCAACCTTATCAAGGCTCAAAACAGATTACCATAGGAGATGGAAACTCCATTTTTATCCAGCACACTGGTAAAGGTCTCCTTCTAACTCCACATCATTTGTTTAAATTGAATAATGTGCTACATTTAGATTCTATTTCTTCTAATCTTGTCTCTATTCAGAAATTGGCTCAAGATAACAATTGTATTATCAGTTTTGATGATACTACATTTGTCATTCAGGACAAGCTTACGAAGAAAATTCTTCACAAAGGCTCTAATCTTCATGGCTTGTATCACTTTCTTCTAGGACATCCTAGTGCTTTGAAGTTTAAGCATCTTAGTACATACTTGCATCTTAACTCCTCCTTCTATAACATCTCCAGCTTGTGTGGACTGTTGTATTGCCAAAAGTCATAGATTACCTTTCAAGTTGTCTAATTCTACTGTAAATAAGCCCCTTGCTTTAATCCATAGTGATGTTTGGGGGCCTTTTTCATCTACTTCTTGTTATAAATACTATGTTCTCTTTATGGATGATTTTAGTTGGTTTACGTGGTTATATCCATTGGTTTATAAGAGTGAAGTTTATGACAAGTTTCTTGAATTCAAAACTTATGCAAAAAAACAATTTGATACTCATCTTAAGATCCTTCGAACAGATGGTGGTACAGAATTTTTTAATAACAAAATGAAAGCTCTCACTATGTCACAAGGAATTGTTCATCAACATTCTTGTCCTCATACACCATCTCAAAATGGTGTAGCTGAACGAAAACACAGAAATCTCACTGAAATTGCTATTGCTCTCCTTCACCATTATTATATTCCTATGCATTATTGGTTTGATGCTATTGCTTGTGCCACTTACCTCATTAATAGACTACCTTCTTCCAAATTGGCTTATAAAACACGTTTTGAAACTTTGTTTCACAAACTTCTAGATTTTTCTCTTCTCAAAGTCTTTGGTTGCCAATGCTTTCCTTGGCTCAAACCTTATCATCCTACCAAATTGCAACCTAAATCAGTTGAATGTGTTTTTTTAGGCTATCATTCTTTTGCCAAAGGGTATAGGTATCTTGATCTCAAAACTGGAATTGTTTATCTTTCTCGTCATGTGTTTAATGAATAGATTTTTCCTTTTGCTCATCAAGCTTCTTTCTCCTCATCCTCTTCTTCAGCAAAGCTCCCTTTCCTTCAATCCTTCGTTTGGTCTTCACCTCCTTCTTCTCCACCTTTACAAACATCATCTATTTCCACTGTTTCTGTTTTACCATTATATCATCTTTCTACTGCCTCTGCTTCACCAACATCTAGTTCTTTTTCTTTTCCAATTCTATTGGTTTACCTCCTTATTCTACTGGTTTACCTCACAATTCTACTGGTTTACCTCAACAGTCTTCTCTTCCACTTATTTCTCCTATTTCCATTAACTCCATTTCTATTCAGTTGCCTCTTCCTTCACCTTCTGCTTCCCTTCCTTCTATGCCTCCTTTTAATTGTCATCATATGCTTACTAGGTCTAAAGCAGCTCTCCTAACTCTCAAACCTACTTCTCTTTCTTCTCATGATGTTGACCCTTCCTCTCATAAGGAGGCCTTGGTTATTCCTATTTGGAAACAGGCTATGTTGGAAGAGTTTCAGGCTCTTCAAGCCCAGAAAACTTGGTCCTTTGTTTCTTTTCCTCCTGGGAAGCATGTCATAGGTTGTAAATGGATGTTTAAGGTCAAGAGGAATTTTGATGGGATTGTTGCTAGACATAAGGCCAGATTAGTGGCCAAAGGCTATCTCCAACAAGAGAGTTTTGACTTTCAGGAAACCTTTAGTCTTATTGCCAAGTTGCCCACCATTCGCATTCTTTTATGTCTTGCTCTTCATCACCATTGGCCTATCAAGCAACTAGATATCTCTAATGCATTTCTTCATGCCCTTCTTGAGTAAGAGGTTTATATGTTACAGCCACCTGGATTTGAGAATTCTTCTCACCCACAACAGGTTTGTAAGCTCCACAAAGCTTTATATGGTCTTAAACAAGCACCACGAACATGGTACTGTACCTTTTCAGCCTTTTCTCTCTCTCAAGGGTTCAAAAACAGCAAATGTGACTCTTTTCTATTCATCTATTAGCATGGTTCAGTCTTCATTGCTCTTCTAGTGTATGTGGATAACATTCTTCTCACTGAGAATAATGTTACACATATTTAGCTGCTCATTACTAAAATGCATCAGGCATTTTCTATGAAAGAGCTTGGCAACCTTTCCTATTTTTTAGGTATATCTGTTGCAACCTCTGGCTCTACTTATGTACTTTCACAGACCAAGTATGCTCAGGATGTTCTTACTAAGGCTGGTATGATGGATTGTAAGCCTTGTGATTCACCTATATCTTTTAAGCCTGGGTTGCCTCATAAATCTAATGTTCCTTTTTACAATCACTCTTTCTATCGAAGTATAGTTGGGGCATTGCAGTACTTAACCATTACAAGACCTGACTTGTCTTATGCTGTCAATCAACTCTGTTAGCATATGCATAGTCCTACTCTTGGCCATTTTGTTGGCGTAAAAAGGTTGCTTCGATATCTTAAAGGAACTCTGTCTCAGGGCCTCACTTATACACCAAGTTCCTTTACTCTTCAGGCCTATTCTGATTCCAACTGGGCTGGAGACTTTGTTAACCGAGAATCCACTTCTGGGTGTTGTGTATTTCTGGGTTCCAATCTTATTTCTTAGTCAGCCAAGAAACAAGCCACTGTGTCTCGATCCTCTATTGAAGCGGAGTATCATTAATTGGCTCATACTGCAGCTAAACTGACCTGGATTGGCATGTTACTTCATGATCTTTGTATTGTGTCTCCCACAATTCCTCTTCTCTGGTGTGATAATGTCTCTGTCATAGTTTTAACTTCTAATCCAGTCTTTCACTCTCGATCAAAACATATAAAAGTGGATTGTCACTTTGTTCGTGATCAAGTTCTCGCTAAAAAGCTTGAGTTGCACTATGTTCCTACTCTTGATCAGTTGGCAGATATATTTACCAAACCATTATCAATATCTCATTTCTCTTATCTTCAATCCAACTGATGTCAGTCTCTCTTCTCATCACTTTGAGGGGGAATGTTGAAGGATATAGTTTAGCCAGCTCAGGTTCAAGTAGTGCAGCAGCTCAAGTGCAACTCCGACTCAGATTATAGTTCAAGAGGTTCATCTATTTAGAAGTTAGTTAGAGTTAGTTATAGAGTTGAGAAGATAGTTAGTTTGTTAGAAGATATTTTGTTAAATATTTTGTTAGAGGGTTAGTTGAGCTCCTCTTTACTTATAAATATCGATGATGTATTATCAAATGTGTTGTTGAATAAGAAAGTAGATTGGTTACAGCTTTGTTTCATTAACCATAAAATAAAAGGTAAATAATTACTCATGTGGGAGTGTATCTCTTGGATTTGAAGAGATATATATTTTATTTTATTTTTCCTTTTCACAAGTAATTTTTTCCCCCATAAATAACCAGTTGCACTGCAAAATAAACTGTAAACTCTAAAAAGTTTTTAGACAAATTAGATTGAGAATGTGACTTGTGTTGTTACAATTACTTTTATATTCTATGATAGGTATCCAACTGTTTTGCCTGAATAAAATGTGCCTATTGTGTTTAGTATAAATTCAAAAGTTAAGAATTAGTAGTTACTCTTCATGGGGGTTTATTTTTGCATTCTAAAAGTGACGGAATGATACATCTTGCATCAAATACACATTTGTCATGAGTATATGTTAATATTTGTGACAAAGACACTTGTTCAAGAAGGAGTCATGATTTTGTGTTAATTTATGTATTATTACAAATGTGCAAGAGAGAAGCAGAGTTGTCTCCTAATTATAATCATGATTTTTGACAAGTTATGCACAAAAACTTGAACAAGAAGTACTCAAATTTAAGAGTTGGAATCTTAATTTGGAGGTACAAGTATTTTTTCTTGAATTCATTGTACAAATACTTTTTCTTGAATGCATTGTAAGGATTTATACAATCAAATGAGGTTTTTTTTTTTTTTGAATTGTTTGGTTCTTAGACTAAATGTTTACGATGATATGATTTTGTTTAAGCATTAATTATGACTTGTGTAGTCATAATTTTGTATTTCATAAATTTGATTTAAAATTTTGTTATTCAAGTACACCATAGTCAATAAATGATAAATGTTATATTATGATTTATATCAGAATTGTAGGGGTGTATTGATATTTTTATGTAGTAATATCCTAACAAAGAAATTAATTTTTTGAGAGTACTTAACATGTGGGTGTGCTTGGAGGATTTTACTATAGTAACGGTTTCGATGGTAGATTCAAAAAGGATCTCAATTCTTTATTTGAGACAAAGTTGGAGGAGAAACAAAAATGACTTCGTTAACTCGTCGGGAACATCTCTATGTCTATTAATTAATTTTAGATATGGGAGTGATATAGAATAACAGTAAGCCTTGATGCAATCAAAGTGTAGTGACCCTAATTTTTCTTAAGTCATTATTTATTATTACTTTAATTTTTTTTTTTGGCTAATTTAATTATGTGGATACATGAGAATTTAATGTGATAGTTAATTATATATAATTAATCTGAATATTCATATATATATATATATATATATGTGTGTGTGTTTTACGCATTGAAAAAATATATTACATACCTATCTAAGTCCCTTATTCCCTTTCATGTTGAACCGTTTGATAGAGTTCTTGACTTGGCACTGAAGTATGAGGAAAATGAGAAATAATTTAAAGAAGGGAAGGCCAGGGTTGGAGAGACTTCCAGAGGGAGTCATTTCCAACAACGTGATGGGAACAGATACCGACCCTACGATCAAAGGCATAGGGGTTAGTTGTTTTAGTGGCCACAACAACAGGGTAGTCAAGAGTCAGCAGTTTTAGAGGCCACAACAACAAGGTAGTCAAGGAAATTTCAGATCTCTAGGTAATTTCAGGCTTCAGGGCAATTTCCAGCCCCAAGGGTACTATTATCAAAGACAGGGTGGTCTGCGTCCACAAGTTTATCAAGGACAGCAGCAGCAGGTGCCACAAATGGGTTATCGTCCTCCCATACCTTAGTTTGAGGGACCCCCACCTATCAAAGCAGTGGCACCTCAACCGATCAATAGGAAGTGTTTTGGGTATCAATAGTTGGGACATGTAGTCAAAGATTTCCCTCAGAAACATTAGGCGCAACAGGGTTTGGTAGCTCCAGTTAGGGCATTTGCAGTAATGCCAGGAAATGACAAAGTGCAAGGTACCTTTAATCTTTTTCAAGAACCCATTAGAGAACTTTTTGATACTGGTGCCTCTTATTCTTTCATATCTAGACAGTTTGTAAAAAGAGAACACCATGTAACTACCTCGTTATCTAGACCTATTCGTGTTGAAACCCCTTTAGAAGGGGCAGTTACTCTTTATAAGATGTGTAAAGATTTTGAGATTGACTTTACGGGCAGAGTTTTGTATGTAGACCTAATTGTGTTAGGGTTTGAGGGGTTTGTAATTATTTTGGGTATGGATTGGCTATGAAAACACTTTGTGACTCTAGATTGTGCTGGAAGGACTATAAATATAGATATTTCCGATATGCCATGACTTACCCACACTTATAGCGATGAAGGAGAGTTGGTGATGACGAGTTTTCTGTGCTTAGTAGAAATCCCTAAGTAGGATATTAGTGAGGTAGATACGGTACGTAAGTTTGAGGATGTATCTTAGGAGATACCTGGACTTCCACCTTGATGGATAGTATAATTTCGCATTGACTTAGTGTCGGAAACTGCACCAATTTCTAAGGCGGCATAAAGAATGGCACCTAAAGAGCTTGTGGAGATGAAGAAATAGTTGGAAGAAATGCTTTAGAAAGTGTTCATATGTTCAAGTAACTCCCCGTAAGGAGAACCTGCGATCTTTGTGTCACGGCCCGAACCCGCCCCTATGGGTTAAGGCCATAACTGGCCAGTAATCATGAGATTACCTATGGCCTCAACTCCAAATAAAACAAAACTCATCAGAGTGAAGGAGCCAAACGGAAGAAAATTTAAAACCTTGTCTATAGAGCTGTGCTTATATGCACACCATAACATTCCAAACATTTATATGTTAATAACTCACATCAAAATATGTACGAACACAGAACATTGTACATACAGGATCATACAAGTTTAAGTCAGTCAAACCTAAGACTTATATATAACAATAGTCCAATGCTTTTGCCAACATAACAAAACTATGAACAAAGGACAAAGGCGAAGACAGTCTCGTGCATGAGACGTTTGGGCTGACTCCTCAAAACTTTGACTGTTTCTCACAATTTCATCGAGGCTGGTTCTGGACGTCCCTTGGCTCACCTACATGTACATGAATGAGCGTGAGCGAAAGCCCAGTGAATAATATCAAATAAGGAAGATACATAAGCAATCTTTGAAACAGTTATAGCAAACGGCCTTTGGCCCAATCACTTGTATCAATCGGCCTTTGGCCCAATCATTTATGTCAATCGGCCTTCGGCCCAATCATTCATGTCAATCGACCTTCGGCCTAATCATTCATATTAATCGACCTTTGGCCCAATCATTCTTGTCAATTGGCCTTCAGCCCAATCATTTATGTCAATTGGCCTTTGGCCCAATCATTCTTGTTAATCGGCCTTTGGCCCAATCATTTATGTCAATTGGCCTTTGGCCCAATCATTTATGTCAATCGGCCTTTGGCCCAATCATTCTTGTCAATCGGCCTTCGGCCCAATCATTCTTGTCAATCGAACTTACAAAACTTACATAGAGGTAAACAATTGGACAACAACATATTTCAAATATCTTGTTAAGATATTACTCACAGTGATCGGCTTGTGGATTTTCCCTAGAGCTTGACCCTATACATCATATAACACATATGGGTCACAAACGATTCAATCCGTTCTATAATTCACATATTCCTCTTTAGGCTTCATTCTTATCTCTTTAACTCAATCACAATGCTTAATGCATGCCTAAAAGTGCTTGTAAGTGAAAGAGAACGGAAAATGAAACACAGAATACACTTTCAAAATTTCAGAAAATAGGGTCCTCGCTCAAGCGTGGGATTCCCCGCTCGAGCAGACCCTTTAGGTCTGCAAAAGTGCTGGTTGCATCAAATTCACGCTCGAGTGTGAACTTGGGCCCTGGAATGGAAGGTCTGTCTATACAGCTCCACGCTCGAGCGTCAACTTCCCCGCTCGAGCGAGCACTAGGTCTGCAAAAATATGCTGGGAGCACGAATTCCATGCTTGAGCGGCTGTTCTTCCGCTCGAGCGGACATCAAATTTTTTGGGTTTTTCCAGCAGTGTTCTTGAGCTTCAATTTGATGTTCAAGGGTTCCAAATGCATGATTTCAGTCCCAAAAACATATAAACACATTATATTGTATGAGAGTGTAAAGATATTACATCAAATTGTTTAAAGTCAACATCTAATTCTCAAACAACTCTCATTTCTTTAGTATGAACAAAACTCATGTCTTCAAACTTCACATAAGCTTCATTTCTTCAAGAATCAAACATCCACGTAAGTTTTGGCTTCCAATTCGAGTTCAAATGGTACAAATAAGGCTTATGATCATGGAACTTATGAAAACCATGCATGCATGTGAGATTTGATGCCCAATTCCTCTTGTTCAACATGACTCATGCATGAATATGCAAAACTATAGCAATCATGCACATGCATGCTCATATAAACCCCCAATTCAATAAATTCAACTCAAATTATGCCCTCGATCACAAATAAACCTTGAACTTACAAAATTACAAATTCAAACTTATGAATTCAAGATCAATTACCTATCTAGGGGCTCAATTTTTCCAATCAATAGCAAGTTCTTGAGTTTCAAGATTATCAAGCTTCAAGACCAAACTTGAATTATCTCCCCTCTCTCCCTCTAATTTCGGGTCTCTCTCTCTCTAGAGAGTTGATTTCAGCCAAAGATAAGATAAAAGAGGGAATTGAACATATCATGGCCCCTTATACAACCCCACTCAAGCACATTATTTTAATATAAAGTAATTGAGCATTAAGTCATTAATTTAATCCGATTAATCTGACCCGAATCAATTTCCAACTAAATTTCACTGTAGGCTCTAAAAATTACGCTAATCACTATGGCGTAATCAATTTCGGATTCTGTGGCCAATAAGGCCTTCAATTTAATTTCCAAAGCAGTTAATCAAACAGATATTCCTATGGTAAACAGATAGAAATTCAAAACTACATATTTTCACATAATGGCACACAAAATCATATTAAACACATAATCTTGCTCATATTAAGGACTAATTAACATATTGCGGAACAGGGATATCATACTTTGTCTCCAAGAAAGATGGCACTCTCCGCATGTGCATAGATTATAGAGAGCTAAATAAGGTGACTATCAAGAATAAGTATCCGCTATCTAGAATTGATGGCTTGTTTGATCAGTTGAAGGGGGCAGCCATGTTCTCTTAGTTTAATCTCAAAACGGGTTACAATTAGATGGGTGTGTCCGAGGAAAGTATATTGCTTATTACTTTTTGGACTCGGTATGGGTTATACGAATTTCCTGTAATGCTTTTTGGTTTGACAAATGCTCTTGCCTATTTCATGAACTTGATGAACAGAATTTTTCAATTGTATCTAGATAAGTTTGTGATTATCTACATAGATGATATCCTGGTTTATTCTAAGAATGTGAAAGAGCATAGAGAACACTTAAAAGTCGTGTTGCAGACTTTGAAGGAGCAACAGTTATACGCTAAGTTTAGTAAGTGTCACTTTTAGGAGAAACAAGTTTGGTTTTGGGGGCATGTTGTGTCCAATCATGGGAGAGTGGTAGATCCTGAAAAAGTTGTTGTGGTCAAAGAATGGAAGTAGCCCACAAACCCTTCAGAGGTGAGGAGTTTTTTAGGACTAGCCGGTTATTAGAGGAGATTTATAGAGAATTTTTTCACTATTGCAACACTTATAACCAAGTTGACCCGCACGAATGTGAAGTTCGTATGGACAGATGATTGTGAGAGAGCTTTCCAGGAGTTAAAGCAACATTTGACTACATCTCCAGTGTTAACTATACTAGTACAAGAGGAAAAGTTAGTAGTGTTTACTGATGTAAGTGGAATTGGTTTGGAATATGTGTTGATGTAGCATTAGAAGGTTGTATCTTATGCCTCACCACAGTTAAAACCTCATGAGAAACGATACCCTACTCATGACTTAGAGCAGGCAGCAGTTGTTTTTGCGTTGAAAATGTAACGAAACTACTTGTTTGGGGAGCGCTTTAAGTTATACATAGATCACAAGAGCCTCAAATATCTTTTTTTTTTTTTTTTTTTCTCAAAAAGAGTTGAACATGAGGTAACAGAGGTGGGTTGAATTCATCAGCAGTTATGATTTCAAGATCTTTTACCATCAAGGGAAAGGAAATGTGGTCGCAGATGCACTTAGTCGACAACATGGGATTATAGCTTCTTTGATGATTCATGAATGGAAGTCCTTGGAGTTAGTTTCGATGCATGATGTTCAACCAATAGAGAGTGTCGAGAGGGCATAAATTGGTAGTTTGATCGTGCAACCAAAGTTACTGGGTAAAGTTTGTTAAATGCAGTATTTAGATAGGTTCCTCGTTAGTACGCTCGATGACCTTGTAGTGGATTTGATCGATGATTGTCGTACTGATTGTTCTATGGACTCAGATGGGGGATTGCGATTCAAGGACAGGTTGTGTGTACCTAACATTACTGAATAGAGGAAAGAGATTATTGATGATGCCCATAGGGCCCGATATACCATTCACCCTAGTGGAAATAAGATGTATCATGACCTGAAGAGGATGTTTTGGTAGGAAGGTATGAAGAAGGACGTAGGAAAGTATGTTTCTCGATGCTATGTGTGTTAACAAGTTAAGGTGGAACACCAACGACCGTTTGGACTTTTGCAGCCTCTCAAGATCCCTACTTAGAAATGAGAGTACATCTCTATGGACTTCGTGGACAGATTGCCATGGTCTAAGCGAGACAATGAATCTATTTGGGTAATAGTGGATTGACTCACCAAGTTTTCTTATTTTATTCCTATCATTGTTTACCGAACTACGGATAAACTGGCTTGGCTGTATATTCGAGAGGTGGTGCGACTTCATGATGTGCCAGTTTCTATAGTTTCGAATCATGATCAATTGTTTATGGTAGAGTTTTGCAAGAGTTTTCAGTATGCTTTGGGTGCTAGGTTAGACTTGAGCACGACTTATCATCCTCAGACGGATGGGCAAACTGAACAGGAAAACCAAATCTTGGAGGATATGTTGAGAGCTTGCGCTCTCGATCTTGGTGGTAGTTGGGAAGAACACTTGTCATTGGTAGACTTTGTTTATAATAATAGCAATCACTTAAGTATCGGGATGGCACCTTTTGAGGCTTTGTATGGGAGGTCATGTCAATCACCTGCTTGTTGGATGGAGGTAGGAGATGAGCTGTTGTTAGGGCCAGAATTGGTGTGAAAGACCATAGAGAAGGTGAACACTATTCGAGAATGTATTAAGACTGCACAGAGTCGTCAGAAGAGTTATGGAAAACGTAAAGGGGTTGAGTTGAATGTTGGAGATTTTGTATTTTTGAAGGTCTCGCCGATGAAGGGTATCATGCAATTCGGAAAGAATAGAAAGTTGGCACCCAGATTTGTGGGACCATACGAGATCACTGAGAGGATTGGTAATGTGGCTTACAAATTAGCCCTACCACCTGCTTTAGTTATGATTCACAATGTGTTCCATGTATCTTCATTGCGGAAGTGTGTGTAAGACCCTTCCTAAGTAGTATCACCAGAGGTGTTGGAGATTTGTGACGATCTAACGTATGTGGTGTATCTGGTTACTATTCTGGATATGGATGTAAAGTAGTTGCCGAGCAAGAAAGTGAACTTGGTGAAAGTGCAATGGAGCGACAATGAGAATGATATTACTTGGGAATTGGAAGAGAAAGTACGGTCTATGCACCCGGAGCTTTTTGCTTAGTACTCTCTCATATCGAATCTTGGGACGAGATTCTTTTGAGATGTGTATATTGTAGCGACCCTAATTTTTCTTAGATCATTATTTATTGTTATTATTACTTTAATTTTTTTTTTTGGCTTTATTAGTTGCGTGGATATATGAGAATTTAATGTAATAGTTAATCGTATATAATTAATCTGAATATTCATATATTTATATTTTTTTAAATATATATATATATATATAAGTGTTTTATCTATTGATAAATTATATAACATATTTATGTATGTTGTATTTATCTTGTATGTGTATAATATAATATAATATCAATTTAAAAAAAGAAAAAGAAAAAGTGTTATCATTATAAGGGGCTGTCACAAGAGAGAGAGAGAGAGAGAGAGAGAGAGAGAAAAAGAAAAAAAAGAGAGGACTTTGTGGTGTGCGGCAGTCGAGAGAAAAGAGAAATGGCAGGAAGAAGAAAAAGAAGAAGAAGAAGAAGAAGAAGAAGAAGAAGAAGAAGAAGAGAGTAGAGGTAGAGAGAAAAAAAAAGGGTTGGGTTTTATTTTGGTAGCTTCATTAACTCTTCAAATATTTCTTTGATCTTCAAAAAATAATTGTGAGTGCAAAACCCACTTTCCTTGATTTAGGTTTATTTTTTTGTCATTATTTATTTATTTTTATTTATTTGATATTGGTTTGATATTATATTTACATAAAGATGATGTATTGATTTCAATTATTTTCATTAGTTGTGTATGCAAAGTTTAGGTTTATATATATATATATATATATATAATTTTATGGATGTAATCACACTCATGATTATATGAAATTAAAATAAACTAGCAACCCATAGATAAATTCCTAATACTCCACCATGACTCGATGAATTATTGTTTCATTTGAGTGTTGATGAGAAAAAGTGTATAAAAAAAGTGAGGATTATGAGATTTATTTGAATGCCTTAGACTCGGCATTGTTATGTTTGTTCTCATGAGTAGATGAGCGTTTGTGTATATATATTGTTACCTCGTTTTCAAGAGTAGACGAGTGCTTTGATTTACATACATATGTATATGCTAACCGTCCGGGGAGTGTGGGTCAAACTCGTGACGATATCCCTGTACAAGTTTGGCATCAGAGCAATGTTAGGTATACGGGAGGAGCATGAGATATATGTGTAGGCCGGAAGTGAAGGGCCGAAATGGTGGAATTACGGTACAAAGAATTAAATATTAACTTATTGGTATAGTTTGAATTGTTTTGATTTGTACATCTTAAAAAATAGTAAACGACCTCAATAAATTACAAAATTTGGGCAAAGGCATGTATACGTAATTCTAGACAACTTTTGTATTTTAACTTTTTACTAAAAAGATCGATTAGAACTTATAATCGGATGATCTTGGTTACAATAGTTTTTATTCATTCTAGCAATGCAGATTTTAGACGTCGTTTTAACCCATGAAACGAGATCATTTTTATTGATTTCATGTACATTGAAGTAAAACATTATTTTGAACACTTTTCAAGTTTTGAACTTTTTCGAAAAAAATCACCTTAGGGAAATTTCTTTGCACTTTGAGTTTCAGATTTTTCAGGCGAATTCCGTCTAGTTTTTTTTATCAAGTTTTTCTCTCATCCTGTTCAGTTTCTACTAAATTCGTTCACGCTGCCTATTAGGAAATTGATTATGTATAACTTTTGTTCTTTGAGTTTTGGTCTGAATGATTTAAATGGTGCATTTTTTTTTTATACTTCTTCAGTAATTTACTTATGATTAAATTATACTAACTTTATTTTTTGTAGAATGGTTGGTCTTACTAACTTTTTATGCAGGACCGATCCACCATATTATTATTATTATTATTATTATTATTATTATTATTATTATATATACTTAATTTATATTTAGTTGTGTACGGACATAAAATTAAATGCCACAGTATATCTGGAAACTACCCCTTTGTCTCAGTGCGGGTGGAACTACTTGTCTTGTCCGTAACAAGAATTAAATATACTTTTGTTTGTGTTTGGTGGACACGTAGGTGTCAAATCTTGTACTCATACCAATATATTTGTATACTGACTCGTTTTGTCTCTTGGCATCTCGGGTGCATTTTGTTTGAGCGCAACCAAGCTTCCTTTGCATGATTAGTTTGGACTACGGTGGTGATGAGAAATAACTACGGTTTTAGCACATATCTTTCTGACTTTTTTTTGTTTTCTGGAGTTTAGGGTTGATATTATTATTTTTTTTTATGACCTTAGTATTTTGATAATTTGGCATTGTAGGTTATTTTATAACTTTAAATTATTTAATTTGTTTTGACTATTTGTTGCTACTTTAATGTTGGAGGCATTGGATAGTTATAAATTTATGATGGATGGTTTGGTTGGATTTTGTTTTGTTTTTGTTTTTGTTTTTGTTTTTTTATCCCTTATATTTTTTTAAGCATTGAAATTTACTTAAATCTTATGGAGATGAGAACATTTAGATTTTTTTTCACTCTTAAAATTTGAATGATAGAATATTGATTGGGATTTAGTCCTAATTTAATATTTAATTGTCCAAATTTTGGGGTGTGACACAAAGATTTAATACCATAGGACATTTGCTTTCAGTTGTGAATATTGTCTATGGATAATATAGTGGATCTACTAACTATTCAATGATATATAATTGAGAATGTGAAATGAAAAATAGTAGCCGCTAAACAAAAGGTTTGACCAGAGAGAAAATGAGGAAAAGTTCATTGAGGGGAATGTGATTAAGTCTATTAATTTCCAGTTGCCATAGTAGCAACCCAACTTAGCTGACTGAAGATTCCAAGATCTAAGTTGAAAGAGACAACCAAATTATGGATGACTCACCAGAAATCAATAAGGGTGTCTATCTCATATCCATTCCTATGATGAGAGTTATATATGCAACATGTATTGCAAGCAAGGTACATAGGGTAAGTTATGCATTTAATGATTACTTATATCTTGAAAAACCTAGCAGGTTATCTTTCAAGAGGAGTATTTAAGAGAGTCGAAATGAGGATCACCTATATGTAAGGGGCTACTTCTATGAAAATTGATAAGGCTAATTTCTTTAAAGCATTCATTAAACACCAGGATATGCCCAAGGCCAAAATAGGTACAACTTTGAGAACTAAGCTATGTTTGGAGATATTTGGTATGAATTCTATGTAAGGAATTTTCTATAGATGTGCCTACATAGATCAAATAACTATACATTATATACTGTTAAATGAAGTATGAGTGGTGTCGATTAGACCCATTAAATTATGATCCATACAGAAACATAACCGGGTCATGGATACATCTCTAATAGCACATATTTTTGGTCATCCTATGTGCACTAGAGGAGTATAGCCTAAACCACATGTGTAGACTAGTTTAGGCCCACTTGTAATTCCATTTATTTATGATGGGCTAATATGGAATTGGGGCTTTATAAATATGTGGTTAAGGTCCCTACTCCAACCCTAACCTCTATCTCATATTTTCCTATCTGTGTGTGAGAGAAACAAGATTAGAATTTTGGAGCGGAAGACAATAGCTATCAAGAAGTCTACCGCTTAGATTATTGTCATTAATGGTGTCAGGTACGTAACTGTTAATGTTTTCTTCTATTGATTTGACTTGATATCTTGAGATTTAGATTACTATTGAAATCCCACAAGCGGTATCAGAGTTTCTTGTCTGATCATTGAGGAAAACATAAAGTTTTCCACTCTGATTAACTTTGTTAATGCTCAGTCATGATGCACAACTATGATTGCAGTATTTATTTATTTTGTGACAATTGTTGGCGTCAATTGTATATCTTCTATTTTTGCTTTCGCACTAATTAACGTCAATGAATTGTGGCTCATGTCTGATCTATATGTTTAGCGCATACATATGGCTTATGGTTTATGATTTTTCTATATTTTACATGATTGTGCACATATGTCAGATTCTTTTGGTTGAAGAGTATTTTTATTACTTGTAAAGACATATTATATATATATATATATATATATTTAGGTTTAGAGTATGCATATATTGAATCTGATAATCATATGTATTTCGGACCATGTATACGGATTGATTTGTTTTTCAGTATCACCATTACTATTTTGCTGTTTTTTGTTCCATAGCCATAGCATGGTGTTAATAAAGTTTTGATTAAGTGGGATTATTTTTGGGGCATAAAGTTTTTTTTGTACATTTGGAAAATGAAGATTTAATTTCTTTCAAAATTCAAATTTTATTGGTAATGATTCTTTGATTGAAAATCTATATAGGTTATACTTGAATGCCTCTCACTTAAAGTAAAATGAAACTTTGCATGTACTAAATTATGGCACAAAGCAAAAATTAATTAGTCAGAGCTCTTCTATTTGTGTCACAAACATTTGGATCATGTCTCTTAATAAAGATCTGAAAGGCTTGTGCTAAGTTGAGTTCTTCGTCCTCTTAATTTTACAAGTTTTACAAATTTGTAATGAATGTATAAAGAGGAAGTAAACAAACATAAGGAAGTTAGGTGCCAACAGGAGTACGAACGTCTTAAAAGTGATTTATATCGGTATTTGTGGTCCATTCCCTACGATTTCTTGGAATGGCCAACAGTTTTATTTATTTATTTTTTATTTTTTTTGTTTTTATCACTTTCATAGATGATTGTTCTCATTATGGGTATCTATACTTTAAAAAAATAAAAAAATAAAAAATAAAAAATAAAAAATTCACAAGTACTGGATGTATTCAAGGCATTTAAAGTTGAGGTTGAAAATCAACTTGATAAAAAAATTAAAGCCTTTAGATCTGATCGTGGTGGTGAATACTATGGTAGATTTGACGGATCAAGTGAACAACGTCTAGGGCCATTTGCGAGATAAAGTTTTGATTAAGGGTTTTTTAAGTTTTATTACCCATTCAGTAATACCATTATTGAGATGAATAATGTCTAAATTATTAGGAATGCTAAAAGTAGTGGGAGTTTACAACCCAATAATATTTTGTTGGAAGAGGAAAGTATTGACATTCCTATAGAAAATATTGAAAATAATAAGGTTGTGACATCTCTTATTGCACAGAATGCATATGCATGTCACCAAAATATTCCTGGGCTACCTCCTACTAATACGGAAGAATCTCAATAACTTTAATTGAAAGTGCCTATAAGGAAATTAATCAGGGAGAAGAGATCAATGGTTTTGGTTTATTATGTCATTTATGTCCAAGAGCATTAGTTTGATGAAGGATTGAAAGATGTTCTAATTTCTTTTAGTCAAGCCAAACAAAGTGCTCACTCTTTTAAAAGATAGATGCTATAGTTAATGAATTAAAGCATATGAGAGACAATGACGTTTGAAATCTTATTGAATTGCCTAAAGGAGTAAAACCAATCAATTATAAATGGGTCTTTAAGACCAAAACGAGACTTTAAAGGTAGTGTCGAAAGATATAAAGTATGTCTTGTCAATAAATGCTTCACTCAAAAGAAAGGCATTGATTATAAAGAGACTTTCTCTACAGTTTTATTGAAAGACTCGTTTAGCATTATTGTGGCACTTTTGGCTCATTATGATTTATGTTGTGTTTGGTTGGGACATTTGGGGAGGGATTTGAAAAGAGAAAAGGTGTGTGAAATTAGATGAAATGTATGTATATTTTATTCATATTTCATCTACCTTTTTCATTTCCCTTTCCAAATCCCTCCTCAAATCCCCTAACCAAACACAGTATTAGAGTTTCACCAAATGGATATAAGGACTATGTTTCTTAACAGCAACGTTAAAGAAACAATAATGGTGCAACCATAAGGTTTTGAGACTAAGGGATCAAAACATTTGGTTTGCAAACTAAAGAAATTCATCTATGGTTTAAAGCAGGCATATAATCAATGGTATCTTAAGTTTTCCCAAATGATTTCCGCTTTGGAATTTAAGGAAAACACTATGGATCAATGTGTCTATCGTAAGATTTGTGCGAGTAAATTTTTTTTTCTAGTGCTATATGTTGATGACATCTTACTGGCTAATAGTGACATAAGTCTATTGCATGACATTAAGAGATTTATTTTAAAGAATTTTGAGATGAAAGATCTTGGTGATGCATCTTTTGTGATAGGCATTCAGATTCACTGTGATAGATCACGTGGTATAATTGGCTTCTCACCGAAGGCATATGTTGAAAGGGTGCTCAGTAAATTTGGTATGCATAATTTTGTGCACTAGGTGATAAATTGAGTTTGCTCTAATACCCAAATAACAATATAAAGGAGAAATAAATAGAGGATATCTCTTATGCTTTAGCAATAGGGAGCCTCATGTATTCTCAAGTTTGTATGCATTCGGATATCGTGACTGATTGGAATACTTGGCAGATATTTACATACTTCTGGACTTCAAGTTGTAAATTACATTGAGAAGTCACTAAGGATCTATTGTGATAATAAAGTTACTGAACTTTATTCTAAGAATGACAAGAGTTCATCAAAATCAAAACAAATTGACATAAAGTTTCTTATCGTAAAGAAAATAGTTTGGAATCAACATGTGTCAATTGAGTATATTATGATAGACTTCATGATTGCGGTTTCGCTTACTAAGGGCTTACCATAGAAAGCGCTGAAGGAACATGTAGCTCATATGAGAGTGGTCAGTTCTAGTGATGTGCTTTGTTAGTGGGAGTCTATATTACTCTTTCTTTAGTTAATTGACACTTGTAGTGATCACTTTTAGTTTCTGGATGATTCTAAAATAAAGATGTATTTGTCTGCTGTGGTTAAACACAAAGTTTGAAAAGATAATACAGGAACTTTTTTGCGTTATAAAGTTGGTTCAGTAGGAAATAGACGTGATAAGAGATCATTTTACATGAAATTTCCATGCTACGCATCCATACTTGATCTATGTCACTGATAACATTGGTATTTGTGACCATGGATGGGTCTTGCAATGATAAATGTGACAAAAGCTGCTATGATCCTATATTAATTTTTTTAGTAGACTAGATTGTTTCAAAGATGACACTCATAAATTTTAACAATAAAATTTTGAGCTTATAAAGTTAGCAATATTTAATATCAAGCTGATTTATGTGGTCCAAGTGGGAGATTGTAAAAAAAAATTTGTAGGTGGGCCTACATAGATCAAATAATTATACATTGTATACTATTAAATGAAGTATGAGTGGTGTCGATTAGACCCATTAAATTATGATCCATACGGAAACATGACCGAGTCATGGACATATCTCTAATAGCACATATTTTTTTGTCATGCTATGTGCACTAAAGGAGTATGGGCTAAATCATATATGTAGAGACTAGTTTAGACCCACTTGTAATTCCATTTATTTATGATGGGCTAATATGGAATTGAGACTTTATAAATATGTGGTTAAGGTCCCCACTCCAACCCTAACCTCCCTCTCATATTTTTCCATTTGTGTGTGAGAGAAACAAGAGTAGAGTTTTGGAGCGGAAGACAATAACCACCAAGAAGTCTACCGCTTAGATTATTTTCATCATTGGTGTTAGGTACGTAACTGTTAATGTTTCTTCTATTGATTTGAATTGATATCTTGGGGTTTAGATTTTTATTGAAATCCCACATTCTATTGTCTTGGCTCACACAAACGGTTGAACAGTTTAAGCCATCGCGTCCACTAATTAGCTAGTAAGTCTGATAATATTTCACTAAGGAATGTTCAAAGTTAAAAGCTACCTATCCTGTAACAACCCTTGTCACTGTTTACCAATTAACTACCGAATACTGCTAAACTGAAACTGATTATGATAAGTAATGGAACTGATTGAAATACTGAACTAACTGACTGAAATCTGAAACTGGATGATTAACTGTATCTGTTTAAATGCATTTCTATCTGTTTGACTGTTTGACTATCTATTCATATTTTTATGTTTAAACTGCAAATTGAAGGCCTTATCGGCGGCCGAACCAGAAATTGATTGATGTTTTGAGATCATTGGAATTTATATGATTTTATGGTATATTTAATTGAAAACTGATTTGGTATGATTAAATTAGATTAAAATAAGCTAAATCACATAGTTTGGCGTATTTACCATTTTGCCACACTAGTGGCCCACTCTCTTACACATACTTGAGCCTCCTTACACTCTAGCAAACATTTCTTTAGCTCATTTCATGTTCCCACCGAGAGAGAGAGAGAGAGAGAGAGTTAGGAGAGATTTGGCTACATCTTGTTGAATTGCTTGGAAATTGAAGAGTAATTTGCAAACTTGAGCTTATATTCTCATAATTGAAGACTTAGGTAAGGAAATTCAACCTCTCATTGTTGTGTTTAAGTTGATTCTTGCATGGTTCATGTCTAATTGAGGAGCCAAGTCATGACTTAGTTCTAACATGTGGAATTATAGCTTAATTCATGCATGCATGTTTGTATTGTTGACTTTTGAGTTGATTTCATGGAAAATTGTTGCATGAATGTCCAAGTTCTAGCTAAGGTCCATGAAACCATCTTGTTTTTGAAAGAATTAGCTCATTTGAGCTTGTATTTAAAGCTTTGAAAATGATCTAGCTCATGCATGTCATGTTTGGATTATGTTCTTGAAATTTGGTTTGAAAATGAGTTCAATTGAACTACCATTGGGCTTTGATTTTACAAATTGATCTTTGAAACATGTAATATTATGGGTTTTGAAGTATTTTTCAGAAAATTAGCCCAAGAGGATCGAAATTGTGCATTTGAACTTGATTTGAGCTTGGAAGTTCAAATCTGGAAATTCCAGATTTTGGACTCCTGCTCGAGCAGGGAATGTGGCTCTTGAGCGGGAAATTCGTGCTCCCAGTACTTTGCACTGTTTTGAAGTCCGCTCGAGCAGAAGGATTGACGCTCGAGCGGGACCTTGTGTCTTACGCTCGAGCGGCCATTGAGTGCCTATCGAGCGTGATTTTCGAGCATCCAGTACTTTTGCCATGTTTTGCATTACACTCGAGCGTGGGAAGTGACGCCGGCGAAACCTTATGCATGTCCGCCGGCGGAAACTTACGCTCGAGCGGGACCCCTTTTTTCTGAAATTCTAAAAGTGCATCTTTGCATCCTCATTTCATTCTAGGCATTCTTAGGCCTAGTTTAAGGCATCTTAATGAGGATATAGATGTAGAACACACCGAGGCAAATTAGGGATTTAGTTATTATCTTTCCCAACTGTATAGCTTAGTGTGTGTGTTCAATCTGTAAACAGTGTAGGGTTGGCGACTAGGGACGCGCTAGCTTCTTGTAGCCGAACTACGTGAGTAACAACTGTGTAAAGATATGTTCAAAAATGATTATGTTCTGAACAATTGAACTGTACTGTTTCTGAAGTGATATTGTTAACTGAATGAATGTATGTCCTATATTCTGAACTGTATTGTGGCATCCTTAGCAACTCATCCTTGGTATTCTTTATTACAGAGATCTCTGTCGGTTCCCTTGTGGAACCACTACTGTTTACTGATTGATGGCCATCATTGACTGTTCGCTCTTTTAAGACCTACTATTTACTGTACTGTTATGCTAATGAATGTACCACATATGACTGTACTGATTGAACGACTGAAATACTGATTTAATGAACTGTTTTTCATTACTGTAAGGACAATCATTCTAAACCCCTTTACACATTATGTTATTCACTGGGCTTTAGCTCACTGTTTATATATATATGTAGGTGTTCAGGCACCAGACCGGAGCTAGGAGCGTGGGTTAGACTCCCCTTTTTGTCAAGCCAACCACTGTGCCTCACTGCGAGGTTCCGAGCCTGCCAAGCTATGGCTATGGGGTGTTAGTTTCCCCCTTCTGTCCTGTTTTGTAATGATTATTACTGTGTTGTTTAATAGGGATTAGGTCCCTGTTCTAAATGGTTGTAAATATTGTACATACTGTTTTGTCACTGACTGCATATATGTATGAGAAATCTTTTTGCATACAGACTGTCACAGCTCATTGGACATTGCTTATTTACTGTTTTGGCTTCCGTCATGCCCCTGTACTCTGTATTACTGTATTATTATTAAGCAGGCCTTCGGTAATCTCGGATTACTGGCCGGTTACGGTGCTAAACCCATAGGGGCGGGTTTGGGTCGTGACATATCCCCATTCAGAATATTTCCAATTGAATTCTCTTTGAGTCTGTATTGCGTCTTGCATACGTTTTCGTCATTTCATTGGTGTGGGGGATTGTTGAAAAAATAGTTTGGAAACCATTAATAGGTGAACAAGAAACTGACTCCCAAGTACACTATTTGATAATGGTTTTAAGAAAAAAATTATTTAATAAGATTTGATTTGTATTTAAATAAATTCGTTATTTTTTGGGGTCAAAATTGAATCTAATTTCATACAGAATTCGAACCCGTTTGTGAGAATAGCTTTGTCTGTTTAATTACACCTATTCAATACAAGATGTGTGTCTCTTCATCGAAAAGTCACCATGACTATTCGAAGAGCCACCAATTCTCCTCTATAAAAAGGCCCCCATTGCATTCATTTGGTTTAGATTTCATCTTATATTTCTTTCCTTCGACACTCTATCCTTTTAGTAAGAGAATTCTCTTGCATATCAAGGTTCACTAGATTTGTCGTGGTAGTGCTGCTTTTGCAACGTTCAATCGTTGTATTATGGGAGATGAACGTCCAATAAAAACTCGTGAGTACCGTAGCGAATGACGAATTTTTCTTAAGGAAATTGTGTGCAGCACAAGCCTCAATCACATTTGGTTTTATTTCAAGATTTTTACAATCTGTTGTTAAGTTTTCTACTTCTCTATAAGTATTTATGGTTCTCTGCATATGGTTTGGTTTGGTTTGGTTTTATCTAAACAATTTACGTTATATTCAACTTTTATATATATATATATATATATTTATATGTTGTGGTAATATATTTGATGTGATGACTACATGTTTCACACTATACACACAAGGAATTATCCCAACAATTTCTCCAGTAGTGGTGGTTGTTGAGCTTGATGATTGTTGGTTTTCTAGCTATTGTCTGGTAATAGTTTGTTTGATATATTGCTCATATTTGTAATTACTCTCATATCAATTGAAAAAAAAGAAAAAAAGGAGTAACTTGATTCTCCCAACATTTCATAAGAATCTTAACATTCCTAAAAGAATGTCAATCATTTAAGAATAAAAAATAATTAGGCTTACAATACTTCTACATTTATCATTTTCTCATTGAGAATTCTTAACGAAACAAAACACTTGAATATTATTGACACAAGAATTCTCTGTAAAGATTCTTATCATTCAACTATAGCCTAATCCTTATAATGAAAGAGAAAGAAAGAAAAAAAAAAAGTTTATTAAAAATGTTGGTTTCAAAAGGGACCTTAATTTCCAATTCTCATAAGTTGTGGTGTTGTTGGGATTGTGTAGGTTTTGCCACTTCATGCTATATGGGTGGTTTTTTTTTTTTTTTTTTTTTTTTTTTTTTTTTTTTTTTTTAACATATATGTATATATATATAAACAGAGGAAATACAAACAACAGTTTCCCTGCAACACCTTTGGCTTCCAGGTGTGCAGAAACAACAAAAGATCTAGGAACCTTAACAACCTTTAGATAATCAAAACAACAGGACATAGCTTTAATTGTCCTCAATTAAATACATAATATTCCAAGTAATCTCGTGAGATCCATTAAGCTGTTGAACTAGCTCTTGACAATTAGTAAGCACTGTAAGAGCTTTTATTCCGCTGAGAGCACACCATTTGACAACTTCCGAGCAAGCTCGAGCTTCAAAAACAAGGGCAGACGAGGCAAAGAAAGGGTACTGTTGCTTAATAAGAACCTGCCCTTGGTGATCCACCACAATCCATGCCGCACCTCCTTGAAGAGATTGCTTGTTCCATGCCCCATCAATGAGAAATCTATCAAAATATAAATGAGGAGACCAAGAAAAGTTATTAGGAATTGTGAAATGGTGCAATTCGGTAACCTGACCTTGAGATATAAATGGTTCATGCCACAGAAAAGAATTTGTATTTAAAGGTTTCTTTCCCAGAATCAAGGAGACTATCAGCATGAGTACTTTCCTAGGATCAGAATTTACATGCTCAAAGGCAGCTCTGTTGTGACATGACCAAATACACCACAAAATCTTAATAGCCTTAATTACAGCCAATTCATCTGGAGCCTGTGTAAACCATCCAACCAACCACTCTAGAACCGACTGAGGTGTGCCCCTCTCAAAATCTAATCCTAATTGAGACCCTCTCCAAATATATTTCGAGATTGGACATTGAAAACAAAGATGTCCTGAAGATTCATCATCTTGCCAACATCTTGGACATATTGTGGACAAATTCACCCATCTGCTTCTCAATGTAAGTCGAACAGGTAAGATTCTATGCATCAATTTCCAAATGAAGAGAATCCACTTCGTTGGCACATGAAGATTCCATAATTGCTTCCAGAAAGCACAAAGACCCCCCAAACAGTAACTTCACATGCCAAGACTATTGTCTACTAAAAAGAAATAACCAGACTTAATAAGATATCGTCCAGTTTTAGAAAATTTCCATACAACCTGATCATAGGACTCTGTTTGAGGAATAGGCATAAGGAGAATATGCTCTGCCAAATTTTGTGGAAAAAAGAACTAAACCAAATCCCTTCTTCACTCCTTAGTACCGAAATTGAGCAAATGATGCACCCGAAAAGACAAGAAAAACCTGCCCACCCCTTGACCTATAAGACTATTCCGAACAGTTGGAATCCAATCATCTTTAAAAGGTTCAATAGACTGTCCATTTCCAACGCACTAGAAAAGACCTTTTTTAATCAATTACCTTCCCCACAAAATACTCCTCTAACCCCAAGAACATCAAGATGAAGGTTGAATATCGAGAAGTTAGCCCTCCTACAATATTTGGATAACAATACTCTGCTTGATAACGATTCAGGCTCCGTCAACTATCTCCATGCCACCTTAGCCGAAAGGGCCTAACTAAAAATCCCCTGATCCCTTAAACCCAACCCTTCCAACAATAATGGAACACATAATTAAATCAATTCTTCCAGTACATCCTGTTCCCATGTTCATCCTTCCAAAGAAACCTACCAATCACACTTCGAACTTGTTTGATGAAATAACCCGGAGCTTTAAAAATCGAGAGTAAATACATGGGTATAGAAAGTAGAGAATGTTTAGCTAAAACACATTGACCCACAAAAGAGAGTAGGCCTCGTTTCCAACCCTGCAACTTAGACTTGAATCTAGAAAGAATATTATTAAAAAGATCTGCTTTGCGCCCCGCAAAATTCAGTGAGGAGCCCAAATACACTCCAGGTTTATCGACGATTTTTATGCCCAAGGTCTCTTTTACGAATACCCTATCCTTCCACAACATATTAGGACTTACAAACAATTCAAATTTGAAGAAACTAATCTTAAGTCCAGATTGACAACAAAAAGCCTCCGAAAACCATTTCAACACCCAAACCTTCTCCAGCACAAAAGACATAAAAATCAGACCGTCATTCACATAGAGTAAATGAGAGACTAAAGGGCTATTATGACTAGGGGCAATACCTTACACACCTGTTGCCCTTCCAAATTCTAAAACCCTGCAGAAATGGCTTGTATAACCAACAAAAATAAATATGGAGAAAGAGGATCTCCTTGGCGTAATCCACATCGAGGTTGAAACCAATCTAAATGATTAGAATTAAGCAAAACAGGATACGGTAGAGATACACTGAGAAATTAAGTTAATCCAACTATTACTAAAGCCCATAATCCCCATAACCATTAACAAAAAATCCTAACTCGCACAATCGTAAGCTTTATTCATGTCCAACTTAAGTGCAAAATACGAATTCTTCCCCCCTATTTTTCTTACGAAAAAACTCCACCAACTCATGGGCTATATAAGGATATTATCATAAATTAATCTACCCCCAACAAAAGCATTTGATAAAGTGAAATTAAGTGAGGTAAGGTAATATGCAATCTATTAGTGAGCACCTTTGCAATAATTTTATAAAGAACATTACAAAAACTAATCGGCCTAAAGTCATTAACTGGCTGAGGACTTGTGGTTTTAAGGATCAAAACCAGAAAGGTTTGATTCAATTTTGTAAGCATGACGCCTAAATTAGGAACTGAAAGCACCAACTCTCGAACAGAGCTACCCACCACACCCCAATTACACTGATAAAACGCAGCTATCATATCATCAAGTCTTGGAGGTTTCAAGCCCCCCCATAGAGAACACAACCTCATCAATCTCCTTCTCTAGAAAAGGCGCATCCAGACAAGTTGTTTGCTCAAGAATTAATCTACCATTAATAACATTCAAAAAATTAAAATTATGGGGGAAACCAAAAGAAGATTGAGTACCTTCACCATCAGATTGAAACAGCTTCTAGAATTGTCGCACAAAAACATTTTGGATCTCCATTTGGTGCAAAATAAATGACCCCCCTTCCATTCGCAGAAATACCACTTGTTTTTTGATTGTTCTGAACGAAGCCATCAAATGAAAAAAAATCTCATATTTCTATCACTGTACGAGCACGAAATAATCTTCTCGTATAATCTTGTTGACCAAGTTTGCACTCCTCCAAACGTCTTCGCTTTACTACCTGAAAATACAAACCTGAGCTTGTCAGCGGGTGTGTGCCGGAAACCTCTCCGATGCCTAAGTCAGCAAAATAGACAATAGACACAAAAGCTCTGTGTATTCGAGAGTAAGAATTGCAATACCTGTGCATAGGTCCGGCCATGAGCTTTTATAGATTCTTCCCGGTACAATCCTAGTAGGACTCTAACTCTCCTTAGTAGAGTCCTCTTAGGAATCATATTCTCAGGATAAGGCCTATCCTGATAACACCCTACTCACTGTCAACCAAGTGAGATGGTTTCAACTCTTTTACCTTGATCAACCGAGAAAACATTGCCTGTACTGCTCTAGGCAGCACCGTGGTAACCCTACTGCAGCCCGGCACCCTACCGAGCTGCACCAATGCCTGGCGCCTTACTGAGCTACATCAAGCTCGGCCCTTTGTCCCGCTAACACCCTGGTCCGCTACTCGAATTAACCTTAGATAGCTAGGTCAGAGCCCAAGTGACACATTTCTGACCGGCTTGGTGTCTAGATGGCCCAGGATCGAGCTAACCAAACTCTCATCTTAGCCTGTAGCTCGGTCCAATATCTAAGATAGATGGACTTAGCTCGGTCCAATTTATACACATAAATTACACTTTCAATTGCCCCTTAATTCTATCTGCAAAGCATGTTTTGGATTATTTATTTTCGGTCGGGCTATTAAAGTGCATGCCAATCGAACCCCGAACCACTTAGACTAACCGAGAAAAAATACTCAAGCTAATCGAGCTCAAACTTTGCTCGGTTTCCAAAAAGTACACCGGTCGTACAGCCCGTCTTCCTATGCTTCTAACGTCGTGTCCTTATTAGGACACGTGGCAGGCGTTGATTGCCCTCACTCACTATGACAACCATTACACACTGCCTAAAAATTCAAGCAGTCCCGCATTTTCACCTTATATACATATACTGCCCTCACATACGCCCCTTCACATCCACTGTTCATCGCCGTTCACCTTTACACTTTAAGGTTCATACCTCCCACTACTCATCGTTATTCACCTTTATACTCTAAGCTTCATACCACTTCCTCGTGCTTCGCTGTCGTTGTTGAAACGCTCCTACAGATCTGAATCTGCCTTCTCACTCGAATCCGTAAGTTTCCTGCATTTTATGATATTTTCTACAAAAATGTTCATGTTGTTCTTCAAGTTCTTGATGCTTGATTACTGAACCCAATCATAAACATAATGAAATGACGTCTGCTTAGCTAAAAACCAGATAAGAAGACCCAACAGGAACTGAAACCAGATAAGAATATTCATTTTGATCCAAATGATATTGCGATCGGACTAAGAACTTGTCCCCATCCAAGAAATGAGGACTGAGCTACAACTTGTTGTCCATAACTGTGCTAAAAAGCCTTGCACCTAGGAAGAACTGAGCAAAAACCTTGCCCACTCACTAGCCGAACTAAACTCTGACTACCATACGCGCTTGTCGTAGCCCGGTCAATCACTGGGGCGTAACATTTTTATTTCTCACTTTGCAGACTAGGTTGGCCAGGCACACCTTCCCCACACCACCTGGCGGTGCTACTTAACTGAGCTATCGGCCTTGCTAGTTCAACCGAACTATGCCTTAAGTTATTTCTCATAGACAGACTCCCATGGGCAAGTACTGCTTCTTGGTGAGTTCGCCTGGTGCCATAGCCGAGTTCCAAAGGGACTACAACATCCCCGACAACGTATAATTCGAGCTAGTCCAGCTGGACACCACGCCCTGGGGCAAACCGGGCTTCGTCTCATTCACTCTACTATCTATTGTAGAGGGTGGACTCCGATTCCCAGTCCAACCCCTCATTTGTGAATTTCTTAGGCAAGCCATGCCCCACTCAATTATCCACCAACACGTACCAAATAATAACCGACATCGCCGAACTCAATCGCCACCTCGGACTCAACCTCGGATTGGCCAAGCCATTTCATCAATACTCGCTTGGCCAAAATGATAACAATTGAGTCTACTACCTTAGAATAAGAAAGGGCCGAGAGAAAACCGTCAAGCGTACACCAAATAAAGACCTAAATGATGATGATTTTCTCTAGGTGTCTGGAAATTTTGAAGATCAAGAAGCTTAGACACCGGGCTACAATATCAACTGGAACAAGGGAATAGCCGGTAAGGATAGTTTGGTTTAATCCTCTTTGCTAATTCAACTATTTCCGCACTAACCCTTGTATTGTTTTTCTTTTTTTGGCAGATTTGAACCTCGCGCCCCCTTTCGGAGGTCTGAAAAGAAGCCTTAAAGTTCAGACTCCCGCGGTTCTGAATCTAATCTCACAAGTGCAATGTGAAATTGATAAACACCAAAGAGTCCAAATCCAGCAAATCTTTTGGAAAATCGATTTTGAATCAAAAACGCCAAAATTGGACTGCTTTTCCAGATATAGAGTCGCCACCTAAATATTTATTTTGGGAAAATTTAGGAAACCTATGACTCGTGCCAAAGGCCATGTGTCCGTCATCACCAAAGTTGTCTCGGCTCGGGAACTTAGGTACGAGAGGGGAAGGTAATGAATTGAGCACCCCCGCTCGCTCGATCAAAGATCGGTCTCTACTAATCATGATATGATTTTTATCAACATTATGTGCTCTTGTTCTGATTATTAGGCTAGCTTTACTATGTGATGCGCACAAGCAAGTATAGACTAGTTTGCTCAAATTAGAATAATTCAATTTCATGTTTGTTTGTGAAAAAGGTTTGAATTTGCCACCTCAGGTGGGCTTAAAGTTTGCGAATTTTTCACTCAACAAAGTGGGCTTAAAAGCCATGAATTTGCCACTAGACATAGTGGGATTAAACATACATTCGTTGAATCATTCCGATTCAAGTAACAAGCCTTCATCTACAGGCATTCAAATAGTTCATCACTTAAGCATTTAGCCTCATGGCAAGTATGCTAGTTATGGCAATCACTTACACTCATGCAAGTATGCTAAAGCACTAAAAACTCACCTAGTACTCTAAGCTAAAAAGTTATGAGTTACAAAAATATGCATGATTCCTAATTATGTTAAATGTCTAATGCAACACATGCAATATACAATTCATAGGCTCGGCTACTAATATGTCATATGAATCGATTTTAGACATGCGGTCTAAGCACGCATTCGAAGAAGTATTGAAATGACAATACAGTTTGAATGATGCGTCGAGCCTCGATGCATGCAATACGAATGAATGGATGCAAGCATAAAGCATAAGGTATGCTAATTGAAACATGTCCCTAATCTAACCATCAAAAGCGGATAAATAAAAGGGAGAAAAACGTGGGCTTGGAAGACATACACATTATTACATTACGCTCTCACGAAGGAGAGTCCGAATGAATTAAGCTAACTAACTAACTAAGCTAAGCTAAGCTAATTATTACAAAACTTGAATTGAATAATTAACTTACTATCTAAGCTAATTAAGAATTTAACTAGGCTAAGCTAATTAAATAATACAATAACAATTAATTAGCTACAACTAATTAGACTAATTAAATATTACAACACAATTTATTATGCTAATGAAACAATTAAATAATTAAACGTATTTGATAAGAGCATAATGAAAGATGGATGGAGATTGCATGCGCATCGCCAGAAAGCTACTCTGTCTGCCCAGGCCATCTCTGTTTCACCTTTAGCCACTGCCTCTGTTTCTGCAAAATTGCACTGCTGGCCACACATCAAGGGCCGACCATGCATCACTGATGGCTGGCCGGGTATACAGATGGCCAGCCGTGCATCAATTTGGTGCAAAGCTTTGTTTCTGTGCTCTGAGGTAAAATTAGTGCAGATAGAGCATTTTCAAGCTCTTTTTGTCCTTGCATCCTTCTCTGTCATGGGAAAGCCTCAAGAAAAGGTTAGGATTGATTCCAAAACCATCAATGAGCAATATGATTGCTTGATGATCTTTCAAGGGGTAAGCTTGTTGTTGATGCTTCAAACTTGGTTTCAATGCACTCTCAAGCTTGAATTATACCTCTCCAAGAACAATCAAGGCTCTAGGGTGGTAAGACAAGGTTGTATATGGTGTATAAAGGTGGTACAAACAAGCTAGGTTAGCTCAAAGATGACTTGCAATAGCAGAAAGAGGAGACAAGAGCTCTTAAGGTGTATATATGACCTCTAGATTTTTATTCAAGCCTCAAACAATCCCAGAGCTTCGTTTTTATAGAATTCGAGCTCAAAAGGTGATAAATATCTTCAAAAATGGACATCTGGCGCCCTCCCGCCCAGAACAGTGTTTATCGCCATCGAGGGCTGGCCGGCCATTCATAGCCACGGTCGGCCATCACTGATGCACAGCCAGGCCTTGATGGCCTCCTTTGTTTTTTTGGTTCAAACTCAGCTCAGGGTGGGAAGAGGTCCAAAAATGAAACCCATGGGTTCAAACAAGGTAAATGTTGAAGATTTGAGGTCATTTCGAGAGCCTGATTGAATCCGAATCGCTGCGAATTCATAATTCAACTTTCATCACTGAGTGTATTGAACCAGGCGCCTAAGTCTTGCGGGCGGTCAAAAATGGGGTTTCTACACATATGTACAAGGATGCTCGAGAAGATATTAGCACACTGAAAAAGCAGAATAAAGAGCTAAAACGACAAGCCATTTCTGTGGCCTGATTCGGAGTTCCTTCGTATTCCTCATTTGACGACCGTGGGGGAGTAATTTCTTTTAGGAGCTCTGCCAATTGTGACAACCCTCACTAATGTTTACTGATAACACCACTGATTAGTGCTAATCTATGATCAAGCATGTTAAGTGACTGATTGACTGAAATTTTGAACTGATTGATTGAGCGTGTTAGTTTGAATGCAATTCTATCTGTTGACTGTTAAATGACCTGTTCATGTTTTATGTTTTAAACTGCAAATTGAAGGCCTTATCGGTTGTCGAACTAGAAATTGATTAGTGCTTCGTGCTAATTAGAATTTATGCGATTTTATGACATGTTTAATTGAAATGTGATTTGGTATGATTAAACTAGATTAATTATTACTAATTTACAAGAGTTGGACTTATTCACCAAATTGCCATGCTTCGTGGGCCACTTTCTCCAACACTTTGAGGCTTGAGTACACTTAGACATACCTTTAGCTCAGCCATTTTGAGAGACAAACTGATTAGAGAGAGAGAGATAGGAGATAGTTTGATTTCATCAAGAATTTGGCTTGGAGACTTAGAAGATTGAAGAAGTCTTGCATATTTGAGCTTCCACATTTGAAATTGGGGACCTAAGGTAGGACATTTACCTCCTTGTTTGTGAATTCAAGTTAGTTCTTGCATGGTTCATGGTAGATAGGAACCTAAGGGCATAAAATGTTGAATTGAAGTTTAATCCATGCATGCATGTACATGTTCTAGCATTTTGAGGTTGTTTTCAAGGGGATTGTTACATGCATGTTCATATCTTGAGTATAGTTCATGAATTCATCATGTTCTTGAGGAAATTGACTCTTTTGAACAAGTATTTAAAGCTTTTAAGTTGTCTAAATTCTTGCATATTGCATGTACATCATGTTCTTGAAGTTTATTTGAAAATGGTGTTTAATTGAACTACCTTTGGGCTTTGATTTCTCAAATTGATCTTTGAAACATATAATATTATGGGTTTTGAAGTGTTTTCCAGAAAATTAGCCCAAAAGGATCGGATTTGATGCTTTAAAAGTTGATTTTGAGCTTGAGGTTCAAATCTGGAATTTCCAGAATTTGGACTCACGCTCGAGCGGTGAACTCCACGCTCGAGCGTATACTTGAGTTCATGCGATCGCTCGGCGGGTAAAGTGGCGCTGAGCGGAAATCGTGTATCCAAGATTACTGCATGTGTTTCTGATCCGCTCAAATGGGGGAATGCACGCTCGAGCGAGGACTTGTGTCTCACGCTCGAGCGGGTATCGAGTGTCCATCGAGCGTGAATTTCGTGCATCCAGTACTTTTACTGTAGTTTCTAGTCCGCTCGAGTGGAGTAATATACGCTCGAGCAGAGCCCTTTTGTCTGCATGTCCGCTCGAGCGGAGAAAGCTACGCTCGAGCGGGACCCCTGTTTCAGCAAAATTTTGAAAAGTATTTAAAAGTGCATCTTTGCATCCTCATTTCATCCTAGGCATTCATAGGCCTAGTTTAAGGCATCTTAATGAGGATATTGAGGTAGAACCACACCGAGTCTAAGTAGGGACTAAGGCTTCGATTCCCAAGTATGTGACTTAGTGTGTGTTCATTAAAGCGTAGAGAGTTGGCATCCGAGGACGCCACTAGCCTATTCAGAGCCCGTAACTCTGTGAGTAACAATGTTGTAAAGATATGTTCAATTGAGATTATTTTCTGAACAAATGACCGTACTGCTTTATGAAATGACACTGTTTACGGAATGAATGTCTGTCCTATTTGTGAACTGTATTCGTGGCATTCATAGCAATTTACTATTCTTGAATCATATCGCTATCGCTATTACGAGATCTCTGCGATTCCATGTGGAACCACTCATTTCTTGATATGATGGCCATCAACTGACTGTTCGGTCTATTAAGACCTACTGTACTATTTGCTATTGGATGTACCACTTATGACTGCTATGATCGAATAACTGTTATACTGATAAATGATTGTTTTCAATACTGAAAGGACATCCATTCTTAACCTCTTTACGCATATGTTATTCACTGGGTTTTAGCTCACTACTCATATATATATGTAGGTATTCAAGCACTGGACCGTTGCTAGAAGTGTCAGGCTAAGCCCTTGTTTTGTCAAGCCAACCTTTGTGCCTCACTTCGAGGTTCCAGATCTGTTCAAGCTAAGGCTGTTCTTGGGGTGTCTCAGATTCACCCTATCTGTCTCTGTTATGTATAGACTGAGTGATTTTTGTACTGTACTGTTATGATAGGGGTTTGGTCCCTAACCTGAATACCTGTAAATGATGTATGTATATACTGTTTTTGTTCTGAATGTGCATATGTTATAAAAAATCTTTTGCATACAGACTGTCACAGCTCATTGGACATCTTTTAATTACTATTTTGGCTTTCGCCAGCCCCTGTACTCTGTATTACTGTCTTACTGTTAAGCAGGTCTTTGGTAATCTCGGATTACTGGCCGGTTACGGTACTAAACCCATACGGGCAGGTTTGGGGTCATGACAGAGTGGTATCAAAGCTGTACTAAACCACGAGTTATACCACACACACGTGTCCAAATGAGCTATAGGATGTCCTAGAAAAGTGATTAGGGCATTGCATTAACATTAAAAAGGTGTGTGTGGCCATGACATGAATATATGTGCTAATGTGTTAATGTGTTTAAAGTATGCAACTTCTTATGTTTATTATTATTATGTTGCATATAGTGAAATGGATAATGCAAGAACTACTGATGAAACTGAATCATCCGAAGCCAGAATGGCAAGATTGGAAAGAATAGTTGAACTGCTAACTGAGGCCTTAAGGCAACAACAAAGCAGAACCATGATTTCCCCTCCTCCCGATGCAGGAACAGAATGTGAATGATGACATCATTACTTTAACACAGAAGTTCAGTAAGATGAAACCGCCATCATTTCAGGGAGGTCTTGAACCATTGAAGGCCGAAGCATGGGTGCTAGAAACTGAAAAATTATTTGAAGTCTTTCCGTGTTCTGAAGCACACAAAGTGTTACTAGCTACCTTCACCTTTCAAAAAGAGGCTAGAAGGTGGTGGATGCTTGTCCGTGACACCGACACTGTTATACTTGGGCTCAATTTAAAGGAGCCTTCTTTGAGAAATACTTCCCTCAGTGTGTCAGGGATCGAAAAGTGACTGAGTTTGAATAGCTGAGACAAGGTACCATGTCCGTGGCTGAGTATGAGTCAAAGTTTACTGAACTCGCCAGATATGCACCGCACATGGTTAACACTGATTACAAAAAGGCCAGGAAGTTTGAAGGCGGCCTTAATGTGGAAATACTTGATAGAATTAACGTTTTGAAACAGCTTAAGTATGTGGATGTTCTTGACAGAGCAATAATGGCTGAGTCAAACATCGAGCCATTGAAACAGACTGAAACACCATCGGCCGAGTGGCGTGGTAAAAGATGGGGTTTTAAGTTTAAGAAAGGCCGAAATAATCCATTGAACAAAAAACAGAATACAGGGTCAACAACCAGCTCCAGTCAGGAAAGTGGTTCCATACCACCCTGTTCTGAATGTGGTAAGAAACATAAAGAGGTTTGCTATAAAATTTCAGGTGCTTGTTACAGGTGTGGCAAGGTGGGCCACATGGTTAAAGATTGCCCTTCCACTCCTCTGGGCAATAGTAAAGCTGCAGCCAGCGCCGCAGCATCAACTACTGCACCAAAACCCAATCCTAAAGCCACTAGAAAGGAGCCTATGACGCAAGGCCGAGTGTTCGCACTCGTACCGGGAGACATACAGAATACCGAGACTGTTGTGTTAGGTATACTCTCAATTTGTGCTCAAAATGCATATGTTCTGATTGATTCAGGGTTTACACATTCATATGTATTGCATGCTTTTTCATGAAAATTAAATAGACCACTGGAACCTATGAACTATCTGTTAGCTGTATCTTCACCTGTTGGGGGATCCATGACTTGTGCTTATATGTACCCTGCATGTGAGATTATTGTTGGAGATGCACATTTGTATATTGATTTACTGCCATTGAACATTGACCATTTTGATGTAATATTGGGAATGGACTGGTTAACAAAATATCATGCTACCATAGACTGTGTAACAAAACAAGTTGTTTTCCGTCCACCTGGCTTACCTGAATTCATGTTTAATGGAGTTGGAGTAGTACCTCCCCCATATCCGATTTTATCCATGAAAGCTTTTAAACTGATTAGAAAGGGGTGTAAGGGGTATCTATGTTCTGTATTGACCGTACCTACTGATGCTAACACTGATGTGAACAGTATTCCTATAGTCAAAGAATTCCCAGATGTTTTCCCAGATGATTTGCCAGGGGATTTTATTGACAGGGACATTAAGTTCATCATTGATGTGATTCCGGGCACACAGCCAGTATCTAAAGCTCCTTACAAAATGGCACCGACTGAATTGAAAAAGTTGAAAGTTCAGCTGCAAGAACTGTTAGATAAGAAGTTCATCAGGCCCAGTACTTCACCGTGGGGTGCACCAGTTTTGTTTGTGAAAAAGAAAGACGGCTCACTGAGACTCTGCATTGACTACCGTGAACTGAACAAGGTAACAGTGAAAAATAAATATCCTTTGCCTCGCATTGATGACTTATTTGACTAGTTACAGGGTGCCCAAGTGTTCTCCAAAATTGACCTTAGATCTGGATACCACCAGTTGAAAGTCAAGACAGGGGACATTGAAAAGACTGTCTTTCGAACGAGGTATGGACATTATGAATTCTTAGTTATGCCTTTCGGAGTTACCAATGCACTTGCTGCATTTATGGACCTTATGAACAGAATTTTCAAACCATTCCTAGATGAATTTGTAGTTGTTTTCATAGATGACATTTTGATTTATTCCAAAAGCATGGAAGAACATGAACGTCATTTGAACATTGCCCTACAGACTCTAAGAGAACAGAAACTTTATGCAAAACTACCTAAATGTGAATTTTGGCTAGACAGTGTGATGTTTTTAGGACATGTGATCAGTAAGGATGGTATTACAGCTGACCCACAGAAAATTGAAGCAGTAGTGAACTGGCCTAAACCGACAAATGTTATCGAAGTCTGAAGTTTTCTAGGCTTAGCCAGGTATTACAGAAGGTTTGTCAAAGATTTCTCCAAAATTGCCCTACCACTGACACAGTTGACTCAAAAGGGGATATCATTTGACTGGACCGATCAGAGAGAATCAGCTTTTCAAGAGTTAAAAACTCGACTAGTGACTGCACCAGTTCTCACCTTACCCTCAGGTACGGATGGTTATACTGTATATAGTGATGCTTCTTATAAGAGTTTGGGATGTGTTTTAATGCAGAATGGCAGAGTTATTACATATGCTTCCCGACAACTAAGACCGCATGAAAAGAACTACCCGACCCATGATCTAGAACTTGCTGCAGTAGTGTTCGCACTGAAGATTTGGCATCACTACCTTTATGGGGCGACATGTGAGGTGTATATAGACCACAAGAGTTTGAAATACTTCTTCACACAGAAAGAATTGAACATGAGGCAGCAGAGATGGTTAGAACTGATATAAGACTATGACCTGCAAATTTTGTACCATCCAGGAAAAGCTAACACCGTTGCTGATGCATTGAGTCGGAAATCGATTGGAAATTTAGCTTGTTTACTCACTGGGCAGAAAGAATTGCTATGTGACCTTGAAAAACTTGAAGTTGAAATTGTTTTGCGTGAACAAGGTGGAACATTGGCTGTTATTTTTGCTCAACCGGCACTGATTGAAGAGATTAAAGAGAAACAACAACAAGATGACTTCTTGAAGAAGATCATCGATGAATGAGAATCTAAACCAAGGCCGGATTTCAAATTTGAGAATAATGTGTTGAAATTCCAGGGAAGATTATGTGTACTGAGTGATTCTGAACTAAAAAGAAGAATTCTGCAAGAAGGCCACAATTCAAAATTGTCCATCCATCCAGGAAATACAAAAATGTACCAAGACTTGAAACTGAATTTCTGGTGGCCGGGAATGAAGAAAGAGATTGCTGATTTTGTGTCGAAATGTCTTCATTGCCAACAAGTTAAAGCCGAACATCAACGACCCGCAGGTTTACTGCAACCCTTACCGATATCGGAGTGAAAATGGGAACATATCACCATGGATTTCATTGTTGGTTTACCTCGCTCTAGTAAAGGTATGGATTCAATTTGGGTTCTTGTTAATAGACTGACTAAATCTGCTCACTTCTTACCTGTCAAAACAATCTTTAATGCGGACAAATTGGCCATAATTTATATTGATGAGATTGTTAGATTGCATGGAGTGCCTGTGTCCATTGTTTCTGATAGAGACTCGAAGTTTACACCAAGATTTTGGCAAAGCTTACAGACAGCATTGGGTACTGAACTGAGACTAAGTAGTGCATACCTTCCTCAAACAAGTGGTCAGTCAGAAAGAACCATCCAGACTCTAGAGGATTTACTGAGAATGTGTGTCCTTGATTTTCAGGGAAATTGGGAAAGCCACTTACCGTTGGCTGAATTCGCCTACAACAACAGTTTTCATTCAAGCATTGGTATGGCGCCTTTCGAGACTTTATATGGCAGGAAATGTCGATCTCCTATCTGCTGGGCAGAAGTTGGAGATGGGTCTTTGCTTGGGCCCGAAATTGTACAAGAAACCACCGGAAAATTAAAACTGATTCAACAGAGACTGAAAACCACACAGAGCCGACAGAAAAGTTATGCGGATGTCCGAAGGCGAGACAGAGAGTACGAAGTAGGTGATCACGTCTTTGTTAAAGTGACACCGATGAAAGGGCAGACCCGTTTTGGGATAAAAGGCAAGTTAGCGTCGAGATATGTCGGACCGTATGAGATCATTGAGAAAATCAATCCGGTGGCGTATCAAGTAGCGCTTCTTGCTGAAATGGAGCATATGCATAACGTGTTCCATATTTTAATGTTGAGGGACTACCTCCGGGATCCCTTCCATGTGATTGAGCCTATCCGTGTAGTGCTAAGTGATGACTACACTTATAAAAAACGACACATAAAGATTGTGAACAGACGGATCAAGAAGTTAAGGAATAAAGAGATTCCATTAGTGAAGGTTGACTGGCAAAACCATGGTGGTGTGTATGCCACTTGGAAAAGGGAAGACAATATGATCAAGAGATATCCTGAAATGTCCCCACTGAATCCTGTTTTCTTCCAAAATGAAGGTAATTCGAGTTTGGAGGACCAAACTCTTTATAAGGAGGGGAGACTATGACAACCCTCACTACTGTTTACTGATAACACCACTGATTAGTGCTAATCTATGATCAAGCATGTCAAGTGATTGATTGACTGAAATTCTGAACTGATTGATTAAGCGTGTTAGTTTGAATGCAATTCTATCTGTTGACTGTTAAATGACCTGTTCATGCTTTATGTTTTAAATTGCAAATTGAAGGCCTTATTGGCTGCCGAACCAGAAATTGATTAGTGCTTCGTGCTAATTAGAATTTATACGATTTTATGACATGTTTAATTGAAATGTGATTTGGTATGATTAAACTAGATTAATTATTGCTAATTTACAAGAGTTGGACTTATTCACCAAATTGCCATGCTTAGTGGGCCACTTTCTCCAACACTTGAGGCTTGAGTACACTTAGACATACCTTTAGCTCAGCCATTTTGAGAGACAAACCGATTAGAGAGAGAGAGAGATATAGGAGATAGTTTGATTTCATCAAGAATTTGGCTTGGAGACTTAGAAGATTGAAGGAGTCTTGCATATTTGAGCTTCCACATTTGAAATTGGAGACCTAAGGTAGGACATTTACCTCCTTGTTTGTGAATTCAAGTTAGTTCTTGCATGGTTCATGGTAGATAGGAGCCTAAGGTCTTAAAATGTTGAATTGAAGTTTAATCCATGCATGCATGTACATGTTCTAGCATTTTGAGGTTGTTTTCAAGGGGATTGTTACATGCATATTCATATCTTGAGTATAGTTCATGAATTCATCATGTTCTTGAGGAAATTTGAACAAGTATTTAAAGCTTTTAAGTTGTCTAAATACTTGCATGTTGCATGTACATCATGTTCTTGAAGTTTATTTGAAAATGGTGTTTAATTGAACTACCTTTGGGCTTTGATTTCTCAAATTGATCTTTGAAACATATAATATTATGGGTTTTGAAGTGTTTTCCAGAAAATTAGCCCAAAAGGATCGGATTTGATGCTTTAAAAGTTAATTTTGAGCTTAAGGTTCAAATATGGAATTTCCAGAATTTGGACTCACGCTCGAGCGGTAAACTCCACGCTCGAGCGTATACACTGAGTTCATGCAGTCCGCTCGAGCGGGTAAAGTGACGCTTGAGCGGGAAATGCGTGTATCCAGTACTTTGCATGTGTTCTGATCCACTCGGCGAATGCACGCCGAGCAAGACTGTCTCACGCCGGCGGTATCGAGCACCCATCGAGCGTGAATTTCGTGCATCCAGTACTTTTACTGTAGTTTACAGTCCGCTCGAGCGAAGCCCTTTTGTCTGCATGTCTGCTCGAGCGGAGAAAGCCACGCTCGAGCGGGACCCCTGTTTCAGCAAAATTTTGAAAAGTATTTAAAAGTGCATCTTTGCATCATCATTTCATCCTAGGCATTCCTAGGCCTAGTTTAAGGCATCATAATGAGGATATTGAGGTAGAACCACACCGAGTCTAAGTTGGGACTAAGGCTTCGATCCCAAGTATGTGACTTAGTGTGTGTTCATTCAAATCAGAGGTTGGCATCCGAGGACGCCACTAGCCTATTCAGAGCCCGAACTCTGTGAGTAACAATGTTGTAAAGATATGTTCAATTGAGATTATTTTCTGAACAAATGACCGTACTGCTTTATGAAATGACACTGTTTACTGAATGAATGTTTGTCCTATTTGTGAACTGTATTCGTGGCATCCATAGCAATTTCATCATTCTTGAATTGTTCTTGCATCACATAGAGATCTCTGTCGGTTCCTATGTCCGGAACCACTCATCACATCGATATGATGGCCGTCAATCGATCGCTCGTCTGTTAAGACCCTCTTGCATCGCTTGCTATTAGATATACCACTTATGACTGCTATGATCGAATAACTGTTATACTGATAAATGACTGTTTTCAATACTGAAAGGACATTCATTCTTAACCTCTTTACGCATATGTTATTCACTGGGTTTTAGCTCACTGCTCATATATATATGTAGGTGTTCAGGCACCGGACCGTTGCTAGAAGCGTTAGGCTAAGCCCTTGTTTTGTCAAGCCAACCTTTGTGCCTCACTTCGAGGTTCCAGATCTGCTCAAGCTAAGGCTGTTCTTGGGGTGCCTTAGATTCACTCTATTTGTCTTTGTTATGTGTAGACTGAGTGATTTTTGTACTGTACTGTTATGGTGGGGATTTGGTCCCTAACCTGAATGCCTGAAAATGATGTATGTATATACTGTTTTTGTTCTGAATGTGCATATGTTATAAAAAAAGTCTTTTGCATACAGACTGTCACAGCTCATTAGACATCTTTTAATTACTGTTTTAGCTTCCGCCAGCCCATGTACTCAGACATTCTTGTCTTATCATATGTGCCTTCGGTAATCTCTTGACATCGCCTTGGCATTCTGATACTAAACCCATAGGGGCAGGTTTGGGGTCGTGACACCAATGCCAAGGCAGAGTCTTCAAAGGCCTCTTGAGAGTGAAAATGTGGTGAGACAACTAATGATAGAGTCGAACGACGAAGTTGTCTGCCAATGAAGTCAGCTATCTTTGTCGTTGGGCTGCTGCCAGAATCCGAGAAAAAGTCTCTTTGTTTTTTCATATTTTCAATTTTTTTTCTTTTTTTTTTCTTTTTTCTTTATTCATTTTCTGTTTTTGCTTAGAAAGGAGCACCAATGCTTCAGATTTTTTTTTTTTTGGTGAAATTTTCTTATCTTTTTTTTGTAATGCTTATCAGGGCTTCACCATGAAGTTTAATAAAATGAGTTATGTTGTTTGCACATCATGACATGAATGGCACAACACTTGAGCATGAAAACATTTTGTTTAAACTTGAATATGAGAATGATTGAAATGCATTCTAAATTGGATATTGAACCCTCAACTGGCCAGAAATCAAAAAAACAACTCAATATAAAAAAAAAAAAAAAACAAAAGAACAAAAAAAAAAAAAAAAAAAAAAAAAACAAAGCAAAGCAATCCAAACACACCTATTTACACTTGCTGGAATGGAAAGGATACAAAACTTCATCCCAGGCGCAATGATAAACACCGCAGGTGCGACAATTGCAGGCGTGGTTTAGAATATCGCAGGCGCGATTTAGAATATTGGGGGAGCGATGTCAAAAAAAAAAGATTCAAAAGAAAAAGAAAAAAATTGCTGGCCAATTGAAGGGTTCTGTTACAACGATTACACACTTTCTGACAAGTTTTTGACAATGTAAATGAAGACTTTCAAGAATACGGGGGGAGACAGAAAACCTAACTCAACTGTGCCCCTAGTTCATCGCTTTGACTATATTTTTGGTTTTTTTTTTTTAAATGTTTTGTTCAACATAAGAGTTAGATTAGTATATTTATTCCACTCTCTGTTTTGAAATCATGTAAGCCAGGCTGTGAGCACTAAAATGTTTTTCTTTTGATCCAAACAATGGTCTGGTTTTATAAAAATGGAATAATTTTTGAGAAAATCAGTCAACTTCATTAAAAATCATCAAAACCGGTTTTCGCAAATGGCCATTACCCAATAGAGTTGGCAATGGGGGTTAATGCGGTGGATATTAATTCGCTATCCCCATTCCCCTATAATAATTTTTCCCCATTCCCCATGGGTACTCCCCTCCCCATCTCCTAATGGGTTTGGATTTTCCCCAACCCAACTTGACCCTTTATTTATTTATTATTTTTTATTTTTTTCAAGGTTCATAACCATTTTTTTTATTTTTTATTTAAAGGTTCACAACCAAAACTAAATACATTCAATCTTATTTTATTTTATTTAGCTCAACAACAAAATCAAATACACATTAATTAATTAATTAAAAAGTTTGTTTTAAAATAATCAAATATATAATTTTGAGACAATCAAATAAGTTTTTAGTAATTACAAAAAATGTAGAAGAACGTGAAAAATGTAAAAGAACGGAAAAGTTTGTTTTAAAATAATCAAATATATAAATTACAACCATCTCTCTCTCTCTCCTACAATGTTATATGAGCTTGTTTGAAGGAATAAAATTGTATAAAAAATATTAATACTAAGAATAGATATTAAAAAATATATTGATTAGTTGAAATTTATTTTGAATATAAATCTCACCACTTTAACCTCAACTATCCATTACATTTTTATAATTTAATAAAAAAAAACGTTTTATAATTTTTAATTCTGTTATTTTAAGACCCATATATAATCAACTAGTATGTCTTCTCAAGGTTCCAAAGAAAAAAGGAGGGAAGAAAGAGAGAAAGAGAGAGAATTTTTCTATTTTCTAATTATTGTTTGCTCTGTTCCTAAACTTGGTTGCAAATTGTAGTTAAATTCATTGCTTCTCTCTCTGTCTCTCTGTAACTATTCATCAATAGCGAAAGAGAAAGAGAAGAAGATGTTTGTTGGGTTAGCTTGGAACTGTGTTGCAGAGCTCAAATTCCTCATCATTGCTTTATTTGTTAGGTTGCAAAGTGAATTGTTGAGGGATTTCATGTATGTTCAGCAACAAAGCATGTATGTTCAACAACAAATCAATGAAATCTGTCTTTAATTTCAGCAAGCGAAAGAGAGAAAGAGAACAAATCTCTACTTAGAAGCAGAAGAGCAAGATCTATGTCTCCATTAAGAACACCGTCGAATGAGAATAAAAGAGAACCCTAAACACAAACATGGGCGAAATGAGCGGGTACCCATCCTCAACCCATATCCTATGAATATTTAAAAAACACCACTTAATTGACCTGACGGGTAAAAAAAAATGGAAAATCCATATATTTGGGTCGGATCTCCATGGGTATCCATAGGGAACGATCCCCATTGCCATAGTACCCGACCAACATGAAATTAACCCTTGAGATGCACAATCTCAAAATCAGATAACTCGAGCATGATACAGCACTTGATCTATCTTGCAACCGAGCCTTCCATGAAGAAGAGATAGGACAATCAAATTGAATGAAGATAACCCAATTGTGCATGGATAGGATAACCGAATTAAATAAGGATAAACCCATGTGGATATAACTCATGTTGGGTTGGTGCAATTTTGATTGGCAGGTGGGTTGGTCTTGAAGAGGTTGGGCTGGTTACAATTAATATTATTGAATTAGGCTTTGTGGGCTTTAATTATATATGAGTTTCATTGGCTTAGTGGTAAATATGTTTTGGGCCAATGTGTTCATTGGCTTAGTCTATTAAAATGTTTTGTTTTAATTTCCCATATATCTTCCCCAAGTCTCCTTTTATTATCTCTGATGGTAGGGTCACTTGGGGACAAAAAGGATATATGGGCAAAGTTGGATTTAAGTTGGTTTCTTTTTGTTGGTTTCCTCGCAAGTGCGGGGATCGTTATATTTAGATTTACTTGTTACTCTTCTCCCTCCCCCCTTTCCCACTCTCCTTTTTTTCTTGTTTTTTTTAGAGGGGGGGGGAATTTAGATTTGTTGTATTACCTGGGGTATGCCCCTTGTAAACTTGTATATATTTGTCTTTAATTTATGACTTACCCACCAAAAAAAAAAAAAAAAAATCAAACATGGATGAGACAAGACAGTTGAACATGGTTAGGGCTGAACTTCTAGATGAAGCTGCCTACGTATCCCAAAGATATGAATCAGGCCTTACGTAGTTCCCAAGTAAGGCTCACTCAGATATTAACACTATCTTTTTGTGCTCTAACTTTTACCAAAGTCGCCCTTCCGGATTTTCGACCTTGCGAGATTTTCTTCAATTTTTCATGTATTTTTTCTTTTTCTATTTTTTCATTTTTCATTTTTCATTTTTCATTTTTTTTTTCATTCACACTCTAACTTTTGCCTAGGTCACTCTTCTGAAGTTTCGGCCCAGCAAGCCTCTCAAGGGTCTTACTTTTGTAACTTATCCATGTTGATTGGTTGTGAGATCTCTCGGCTATCTAAATCCATGATAATGACTATTCCTTCTAACTAGATAGACTTGATGCTGTAGGAACCCGTCTAATTGGGTGTAAATTTGCCCCTAGGGTCGTGGATAGGAACTTGATTGTCCCTCTGCATTTAATCATTTTTTCTCGAATTATGAGATTTGACTTTCTTTCTGGTCTCCATGGGCTTGAGAAACGATCCAATTTGAATCTCTGATCACATCTAGCCTTATTACCCCTAGTTCTAAGGTTGTTTCCAATTCGGTTATGCAAGCCTTATACGCTAGCTGATTATTGGATACTCAGAATCAATGTTCATGATCAATTCTAAGCATATCTTCGTAAGACCATGCAAAAATATTTTTTGAAATCTTTTAATAAAGCAACGAATCGTTCGTGTTTTTCTAAAAACAACGTAGAACCAATTTGGACCAAGCAAAGATCCTTCTCAGAGCCCCCATTAACTAAAATAATCTCATTAATCAAGGGCTTAACACGCCTCTCTTTCTCCTAGTCGATCAAATTTCAAATCTCGAGGAAATGTTTCCTCTTCGTTTTCATCATAGTTTTGGAAATTTTTAGTCAATGTAATGAACTAAAGGCATAGAGAAGTAGGCAGAATCTTCAACATTTTTATTCAAAAGAAACTCCGACTCAGTGATGACAATAGACTCAAACAAAAATGACAAAGAAGACCTAGACAAGACAGAGATGTCTAGGTTAGTACTCCCAAAATCAATAGACTCTAACTAGCTAGACTGACTCGAGTCTGACTCCGACTCCACAGACTCGATGGAATCAGACTAGGGCTCAATATCCGATTTAGAACTTAAAGTGAAACCTTTCTCAAATTGCCAGTTTAAATGTGGGCCATCTACTGCGTTCAAAATAAAACTCGTGCAATTAACAGGTGGTCATTCCCCGATCATAGAAACAGTCTCATATCCCACAAGTTTTATGGAATTACATTAGTAGACTTTATGGGATATCAGACTTTTCTGAAGCTATGGTGCTATAACGACTTAGCAAAAACAAAACCCCCAACTAGAATTCTGGCAACTCTTCAGTTCAATTCGCACAACTGATCATTGTACGTCCCACTGAAAAACTGAACTCAACCTCACAAACTGATGCGCCTGAACCACTGATCTGAATTTGAAAACCTCTATACAGATTTCTAGATTTCCATACATAACACATAGCAAGAAAGAGAACAAATGCCCCTATGGGGGTAGGGTTACCCTGTCCTAGCTTTGAAATGATCTAGGGTTTCACTATTCAAACAAGCGGTATCATACATCCTAAGAATGAGAGAGCATCTTGTCCTAATTTTGGAAGGTACTATGGCTCACTATATGTACAAGGTTGGCTCTACTCTAGGAGTTGAAGTCAAGATGACGTTACGAAAGAGTCCTTTGGATAATGATCAGTAAAGATCCCACGAAGTTGAAAGAGTCAATAGTCCAAGTACCTTAGATAGCAAAGCTACATTTTCATAGATCTTGAAAGGTTATTAATACTAGGTGTCCAAAATAACGTGAAGATAGGTATAGTGTCACAAAAAACTTGCCTGTGGTCCTGCCAATATCTGAGCAACACAAGGACTTTAAGTGCACCAATGCATGCAATGCAATGAACATATAACTGAAAATAAAAGTCATATAATGGAGTTCGAGTCACGGTTTCATAAAATCCCCAGCAAAGTCAACAGAAACTATAACACCGCCCAAGGGGTACCCGTGCATGTTAACATTCAGACCATCAGTCTCTTTGATCTAGTCTTACGAGTGCAATGTGAAACGTAGATGAGAGTCTAGATTTGGCAATTTTTAGAAAATCTATTTTATTGCAAAAATATTTGCTAGAAATAGACTGTGTCATCAGATCTTAGAGTCGCCACCTAATATTTTGGGAGAATTAGAAAACCCATGACTTGTGCCAAGGCCACCATTCGTCGTAACCAAGGATACTTGCCTCGGAACCTTAGGTATAAAGGAGGAAGGTCATTAATTAAGCAACTCCACTCACCCAATCAAAAGATTGACCTCTATTAAGCCATGATACGACTTTTATTTGCTTTATATGTTCATATTCCAATTATTAATAATCCTAAAAATTACTATATGAAGCAAATACATATAGATTGTGTCGTTCATTTTGGAACAACTTGATTTCATGTATTTTGAAATAGTTTGAATAATGTTAAACTTAACAGGAATTGAGCTGACAAACACAGAAATTGATATTATTCCAAATTGAGCAACACAACCTCCATCCATTGACATTCATAAAGATATATCAAATAAGCAAATTGACACATGGTAGGATGCTAAACATAGTAAGAAAAACACATGAAAGTGAGATGTTGAAGCATAAAAACTCACATATTTACTGATGTTCCACGAATAGTTACAAAACAACGTTAACAAAATATGCATGGTCCTATTTATAAAATTCTAATGCATGACATATGTATCATTTCAAGACTAGGGATAGCGCACAAAATCACATAGAAATTGATTAAACCCACATATGCAAATGAGTCGAATTTTAATGCATGAAATATGAGTGCAAAACATGGATATGGTGAAAAATAAAACATGATACTTGTTTATAGATATGGAAAGCGAGTAAATAAAAAGGATAGAAAAAAGCAGGGATGGAGAATTATTACAACACCAAATATTTACAACACCGAATAAAAGACATGAGGTAGGAATTATTACAACAAATGGCTATCTAATTCAAACATAAGCTAAATCTAACAAATCAAATATAGTAATAATGATAATGATAATAATAATAATAATAATAATAATAATAATAATAATAATAATAATAAATACATACATATATTTTAGAGAAGTGTGTGTGGTAGTTTCATCCATCACTGCACGAAAAACATATATTATTATAGTATAATAATATAATAATATACAACATAATATAATTAATATATTATTTACATTATTATTAGAATAAAAAAAACACATATTTAAAACAGTAAAAAAAATGTAAGAAAATAAAGAAATTACATCAGATAAATCAACCAATCATTTCTACCATATTATATTATATATTTAAAGAGAAGAGAAATAAAAAAGAAAATAAATGAGAAAAGTGCGAAAACTCGCCTTTGGAGGAAAAGATGAATTTTCTGATTACCAAACTTTCTTCCTGACACCCTCACAGTTATGGAGTATGCTTTGAGATTTCAACAAGAAATTACAAGTTTAAGCTTTAATAGAATTTTTGGGTGGTATATATCAGTGGATAGAAATGTTTAAAATTTGTTGAAACAAAAATTATTTTTTCCAAAATTTTCTCTTCTCAAGATTTTGTGAAACAAAGCTTTTCTAAAATTTTCTCTCCTGTTTGTTTGTTTTTGTTTTTGTTTTTTTTCCCCTCTCTTTTTTCAAACAACAAAATGAGGTGATATTTATAGAATTCTCAAACACTCGAAACACATGGCTAGCCATGTGGTATCTCAAAACCATGTGGCTTGCCATGTGGTGTGAGGGTTGATTTATTTTTCCCAAAATTGCTTAATTTTTCAGAAAAGAAAAAATTAAAAAAAATATTTTTGAATAGGTCTAGAATAATTTGGCCAAAATGGGTGCAAGGTTGAAATTAAAGCTTAAACTAGACTTTTCTGCTGAGAAATTCATAAAATAGCACATTCCAATTTTTATCATTGGGTGTTCAGAAAAAAAGTGCCCAAATCTTAGGGCCGGTTGTAGTTTACCCTACCCTTGGATTTTGATTTTTTCAAGGAGTGTATTTTGTGTAAAAGGATTAATGTAACTATGTATAATAAGAATAAAGAAGGGAGTGTATTTGAAACAAAATGGAATGTGAATAGCGATTTCCTTATTTAGTTATTTATTATTAACATTATTATTATTATCATTTTATTTTTTTGGGATACAACAATTAGGAGTAGGTGTAGGTCGGTTACAGCTACGGAATCTCTAATCCACCATCCATCTGTCAGATTGACGGATTGGAGAAAATCAATCCGCATCTGTCCGCCAATCCGACGGATGTGGATTAAGCGGATTGGCGCATGGATGTGAATCGGTTTGGCGGTTTAAAATTTTATAAATTTTCAACATAATTCAATTTGTGCACTTCCTCAAAAAAAAAAAAAAAAAAAAAAAAAAAAAAAAAGTATGACAGTCAATGACTTAAAAAAAGTATTACAATTTCTACATGCCTCATTTAAAGAAATAAAGTTAGAAATTTTACAATATTACAAACACTGCATGTCTCATTCACATGTTACAATCACAGTATGTCTCATTCACATAAAGTATTACAATTTGTGGTTCTTAAAATATAAAAACAATTCAAACCACCAAAACCATAAACAGATTAGTAGTAGAGATTGTATGTCTCTGTATTATTACATCTATAAATGTTTTTGAAAACAAAAACCAACCAACATATATCATCTTTTTTATTTATTTTTTTAGACTTAGATTTAAAAACCAATAAATATAAATAAATAATACATTTATTTTTCCAAATTCAAAAAATATATATAAAGTTGAAAACTCTTTTTCAACAGAATATTTAAACTCTTTTTCAATTGAAAACACAAACAGAATATCTGAACAAATTAAAAACATAAAGTTTTATAAATTACTAGGGGTGCTTGCAGTTTGACAGTTCGATTGCAGCCAAATGAATCTCAAATCCGCCATCCGTCCAAAACTAGGCCGATTGAAAAAAATCAATCCACAATGGTAGATCAATTTGATTCAATCAATTTAAATGAATCAATATATCCACTACTCACCCTAACAATAATGCAGTCCCTCAGGAGTTAAATCTCCAACCTCTAGAATGTGAGAGGGAGGTCGAGGGAGGACATAACCCCTAGATTTGAAGTTTGTTGATTGGTTTACTTTATGATCTGAGAGAATTTGAGAGACAAAAAGTAATGACAAAGCCATAGCTATGGCAGTAGTGTCACCTGACATCACTGAGTTGAAAATTTCTTTTTGAAGTATATATACATCTTTACCTAAAATTGTAGGCTTTTACAAAATGACCCCACTAGAATTAGGAAATATAAAAGTAAAATTTAAAAATTTTGATCCCTATGAAATAGGGCAAATGTGTATATATATATATTTTGTTTAGGTCACTGTGGTGAAAATGAAATAGATTAATCATTTTCTTAGCCTCTCTATAAAATGATTGTCACTACAAGAAAAGTGGTCTATAACGGCGCTTGAATCAAGACGTTTTAAAAAACGTTGTGGTATACCTCAATAGTCAACACGTTTTTCAAGGCGTGATGTTTGTTGATGGTCACAATGAGCCAAGTTTGTTTAACTTAACAGACACTTAACCCCATTCCAATTACAAAAGTAACACACAATCTCTCTCATAAACTGCTCTTCTCTCTCGCGATTAATATTGATCTCTCTCACCCTAGCTGTTCATCGAACTCGATCTCTCTCTCTCTCTCTCTCTCACAAATCACAGATCCGAAATCGAAAAAGAAAGTTGATCGAAGCTAGTCCAATAGTAATGGAAGTGTCAAGCTGTCTCAAAGGTCACAAGCAAATTAAAATTTCTTCCCGACATTCAAGCCAAGTTTTTCTGGAAATAGTAAGAAAGTCTGATGTTGAGTACTATAGCCCTTATGGTAAGCTGGCCAATTAATCTTTCTTCACTCACCTGATTATAGCAATCAATCATATAAATATCGTGGATGCCCTCTAGTTGATGCTCTAGTTATGGACTTGTTCATGGCCAATTAATCTTTCTTCATTTTATTTAGCATAATCTATAATTATATATATTACTTCACAATGTTTAAAATGAAATAAATATTAATATAATATATCTAAATTGGAAAAATTCATATTTTATTACTTTGCTAAATACATTATTAGGCTTTTCTAATTATATAGTTGCATTGTTAAGTGCCTCTAAGAAGGTTGTAATTGATCTTCACAAGTAATAATGAATAGTTTGTCGGTGGTAAAACAACTACTTAATTTTATTATTTATTGTTTCTACATAATTAATGTGTTCTTGCATTAATAACATTTATTTTACCTTTTAACAAGTTCTGGTGGTGCTCTCTATACTTGAACTATCTGTATTTATGTGATGAACATGAAGTTTGAATGTGGTGCTTGCAAGTGGAGGTGAGAGTTTTGAATCTGGCTTGCGATTGATGTGCTAACTTTATTATTGACAATGATTATAATTTGCTAACTTTATATATATATATATATATATATTTTTGGGTTTGTTTCTTTATTTTTTTTATGACTGGTTCCAGTGCTTTTTTTTTTTTTTTTTTTGTAGGAGCATTGGCCAGCTTGTTCCTTGAAATAAGCATTGGCCCATGAATGAGTTATACAATATTTTGATAGTTTTGTAACATTTTTAGGGGTATGGTTTGTGGTTAAATATAAATAGGTAGGAAATATTACAATTTTTCTTCTATTGTTTGTCAAATGTAAAATTTTAGCAATCTGGAAGAGGATGGAAGAGGAATTAAACTTGTTTGGTTTATTTTTAGTTTATGTGTTTTTGTATAGAATCCTTGACTTTTAGATTTGACCTTATTTAGCTAATAGTGCAATTTGACAATTGAATCCTTACTTTGCTGCTTTTTTTCTTCTTTTTTTTTTGAAGCATTATTTTACAGATTTAGTGAGTTCAAATGAAATTTATTTATATTTTTTCTTTCTATAAATAGCAGTGTTATTTTTTTTTTTTAAATAAAGAGAAAAGATGGCGTTTTTGAAAATACGTCATTAAATGTCGTCATATGATGTCAGTGTTTAACTGTAACGGAAAAGATGGCATTTCTTCAAAAACGTCACTAAACATCGTCATATGACGTCAGCGTTTAACTATAACGGTTTTTACATAACGGATGTTTGAGAATTTACGGCGTTTTAAAAAGCGCCGGCTAAAGTCATTAGTGACGTTTAATAAACATCATATACCTAAGACAGCGGCCGTATCCTCGACGCAAATTATAAACATCACTGTGGCCTTTAACGACATTTCTAAGGCTTATAGTGGCGTTTTTTAAACGTCGCTAATGCCAAAAATTCCTACAGTGTGTTCTTTTATATTTGTGAATGATGATGTCCGTTTATCATGTATTTTATAGGGAGAACTATATGTAAGTGAGAGAAGATTAAAACAAAAAATTACTAATACATGGTGGGATGCAATGTAGTAGGTGGGAGAAGATAATACATGGAGGGGTACAAATAGTCTTTCATTTGCACCCATCACAGACACATTTGCACCTCTCATGCAGTTATAATTTTTTTCCCTTCTTCTACCTGCATGTAATTCTCCCTATTTTATATCATTTTTAGTGAATTAAATTAATATTAACATTCTAATACAATGATCATTTATTATACTTTCAACAAATCAAACACTAAAATTGACCCATCAAAATTGCGATAACTAGAGTGCAACGTTCTCTCTTTCTTTCTTAGTTTTTCTTCATTTCTGCCAATTCTTCTTGTTGCCATCTTCTAAAAATCCTATTGATAGTCGTCCCCAAGAAGATTTGAAAGTTTGCTCGACTGAATCAATCATTTGGAAAGTTTTGTTTACCAATAATGATTTCGTGGTGTAAATTTGTATGCGAGTTTACAGTTGTGAAAACTATAGATCTTTGCTTATTTTTATTAAAACAATAATAATAATGTCCCAAATTCTATCTTTATATGTAATTTGACATGTTTAAAATTTTTTTTTTTTTTTTGTTAATGTAATTGAGAATATATATATAAAAAAAAAAGAAAAAAAAGTGTACCATGTAAAAGTTAGTTTTTGATAGGTTGTCTAAACTAAAAATTTTACAATAAAATCATTGATAATGACTTGTTAAATAACTCTTCTGAATAATATTCATAGCTAAGCCACTGCCCATGAGGCTCACTACCAGTTTTGTTTTAATAATTCAAACTATTTATTTTATAAGATTCTCAATGTATATCATTTATGAAAAAAAAAATAGATTAATATGATTCATGTTATCGCGTTTGTTTCTTAAAAGCTAAACGACAAATATATTTTTGAAAATAGACTATTTATCTAATTGATCTAAATTTTTTTATGAATGATATAGATAGTGTCCTACAAAAAGAAAAGTTCAAATCATTGAAAGGGGAGACATGATGGGCTCCACAAGCCTCTCTCAAACTTGAGAGAAGCCTAGCCCTAATTTATTGGTATGACATATATATGTATGATGTAGGGTTAAATTATCTTTTAAGCCCTTAAGGTATGAGATTTGTATCATTTTAGGTCATAATATTTAAATTGTGTCAATTTAATTTCTATGCTCACATAAATGCAATACATAAAGTCATAACACTTATGCTAACTACATGGAAACGTCCTCATCAAAACATAATGAACCCATTGTAGTAAACACCACTTCTTGCAAGCCCAAGGTACTCTGTCACGACCTGTTCCCCGTACCCAAGGGTTAAGCATCGTGATGGCCAGTAACTGAAGTTACCTCCGGCTAATTCATAAACAAATTAATAAACGCGGCGGAAGTAATATTTAAATGAGGGTACCAAAATAATCATTGGAGCTTCTATTTTTATTACAAAATTTACCAACCAAAAAGGCCGATATTTACATATAAAAAATATCATAAAAGTATTGTGTGTGTCTATTCCGTAGCCCCGCGTCTAACACTTTCCAAAAGTTATTTCTGAATTGCATTATCCCTGAAAATTGGTAAACAACTATAAGCACATGGCAGAGTGAGAAATATCATACCAAGAGTATAAGGGACACGAAATAACCATGGATAGTTAGTTAGGCCAAAACATTTAAGATAACTTAGTCGGGACAAATAATCCTTTAAGTAGCAAAGCTGAGATTATGTAAATAAATAACCATGCATAACCACGATAATTTGGTAAACAAATCATTTAAGTGGCAGAATTGCTCATTTAAGTAGCAGAATAAAAATACAGATATTATGTAAATATATAACCATAACCACCGTACCGAACAGAACAGAACAGAGGTCACAGAAGTGATAGTCAGAACAGAGGTACAGATTCAAGAGATGGCTCGTATGGATTCTAGAGGTGGCTCCCACAATAGTGTAGTACTTAGCTCCGCACAACACTTTGGTCCGCACAGACAGATGTACAGATTCAAGAGGTGGCTCGTACGGATTCTAGAGGTGGCTCCCACAATAGTGTAGCACTTAGCTTTGCACAGTACTTTGGTCTACACAGAACAGAGGTCAATGGATCAGATGGCCACAAAGTAACCAAACAGAGGCCAATGATTATTTAAGTTCCCCAAGGCGTGGGACTCCTGTGGTGGTACTTACAAAACATAATTGTATATAAGGTCATAACCAAATATTCCTTAAAATATAAACAAACATATCCATGGATTTCCTTTTAAGCAAATAGGGTTCAGAAATAAAACCACGTAACTGAAATCTTTATAAAACATAACTTTTATTAATATATTAATAAAACATAGCTTGTGTAAAACAGATTTTGGTAAGTCAAAACATACGTAAAATACATTTTGGTAATTCAAGGTATAATATAACTCACTTTAACTTTAATACCTTACTCTTCATTTCTACTATCAAAGACCCTTTAGCTTTCACCATTTTTTCCTTCATTTCCTCTCTTTCTTTCTCTCCTTTCCTTTATCTTTTACGCAAGTTGATCACCTCTTCACTTAAATAGGGAGGAGAAAGCCACAGTGTGTCAACATGTGGCAACCCGTACCTTTCGCTAAGATTTTATTTATAATTATATAGATTCATTGTTATCCTTAATAGATATTTAAGATAATTATCATTTGACCCAACATTTTAATATAATTATATAAATAAAATAATTTCTAATTAAATTACACTTTATCATATACCAACAAAAAATAAATTATTTATTTTAGTACCACACCAATTATTATTCTTATTTATATTATATATATATTATTATTATTTATATTTTGACCTCTAAACTTTTAATAATTATATTATTTTACAAAATTACGCATAATAATATATAATAAATTATATATTTTCCGAACTGAGATTAAATAATATTAGTATAAATTCTACAGAATAATTAAAAATCTGGGTTGTTACAATCTTTCATCTTTTTAAAATTTCGTCCTCGAAATTTGTCATATGTAAGCTATCCGCTGCGCACTCTGATAAATATCTATTAGATGATTAATCTGATAGAAAATATTACCTCAAAAAAAAAAAAAAACTTTACCAAAAATAACTCACTGTCTAGTTGTCAAAATTTGTTTTGGGCTAAAATGAGAAATAATTGGTGACTTTAAAAACTTTTCACTCGTTTTGTTTACGATAATAATAAATAAATAATAAATAAAATGAGAACACAATGACAGGATCATATGCAAGAGTTGAAAAAAATTTGAGATGAACTTTTCATTGATGGGAAATAGTTTCAAAATTAATATCTTTATAATTTGAAGCCACTTTTTAAAAAAACATCAAAATAAATTTTTTTTTTTGAATACTAAACTGAAAATTTTATATATATATATAATTATATTATAATTTTGGTAGGTACTTGAGCCCAACATCCTTCTTTTCTTTTCCTTCTTTTACTATAACAAATATAAATTATATCTAATATCCTTCACAAATTAGACACACTAAAAAAAAAATTTATTATTATATATATAATCATATAAAATTATAATATAATTAAATCGATTAACAAAATGTAATATTTAGGTATTAATTACTCGCTATCCCACTTCTTAAAAGTGCATGTGCCCTATGCTCCAATGATGATTTTCTTTTTCTTTTTATAAACCATTGCTCTAATACCACTTGTCACGACTCGCTCCCCGTACCCAAGGGTTAAGCATCGTGATAGCTAGTAAATGAAGTTACCTCCGGCCAATTCATAAACAAATTAATAAACGCGAGCGGAAGTAATATTTAAATGAGGGTACCAAAATAATCATTGGAGCTTCTATTTTTATTACAAAATTTACCGACCAAAAAGGCCGATATTTACATATAAAAAATATCATAAAAGTGTAGTGTGTGTCTATTCCGCAGCCCCGCGTCTAACACTTTCCAAAAGTTATTTCTGAATTGCATTATTCCCTGAAAATTGGTAAACAACTATAAGCACATAGCATAATGAGAAATATTATACCAAGAGTATAAGGGACACGAAATAACCATGGATAGTTAGTTAGGCCAAAACATTTAAGATAACTTAGTCGGGACAAATAATCCTTTAAGTAGTGAAGCTGAGATTATGTAAATAAATAACCATGCATAACCACGATAATTTGGTAAACAAATAATTTAAGTGATAGAATTGCTCATTTAAGTAGCAGAATAGAAATACAGATATTATGTAAATATATAACCATAACCACGATACCGAACAGAACAGAACAGAAGTCACAGAAGTGACAGTCAGAACAGAGGTACAGATTCAAGTGGTGGCTCGTACGGATTCTAGAGATGGCTCCCACAATAGTGTAGCACTTAGCTCTGCACAGCACTTTGGTCCGCACAGAACAGAGGTACGGATTCAAGAGGTGACTCATACGGATTTTAGAAGTGGCTCCCACAATAGTGTAGCACTTAGTTCTGCACAGTACTTTGGTCCGCACAGAACGGAGGTCAATGGATCAGATGGCCACAAAGTAACCAAACAGAGGCCAATGTTTATTTAAGTCCCCCAAGGCGTGGGACTCCCGTGGTGGTACTTACAAAACATAATTGTATATAAGGTCATAGCCAAATATTTCTTAAAATATAAACAAACATATCCATAGATTTCCTTTTAAGCAAATAGGGTTCAGAAATCTTTATAAAACATAACTTTTATTAATATATTAATAAAACATAACTTGTGTAAAACAGATTTTGATAAGTCAAAATATACGTAAAATACATTTTGGTAACTCAAGGTATAATATAATTCACCTTAACTTTAATACCTTACTCTTCATTTCTACTATCAAAGACCCTTTAGCTTTCACCATTTTTTCCTTATTTTCCTCTCTTTCTTTCTTTTCTTTTCTCTCCTTTCTGTTCTCTTTTCCTTTCTCTTTTTACGCAGGTTGATCACCTCTTCCCTTAAATAGGATGGAGAAAGCCACAGCGTCTCAATACGTGGCAACCCGTCCCTTTCGCTAAGATTTAATTCATAATTATATAGATTCATTCTTATCCTTATTAAATATTTAAGATAATTATCATTTGACCCAACATTTTAATATAATTATATAAATAAAATAATTTCTAATTAAATTACACTTTATCATATACCAACAAAAAATAAATTATTTATTTTAGTACCACACCAATTATTATTCTTATTTATATTATCTATATTATTATTATTTATATTTTGACCCCTAAACTTTTAATAATTATATTATTTTACAAAATTATGCATAATAATATATAATAAATTATATATTTTCCGAATTGAGATTAGATAATATTAGTATAAATTCTGCAGAATAATTAAAAATCTGAGTTGTTACATATTCAAACTTCGTTCGCTCTGATACTAAGCTGTCATGCCCCACTTTTTATTTCTCGGTTATCATTACCAAATTCCGTCGTTGTAATGCATTTCATTAATACAATAGGGAAAGGAAATCCACTGACATCTATAAATACATAAAGGTTCCCTCAATCGCATATATAAATTGAAATGCAACATGAATTACAATTAAATAAAGAGCAAATTACAAACACCCCCCTTGAGGTTTGGTGAAAATACAGATTCCCCGTGAGGTTTGAGAAATTACAAATTGCCCCATGAGGATCAAATTTTCATAACAAATTAGGAAAAATTAGGAAGGAATCTGTATGAAAATAAAAACCTCATGAGGTAATTTGTTATGGAAATATAAACCTCAGGGGGCGGGATGTAATTTCTCAAACCTCAAGGGAAAATTTGTATTTTTACCAAACCTCGAGGGGGGTGTTTGTAATTTGCCCTTAAATAAATTGCTCATAAGCTTATACTATTACATAAAAGGGAAATGGTTTAATCCTCTTTACATCAACGACGTTCTGCCAACAAATAAAGGCCCCATAGCCAACATGAAAATCACCGATCTTGCATCACTTATGACCTTGTATCTGAAAAAGGATTAATAACGTGGGATGAGCATAAAGCCCAGTAAGGATCTCAACATGATCCTAAATAATAACATCATACAAATAGCTATAATCATGAATGTTTAATATCATACAATATAAATAATATGATAGTTTATAATCAAAGTATACTTGTATATATATACTTTTTTTAAAAAAAACGTCCAATTTGCTCAACAATACATAACATTTTTCCTTTTCTTGCATTGTTCATTTCAAAAAGAACATATATTAACAACAGGTTTTCAATCATGTGTTCATAAAATCAAATCATCTTTCTTTTCTTACACTCCTAACTCATCACATACACCCATTTCTAATACATAAATAACATTTCCAAACCCTAAGCCAAGGGTAATAAAACATTTCTACAACCCGTTCAACACCTAAACTTACATACAATACATTTAACACAAAAAGAAAATAATGTACATGCCAAGACTATGACAATATCACATGAGACAACCCGACCTCATTAACCAAATCGCACACATATGATATACACAGATAAACCGATTCAACACTAAAACCCCCAACCTATGCTCTACCTACCTCAAGTACGATACGCCAAGGATACAACTTTCCATAACGAAATGCCAATTTACCAAACACAAGTTGGAAGGGAATGGTACCTCTGCCAATTTCTTCAAACGCTAGCTGGAAGGTAATGGTACCTCTGATTCTAAGTGCAGCCAATTCTCTAGGCACTAGCTAGAAGATAATGATACCTCTCATTCTTAGCGCGTATACATTTTCAACCATCACAACATGCTAAACACCCAAATAACACAAATGTACGTCATACACATAATCTATTCAACATAACAATGTCATCCTCCACCAATGACCAATGACAAAACCTCTAAACGCAAACATTCAATATGCTTAACACAATAATCCACTTCTTCATGAGACATTAGATCCAACAACAACAACATATAATATGCTCGAAGATTAACCCCATTCATTTCTCGATTTATAAAGGAATTTTGATTTCGTTTATTTCCAAAATTTAAATCCATCGTTTTCCAATCATTATCCAAAAATTCATTTTTCTTCCTTAACAAATCCAAATCCATAGATAACAAAATCGCAACCCAACTTAACTCAACATATATTTCTCAAACAATTTTGATATCTCAGTTAGTTCCCTTTTTAGCAATTACAATAATAATACAATCTGCATAATACATAACCTAACTATTACTTAACTTTTCTCCCTTTTTATTTCATCAAACCTTTAATAATAAAAATTAGGGTTTCTTCTTCATTCATAACATAAACAAAATAGACTACCTTTCAATACACCAAAACCTTCCAAAAACATACAATTTCACTTTTCACAACTCAAACCCAAAAACCCCTTTACATGAATTTGAAATCACATAACTAAATTGTACTCTTTACGTAATAGAAATATACCACATGTCTATCTATAAGGAAGTTTTGAAAATGAGCAAAGAAATCTCTACCTCTATCAAGAAAAGGAGAAAACCCAAAATTTCAATTTCGACGAAAACACGATCTGCTCAGATTACTAGAAAGCTCTCTTCGTGCTCTACGTTTTTGTAACGACCCAGAAATCCTTTCCTCCGCTCGAGCGGAGGAGTGGCCGCTCGAGCGGACTTTTGGGGTTTCCAGCAATTTTTCAGACGGCCTGGGATTCTGGGAATTGTGGTTCTCCGCTCGAGCGGGGGAGTTTACGCTCGAGCGGACAACTTTGTTATCTGCAAGGCCGAGCGCAAGGTTGAAGCGGTCTCCAAGTTGAGTTGTGTTTTTGAGGCACATGGGTTCGTTTTGGACGTTCTTATTAGTGTATTTGAAGTTTTCTTATTTTATTTTGGAGTATTGGTTGAGGTGGTAATATGATGGTAAAGTAAGATTGGACCAAAAGCTTTACTTAGAATAATTTTCCGGTGACCAGCCGTCACTCTTTGGTCCTTTTCTTTTTCCACACTTTGAATTTGGATGTGAGGTTAGAACCATTGGAAAGTTTATTTTCAGGGCTTCAATTTGAGCACAAGAACGACCTAAAACGGAGTTCGGATGGGAGAGTTACGCCTATTTAAAGTTTTGGAATCTGTCTTTGAAGCGAGTCCGCTCGAGCGGAAATAGTAGCGCTCGAGCAGGAATTACAGGACAACAGCTTTAAAAACGGATTTTGAGATCATTTCTTATGTTTTCCTTTCCTCTCTTGATCCCTCTTGCCCTAAGACCGAAAACCCTAAGGTTTTGATCCCCAAATACTTGCATTTCCCTTAGGTTTGAGTAAGATCTTCCACCAAGAAGTGAAGAAGGTAAGAAGATGAGCATTTTCAACCGATTGGAATTTCGAGATTTTGGAGGATTCTTCCCAAAGCTTTGCTCCTTGCTTGATTCTTGAGGTAAGGGTTCTAAATTTCCTCAATACTTACATCTATGGATGGATTGATGGTAACTTTAGCATATAAATGCAAAAATCTTCATTTGTATTATCTAGGGCATATTATGAGATTTGGGGATTTAGAGTTTGAGATGTTGGAAGTTTAATTGGTGGATTAAAATGATGAATTGTGAATCCTAGATATAGAATCATTGGGAAAATTGGAATTAAAAGTGGTGATTTAAGAAGTATGAATTTTATTAAAAATCCTCATTTTTATTCTTGAAACCCTAGATTGATTTATAATGATACCCAATGTTTTGGCCCAAATTGGAAGTGGAATAATGAAATTGAGGTGTTGAATTGTATGTGTTCAAGTTTAATTTGAATTTGGAAATATTTGAAGATTATGTTTAAAAATTGCGAATAAACTTTATTATGAGCATGGTAAATCATGTTTTAATGAGAAAGGAAATTGGGGGAAAGATTTGTTGATAATGTGGATGATGTAAACCTGGCTATGGAATGTTGAAATGAGCCTTGGCAACCTAATTTGAATTATGATGAATTATATTCGGTGGCATTGAGTTGAATAATGTTAAATAGTGTGGGATTATATTGAGTTGTGTTGAATAATGTTGAATTAAATGATGTTGTGCTATGATGGATTATGTTTGAATTACGTGATTTGTGTAGGGTTAGCTACAAGGGCGGACCACGCACCTGATCACTGTGAGTAATAGTACAAAGATATACATTTTATTTAGCATCGATAATTATTATCACTAACGCTCTGTTTCTTGTAAGTGTTACACGAACATGTTACACAAACATTTATGATGGTTGAAAGTCAATGTGAACGTTGAAAGGTCGGCATACATCGGTATGACTTTGAAATGACCCTGTTCTGTCGATGATGAATAATAATTCTCTATTATCTATAAGCAATTCTTAATGAATAAACGGAATTATGTTTATCTTTAAACCAAATATCAGTATGAAACTAAGAATATTCCATTGTGTTACACATGGACCAAGTCGTTGAGAATCTATGATACATGTAAATGTTTAACATTATTACGAGACTCACGTTAGAATGCGGGTCATTCTCCTTATTAAGCGAATGGTATTTTAAGAAAGCGATGTTATTTCTATTATCGGTTGTGCTATGCATAACATGATATTAACCATTTGATTCAATGTATGTTTTGTGACATAATGTTCGTTAATGACATTACGATTTCCGTCGTTACAATATTAGCATATGTGTTGATTGGAACTCAATGAGAATGAAATGTTGAAAAGATATACGTACATAGTAGTATGTTACGGGCGCAAGGTACATTACGGGCGAAAGGCTATTCTCATTATTTCGGGCCGATAAAATTCGCTCTTATTCTGAAACTAGACCCATGTGTGTTTGAGACATCTTTTCAGAATGTAGTTAACCATATACTTCTACAGTTATATACTTTATTGTTTGAGTTGAATATTACATGATCTACTTACTATTATTCACTGAGCTTGACTCACTATATTTTATGTCATTTACGTAGGCACTCAACCTGGGGGTCAACCTTAACCTGTGGCTTCCGTTACCAGTTGCCAGGCCTTGAGTATCTAGATTCTTAGGTGTTGACCGTTCAAGTTATGGAGTTTGCTAAGTTTTAATTTGTACCCTAAGTGTTTATTAAGCTTGATGTATATGTATATGTATTTAGCTATCTCCAGAGATACGTCAATGTATATTTATCTGCATTATGTTCTGTCTGTGATCCTGGCATAGTAGTGGTAGCTCAATGGATATTATTTTATACTATTATATGATATTAAATGCTTCCGTTCAGGCCCCATAGATAATATTTATCAGGTTTGGTGTCCATTTCGAATGGGTCATGCCCAAATTTTTAGGGGCGGATTTGGGGCGTGACAGTTTTGGTATATGGAACTAAGGGTAGAAAGTCAGTGGAGATAGATGAAAACCAAGCTAAAAAGCTTGAAACCCTAAAAAGTGGCAGAAGAGAGGAACAAGAGAGAAAGAGAGATCTAGATTTGACCAAAATTGGCTTTTTAAAGTGTTGAACCCGAAAAGACCGCTCGAGCGATGAAACTTGTGCTCGAGCATCAGAGACACAAGACTACTCGAGTAATGAAACTTTTACTTGAGCACAAAATGAGAACTCCCAAAAGTTCAAACCTGCAAAAGTACTAGATGACCCGCAAGATCGCTCGAGCGAACATCCACTCGAGCAATGAAGAAGAAAATTTTCCAAGTTATCGCAAGCTTATCCTTCGCATGTTTTGGATTGAATCAAGTTAGAGATAGATAAAGATGCATCATATGAGGAGAGACTGGTTTAAGTTTTAGATACACGGGATTAAGTTTTGTGAGGTAAGACTATTCCATTGGTTAAAAGTGTTGTGGCAATACCATGGAGTTAAGGGAGTGACTTGGGAACATGAGGTTAAAGTCCGTGAGAAGTATTTGGACCTATTTGTTGATGTTTGAATCTACGTACTAAACTTTTGCTTTGTTGTAATATACAAATGTTGTGAATGTTTTGGAGATTTAAAAACCATAGTTTTTACCATTAACTTTATTGGGGTTGTTTAACAACTCCATTGGTCCCAAGCCTGGGTAAAGGAGGAAGGTTGTGTATTAGGTAACCGACAGCCGACACGTAAAAAAAGCCGCTCGGATCACTTATGATAATAAATCCTACTTTGAATCGATTAAATGCTAGGTTATTCCTCTCAAGTGATACATTGCGCCTGCCTCTAAGTGTTTCAAAAAGTGAGCAAGGGGCACCATATCGACGCTTGGGTGTGATGAAAAATGGGTAAAGGTTTCTGCATTTTTCTGGACAAACGCAAGTAAAGAAACTAGTCCAAGACTACAGGTTTAGGGTAGCCATATGGAATATAGGAACTTTAACTGGTAAAACTATGGAATTAGTAGATGTTATGATTATGAGGAGAGTTAATATAGCATGCATATAAGAAACTAAGTGGACGGGAGAAAACTAGGGAAATGGAGGATACCGGGTTTAAACTATATTATAGTGGCAAGGATAGACGCATGAATGAGATAGGAATAATAGTTGCCAAGGGTCTTGTGAAAAATGTAGTTGCAGTCATTAGGAAAGATAATAGGATTATGTTAATTAAACTAGTTATTGGAGATAATATAGTGAACGTTATTAGTTCATACACCCCCCAAGTAGGATTAGATGATCAGTCTAAGAGGGATTTTTTAGAGCAAATAGATGAGATATTGTAGGAGAGAACCTAGTTGTAGGTGGAGATTTCAATCAACAGCCATATAGGAATAGATAAACTAGGCTATGAGAGGGTGCATGGTGGGTATGATTTTGGAGATAGAAATGAGGCTGGAAAGAGTATTTTAGATTTTGCGTTGGCTTCTGACCTTGTAGTAGCCAATACTATGTATAAGAAGAGGAAAGAGCATTTGATAACATTTAAGAATGGGTCAGTTAAGAGCCAAATATATTACTTTTTAGTGAGGAAAGTGGACTGTTTAAAATGCAATGAATATAAGGTGATTCTTGGAGAGAGTCTTACGTCTCAACATAGGATTTTGGTACTAGATTTATGCTTTAAAGGGCAATACCAAGCTAAGAAGGATAGTGGGCGTCGTAGAACGAAATTGTGGGATCTAAAAGGGGATAAACTGGAAATATTTAAGAATAAAATGGATAAGGAAGATACTTGGGACTTGGAAGATGATGCTAACACAATGTGGAACTCGATGGCCAATTATATGAGGAGAATCTCAAGGGAAGTTCTTAGAGAATCGAAAGAAAATGGACCCAACTCTAGGGAAACTTGGTGATAGTTAAAGCAAAAAAAGAGTGTTTTAAAAAGTGGCAGAAGGATATAACTAAGGAAAACCTGAAGAGTTATAGTTTGTCTAATAAGGAGGTCAAGAAAGTAGTGAGAGAGGCTAAGTTGAAAGTTTATGATGATTTATACACTAAACTAGATAGTAAGGAAGGAGAGAATGGAGTATACAAACTTGCTAAGAAAAGGGAAAAGAAAACAAGAGATTTTATTCAAGTTAAGTGCATCAAGAGTGAGAATTATAAGGTATTGGTGAAGGATGATGAGATTAAGGAGAGGCGGAAGAACTATTTTAAGAAACTGTTAAATGAGGAACATAGAGGTACATTAATAGGGGAGGAAATAGCTAGTAATAAGGAAAACCAAAACTATTGGTTCTATCACAGGATTAGAAACTTTGAAGTGGAGATTGCACTTAAGAAGATGAAATCGAATAAGGCATTAGAACCCGATGATATCCCTATTGAAGCTTGGAAATGTTTGGATAAGAAGGGGGTTGCTTGGTTGACTAGGTTGTTTAGCAAGATTTTGTTGACTAGGAACATGCCAGATGGGTAGATGAAGAGTATTTTAGTGCCAATCTATAAGAATAAAGGAAATGTCCAGAATTGCAACAGCTATAGAGGAATCAAGCTAATGTGTTATATAATAAGAGTGCGAGAGAGCATGGTAGAACGTCGATTGCAAGATATAACAGAGGTGTTAAAGAATCAATTTGGGTTACGCCTGGTAGGTCAACAATGGAAGCGATCTATCTTTTGAGGAGAGTAATAGAAAAGTATAGAGAAAATAAAATAGACATTTATATGGTGTTTATCAATCTTGAGAAAGCATATGATAGAGTGCCCCAAGATATAATTCGATGGGTGTTAGAGAAGAAAAGGGTGACAAAACGTTACATTAATGTGATTAGGGACATGTATGAAGAGGTAGTGACCACTATTAAATCAACTGCTAGAAAGACAAATGAATTTTCAATTACTATAGGGTTACACCAAGGATCTACCTAAGTCCTTATCCTTTTGCTTTAGTTATAGACGAGTTGACGAGAAATATTTAAGATGATGTGCCATGGTATATACTTTTTGCAAATGATATTGTGTTAGTGGATAAGACTAGAGAAAGAGTTAACATAAAGTTGGAGATTTGGAAAGAAGCACTTGAATCTAAAGGATTTCGGATAAGCAAAACTAAGACATAATACATGGAGTGTAAATTTAGTAATAGTAACAATGAAAGCAGAGGAACAGTGAATATTGAAAACCAAGAACTATCTAAGAGTGAACATGTTTGTTCTTTAGGGTCGATTATCACAACGGCGGAGGAGATTGATGCGGATGTAGTCCATAGAATTAAGGCGAGGTGACTTAAGTGGAGAAGTGCATTTGGGGTACTATACGATAAACGAGTACCCACTAGACTAAAAGGAAAGTTCTATAGAACGGTTATTAGACCATCAATGTTGTATGGGACAGAGTTTTGGGCAACCAAGAAACAACATGTAGATAAAATAAGTGTTTCGGAGATAAGGATACTAAGGTGGATGTGTGGCAAGACTAGAAAAGACAAAATTAGGAAAAAGTATACTTGGGAATGGGTAGGAGTAGCACCAATAGAATATAAGTTGAGAAATACTAGATTGAGATGGTTTGGTCATATTCAATGGAAACCAAAAGAGGCAGTAGTGAAAAAATACGATGCAGTGACGGTAGATAGAAGTGTTAGGGGACGGAGTAGACCTAGATTAATATTGGCTAGCGTAGTAAATAGAGACATGAATCTACTTAATTTGACTAATGAAATGGCCTTTGATAGAGGCGTGTAGAGAAGAAGGATTCATGTAGTTGACCCCCATTTGATGGGACTCAAGGCATGGTTTGGTTTGGTTTGGTTTGGTTTTGGCTATGTTGTACCATTATTGCTTGCGTAAGTTGTTATTGCAGTTGGGCTATTGTGTGATTGTATTGATTTAAATTTTAGGGATGAAATTTTTTAAGGGGGGAAGATTATGACGGTTCATGTTCTCAGATTCAGAATTTTGTATCTTTAATTGTTGTTTATACCTTTTTCATCTTATTATTAGTTGAGTTTGATTGTTTGGAGAAGTTGGTTGTGTTTGAAATAGATTAGGAGTTAATTTTTCAAAAGAGTTGTTGTCCATTTCCTTCCTTGTTCACTCGAGCGGTGCTTTGGTCTCTCAAGTAGTCTTTGAGATCTCCCAATATTTTATAGGTTTGCAAAACTTTTAGGAGTAGGGTGATCTTCGCTCGAGCGATCCATTCTTTGCTCGAGCAGTCTTCTGTAGTTTGCAAAACTTCTGAGACGGGGTCATTGTGCGCTTGAGCGATGTTTTGGTCACTCGAACGGTGACACTTATTTGTGTCTAATACTCGAGCAGTGGTTTGGTCGCTCAAGTGGTCTACGCATATCTCAAATCGGGGAAAAAACAATTTTTAGTCACTTTTTCATTCCTCTATCTCTCTAAAACATTTCTAAACCTAATTTCTTCACTCTTTCTCTCTCTCTGGTTCTTGTCTAAACACCTCAAATACACCTAAATCCGTTGATCTCGTCGCTTTTGTGCTTTAGAGAAAAAGGTAGAGCTCGTTAAACAGAACATTTTAATCAGTGAAAACTTTCATTTTGACTTCGTCTCAAGTCAGGGCTTGCTCTCTTCTTCTTTTAAACTTGAGATAGGAATTTCTTCAACCTTCTAATATGATTCTTAACTTAGTTATGTGCTCTTTGTCAAGGATTGGGATTTGGGAGATGAAGGTTTTGATTTAGGGTTTGATTTTTAAAATGCAAAAAAGGAATTTTCAAATGAATTCTTGAGAAATATTGTGGGACTATGAATATTGTTGAGTTGTATTGAAATGTTGGAAATTCCTTGTAGCACTTGCACCCTTTTTAAAACTTTTAGGAAGTGTATTTGAATCATTATTATGTTTTGGAAACCTTTGGTGTTGTTATGGGTTGGTTTTGGAGGAGTATAATCCGAATTAAACTTGTTGGGTTTGGTTGTTAGTGCTTATTCTTGTCAAAAGTTCCTTGGAGACTTAGAAATTCCATTCTAGGGTCGACACCAGCCTTCCTAGGGTCGACCCTTACCTGTTGGTGAAGTTCTGGAGGAGTTGCTGGAAAATAAGGTAGACACCAGACTGGGAGAGAATTCCCTTTTACATCTGTGTGTTGGTTCTTTGGAACATAGGGTAGACACTGATCGAGAGGTCGACCCTCTTACTGCTGTGTTGGTTGCTAGAACATAGGGTAGACACCAGTCTGGGGTAGGGTCGACACCAGCAGTGCAGTCAAGCTTAGTTTCCCAAATTTTCCTCTTTGGTGTCGACACCACTGTTGCAGGGGTCGACCCCTGCATATTTTTTTTCAGATTTTGGTCCGACTTTTGGCCCTACTTTTTGGGGGTTTTGACTTGATATTTTGGGTTGAATTTGGGGCTTATTTCTAATTTTACCTAGTGCTATAAATAGGCCATCACTTGATCCTTTTCTTTATTTTCTTTCTCTCTTTTCCCCTCTAAACCGTGGGTCTCTCTCTCTCTCTCTCCAAAACCACTTTTTGCTCAAAAGTCTTTAGATCTACTCTCTTGGAAGCATCTTCTTGCCTTGCTCCTTTGAGAAAGATTGTAGATCTCATCAAGAGCTTCATTTTGATCCAAGTAGAAGTTGGTTTCAACAACTTTGGGGTTTCAACCTTTTTGCTCATCTTCTCTTCCAAGCTTGAGGTAGGGATATTCTTGAGTTATATATACATGTTTTGCAAGTTAAATGTTGATTTTGTGTTTCTATTGAATTTGTTTTGAGAGTTTTGGTTTTGGTTCAAAGATGATGAGATTTCTCAAATGAGGGTTTAAATGTTGAAATGTTTCTAAGTTGATCCTTGTGACTTCTTATTTATTGTTTAAAAGGGATGATTTTGATGAGGCTTCTATCATGAAGTGAAAAAGTGTTAAGTTTTTGACAAAAACCTTAGGAATTGGGGATTTTACAAAATAATGAAAATGTCTTTGAAAGTATTTATTTTATTGTGTTAAGAGGATGTATTAGAGTAAGTTCCACCAAATGTTATCATAATAACAACATACTTGACACATGGGATATGAGATGGTATTTTAACATTGTTACTAACACTTGAACTTGTAATGAGGTAAGATAATAATTGTTGAGCACCATGGTAGTGAAATTGAAATCTTGAAGGATGATGTTTGAAAATTTCATATAATCTTGTAATGTTGTAAGATGGTGAGTTGTTGAGTGCCATTGATGATGTGAAATGCTTAATTATAATGTAATGGGGAAATGAAATGAAAGATGACATGTTGGCCATGTTGAAAGGTTTGGTCTGGGTTGGTGTTGAGAACTTGTGATGATGTGTTGAAGACACATGATTATTTGTGCAATGAGAAACGTATTCGTAAAAGTGGAAAGGTATTTGTTTATTATTGTTGTTAAGACACTTTGGAAATACAGAAATGTTATGAGATATTAATTATTGCATCTCATTTCCTTTTGAGTCTATATTATCAATGTGCATGAAGTGGATTATTACCAATGTTGTATTCTCATCATGTTTACTTGAGAAAGATTATATTACCATGAAAACTAATGGAAATGTGTATGGGGTAAATACGTTGGTAAGTCCGGATAGGGGGTGTAGATGAATTTGATAAGTTGGCACGAGTGTCGGTGAAAGACCCAAAAGCAGCGGATAGGTGTCGAGACTTTCGATTAGCACCGGTAAAAATGACAGTTTGGTAGTACTCGCAGAGTCTACTTGCAGACACCAGCCTAGGGATTACCAGTGTCGTATTTACCGCCCCCATTGAATTAATATTGGATGTTTGAAATTGATGAGACTACAAGCTAATATTGAGAACATGGTGATTTTGATAAAGTGCATTGAAAATGAATATTTTCCTCATTTATCAACTTTGGCATGGCATTGCACTCACGTTTATTTTATGTCGAAGAAAATGCATAACTGTATATACTTTGTGAGAATTCTCTACTGGGCTTTATGCTCACCCCTATGGGATTTGGTGCAGGTAAGAAAGGTGGTGATCCTGCCGAGTTGATAGCATAGACGTGATTGTGAAGAGTATTTTGCTCTTATATTTTGTGTAAATTTTGTAAAGCCAAGGGCTAATGTGTATGGGTCCAAGAGACCATTTTGTGTAACCAGGCAATTGCCTTGGGACTTGTAAGCCCTTGAGGGCCTTATTCGTTTTGATTTGATGATTTACATGCTATAGGCTCATGTACTAGTTTATCAATGAATGTATAGCTGCACATGAGATTATTTTTTTGTAAAACAATTGATCTTATGTAAAGGGTTATGGTTAATATCCTATTTTGGAAGTGAGTTGATGTAACAGTTATGTGGATAGTCCATGTCGAATTATTTCGGGGCATTACATTACTTCCTTAAATATGCTTTTGAAAGTAAATGATGTTTTATTGGAAAATCATTGATGTTTGATTTATGAAAGAAAAGGAAAAGATGTTGGGTTTGAAAAGATAAGATGAATGTATCTGTTAATAATGAGAATGAAGTTGGATATGTATTATCACTTCCATTTTGAAATTTATGAGATTATACCTGTTGTTGAAAATTTATCTGTTGAGTAGAGATATCTGTTTTGGGCTATTAGTGGAGGATAACTTTGATTATTGTAGAAATTGCATGAGGATTAGGTTAATTAAAACTAATTACTCATATATTTTGCATTGAGTATTGTTTCATACTTAAACATTGAAAATATATTGTTTTGAAAAAAATGGGTGTATACGTAAGTGAATATAGTTAAGGGGTGTGGTTGTGGTTTATATTGTTGGCCTGTGTTTTCTTGGTAAAAGTCCAACAACCTGCGCAATCAGGTGCCGATCCTTCCGGTTAGTACCAGTAAAATGACTTTGCTAGTGTTTATATAGCCTACTAGTAGACATGTACCTAGAGATTCCTAGTATTTTGTATCTCATACCTTATTTGCTAATTTAAAAAGTATTGTTTTATGAATTGATATACATATAACTGAGACATTGCATTGTTTTGAAAGAAGAAAATATAATATTTGGCAAATGACATGCACATACATTCACCATATGATTTTGTTAATCTTCATACGTTGTGTTCAAGTACTTTTACTAGATTTTAGCTCACCCTACGTGAAAAACAAATTTCAGGTTCTGGTAATATGCCTCTACTAAGGATATATGTTAGAAGGATTAGGAGCCGAGAACTTCTTTTTGTTTCTTTTGTGTAATTATTTTTGTACAAGTCTTAGACTTTCTATGTATTGAGTTTAACTCACTTTTGTTATACCAAAGCATTGACTTAGAAAAATGTAGTCATTAAGGTATAAACTTATTTACTTCCTTTTATTCCAATTTATTTATACATGTCCTATACTATAAATTTAGAATTTAAAATTTATAAATATATATATATGTGTGTGTGTGTCATATTTTATACAATAACAGAATATTGATAAAAGGTTAATTATATATAATTTGTTGCTTTTCCATTAAAAATCATGTGATTTGTTATTATTATTGAGGTGATTTGTTATTATTATTTTGGCCCGTAACATCTCACATGCTCAACAATACTCATTGTTAGGTAGGCTGCCAAAGCCTTAAAACAATGATCTGGTGGAATTTGAGAAAACCCATGACAGGAGTCTAGAGTTTTTTTTAATATTTTTGTTTTAAAAAAAAGGGGAAAAAAAATCCTCTCTTTTTTAGTAGTTCACATGAGCAAACCATCCATCCATGTCTATCTTGTTCCTCTAGTTAGGAGTAGCAAGAAAATACTATGTTATAACAGAAATGTAAAGAATTCAACCACATTGTAACTTCAAAAATCATGAATTGAACCTAATATATATGCATATTTACATCTATATATTTGTTGTAAAAAGTAACAAGTTAAGAACATGTGTCATAGCTTGCATAGCAGCACTAATTTGTACATGGCCAGGAGCAAATCCTAAATTCACAAGTTAAAAAAAAAAAAAAAAAACACATAGTGAAAATAGAACATTGGGGGCAACAAAAGAGATAGAAACACCTCCTTTGATAATTCACTAGTGTAACTTCTTTGCCAAAGAAAAACAAAGGTCAATCTAGAGGATCCATTCTACACCTCCCACTCTCCTCTCTGCTTGTAGAAAAAGAAGCCTTGTAAATGCAACACTGTCATACCAAACACAATGAGATATGTAAACATCTATACTATAGTGTAAAAGAAACAACCAAAAAGTAAAGTTGAGTAATGTTTTTTTTTTTTTTTTTCTCCTTTTCCAAGATTGTCCATAAAGTGATTTTTTTTAGCATTTAAATGAATTCTGCCATATTTTTGGTAATGGTGTGAAATTGGGCACAATTTTCAAATTCAAGGTGATTTCTAAAAATTTCATCTATTTTTTGAGAGTAACACACACGTTATTACTTGCACACCTATTTGCGTCTGTCAAGAGGCTAGTGGCTTATAATTTAAGAGTAAATTAAAATTTTCAGCCCTTTAATTTGACTGAAATTTTACTTTTGATTTTTAGTATTTTAATTTAAAATTTGACCCTTATACTTAAAACTCTAGTTTCAATTTTGTTACTCCATCTAATTTCCTGCTAATTTTGTGCATGTATACGTCTGAAGAGGCTGACAAATATCAAAAAATCGTTAATTTTAATATCTAATTTGAACATAAGGACCAAATTAAAATTAGACTTCAAAGTATAATGACTAAATTGTTCAATTTGAAACAATAGTTGGTCATAGTGGAAGAGTTAAAAGTGTCAAATATAGTTTGTATAACAAAAATGCCAAGAAAACAACTTGAAATAGAAGAATGGAAAAGAAGAAGATCATACCATTGACATTACTACTTTGATTCAAGACAGCTCACTTGCTCCCCCAAGTCCTTCACATAAGAAGCCCAATCTGGTGGCTTGGCTATCAAATTCTCCAATTGAAGAACAATCTTGGATTGGTGTTGAACCAACTCTGCTTCAACTTGAGCTGATCCATTCTCACAAATCAATCCATCCTCCAATAGTTTCTCCCACGAGATATAATTATCAGAGATCAAATCCGGAGTCATCGGTCCAGGAGCCGCATTAATCTTTTGGTCCTGACTCGGACTACTTTCATCGTCCAACAAAGCGAAGAATAGTCTTTCCACTTCCGAATGTTTTGTTGTCAACTCCTCCTGATTCTTATTTGTTACTTGGTCCTCCTTGCTTTGTGAGGCGGCTACCAATCTCTGTTTCTTCGCGATTTGGTCATTGTATAGTTCTTTTTTCAGCCTCATAAGATGGATGAATTGATAGGAAAAGGCCGGATTCGAGAATGCTTTGGCCATGAATATCGGTATATCTTGTTGCTTACACTCAGTGTATCCTATTCGCTCCTTAACGGCGGCCAAGTAACACTCTGTGTTCTCTTGTTGTTGTTTCAGTTTCATGATTTCCATTTTCATTTTCATCCTATCATTCCTTAGTTTTTCAAGCTCAGTGTCGATTCCGAAATTGGCTGAATCGAGACAGGGTCTCATGACTCCTTGTTGCTGCACATTTTGGGGGTTATGTTTTCTCCTCTTTATGTTTTTCAACAAATGTTTTTTCCCTCCTTGAAACGCTTCATTGGCAAATTCCCATCTGTCTGAATCAATCTTCTTAAAACCCTTTATACCCAAAAAAAAAATTAAAAATTAAAAAAAAAATTACAAAATTCACATAATTAGCAATTAGCAGGAAATCCCGTAATTTTGTAATTTCAATTTCAATCTAATATAAGTGAATTGTTGCTTTAGTCCCATAATTTTGTAATTTCAATTTCAATCTGCATTTTCAATTTTAAGATTTTATTCAAATATGATCTTCCGTCACTTACCATTATAATTCCCTCCGTCACTTTTACCATTAAAATAGAAAAAGGCCATGCATTAAAATTAGAACCACCAAACTGTTAGATCCAGCTCATAAGGATAGGATATCATCTCTCTTTTCCATGTGAAAGCATTGTTGAGCTTGTCAAGGAATACGGCTTGTCGGTTGGCAAGCCGCAAAGGTGGACGGATTACCACCGAAAGGAGATTGGCAAGAGATTGGCAAGCTGGCTTCACCTACCATTTCTGTATATATATATATATATATATGGAGAGGCTGAGAGGAGAAAATATAGCAGTGTAGAGCAAACACAGAGAGAATTGAGAGTGTGAGAGTGTATGTGAGAAAGAGTTCTGTAATCTTGTTTCTCCGGATAATACATTACTCTCCATGGACATAGGCAATTGCCGAACCACGTAAATATTGTCGTGTTATTGCGTGCTATTGATTTCTGGTGTCCGATAGTCCTAACAAGTGGTATCAGAGCCATTTCGGTTGCGTTTCGGAACAAAAACAAAGTGTTCTTCAAAACTGTCTAGAAATCAAGTTGCTCGAAATCTGGTTTTGAGCATACCAGGAGGAAGATCTCGAGAGGAGTTGAGCAAAGAAAGCGAGCTCGAGAGGAGCAGCCGCCCACACGCGCCTCCCAAAGATAGCGCGTCAGGACCACGCGTACCACGCGCCGTCACGCGCCATCCGCAGGAAGGAGACGGCTGCGTGGCAGCCACGTCGGCGCCATGTCATCGCCACGTCAGCGCCACGTCAGTGACACATCAATGACACATCAACGCCACGTCATCGACACGTGGCAGGAAGACAGACACATGGCAGACACGTGTCATACACGTGGCAGGTTTGACCAGCGCCGCCGTTGACCGAGCCGAGCCACCGCTGACCAAGCCGCTGCGCCGCCGCTTGACTAAATGGGAAATCATCGGTGCTTGCAGTGCACGATTCATGAATCTGCCGTCGAAATTGTTTTGGCCCGATCTGAGCCATTGTGAGTCCGTTGTTGATGATCCAATAATGTTTTTCAACTATTTGGCGTATTCCGGACACATCTGTATGTTCAGATTTTGCATTTGAAATTTTCTGTAAAAAGAAAAAATACAATGGAGGCTTCTACATCAACTTCAAAATCTATGTTCAAGTTAACACCTTCCAATTATGCAATTTGGAGGTCACGGATGGAAGACATCCTGTTTTTAAAAGACTTGCATGACCCCATTTTTATAAAGGGGGTTAAACCTGAAGGAATGAAAGATGATGACTGGATAAAGATGAACCGCAAGACTATCGCTTGTATTAGACAATGGATAGACCACAGTGTGTTCCATCATGTTGCCGAAGAGACAGATGCCTATGTTCTTTGGACAATGTTAAACGACATGTACCAGTCAAAGACCGCCCGAAACAAAGCCTTGGTGATGAGAAGGCTAGTAAATCTGAAGTTGAAAAATGGTGTGTCTATTGCTGAGCACACCAGTGAATTCAAAAATCTGGTGAATCAGCTTGCAACCGTCAAGATCCGATTGGACGATGAAATGCAAGCCGTACTACTGCTCAGTTCTTTACCAGACAGCTGGGAGACATTGGTGGTTTCTCTTAGCACCTCTGCACCAGAAGGGAAATTGACCATGAGTATGGTTATAGACGCCTTGTACAATGAAGAGACAAGAAGGAAAGATGTGGGAGGTAATCAGTCCCATAATCAGTCCCATGCTCTTGTCACAGAAGATAGAGGCAGAGACAGAGGTAAAGGAAGAAGTAGAGGAAGAAGCAAGAATAGAGGCAGCTGGAACAGCAGGAGTAAATCCAGAGATAACAAAGGTCGAGGTAACTCCAGCTTCACTTGCTATCACTGTGGCCAGGAGGGTCACATAAAGAAAAAATTGCCCAAGCCGGAAAGAGAAAGGCCAAAGCAGTAAGTCAAAAGGAGATGAGAACATAACAGCCACAACAACTGATGAAATACTTCTTGCAGTTGGTGAAAAGGAAGATTGCCTTCACGTGGTTGACCACAGCTACACAGAATGGGTGATAGACACAGCTGCATCCTATCACGCCACTTCCCACAGAGAACTCTTTAGCTCGTACAACGCTGGAGATTTTGGCACTGTTCGAATGGGGAATTCTAGCTATTCGAAGATTGTGGGTATTAGAGACATTAGCATTCAAACTAATGTCGGGAACAAGCTGGTTCTCAAAGATGTGAGGTATGTTCCAGATTTGCGCCTCAATCTTATCTCCGGAAGCGCCCTGGACCGACAGGGCTATACAAGTACATTCGGAAATGGCCGTTGGAAGCTGACAGGAGGAGCTTTGACAATCGCCAGAGGAGAGATGTCTTCAACACTGTATAAGACTCAAACGAAGATCTGCCTGGAAAGTCTTAATGCAGCAGAAGACAAGGAGTCACCGGACTTATGGCATAGAAGACTGGCTCACATAAGTGAGAAGGGATTGCATCTATTGGCAAAGCAATCCAGGATACCCGTATCCAAAGGGAGTGTCTTGAAGCCCTGTGATCATTGCCTTTATGGCAAGCAACATCGAGTATCATTCAGTTCAACGAGCAAGAGGAAAACAGAAGTGCTCAATATGGTATACTCGGATGTTTGTGGCTGTAGCAAGCCCGCGAGGGACCTCGCTACAGTTCGGACTCGATTTTGTCACGGTTCTCAATCTTGAACCAAAGAGTCCAAATCCGGCAAATCGTTTTGAAGGAAAACAAATTTTTTGAAAGAAGTGCCAAACATTGGCGCTTTGCGGATAATGAGTCGCCACCTAAATATTTTAAAATGGGAAATTTAGGAAACCACGACTCGGTCGAAGGCCACGTGTCCGTCATCACCAAAGTTGGTTCGGGAACTTGGGTACGATTAGGGAAGGTCACATCGTGAGCACCCTTCCTCTCGCCAAAGACGGCCTCTACTAACCATGATATCTGTCTTTGAAAACATTGTGAGTTCTTATTAGGTTATTAGCCTAGGTTACTATGTGATGCACATCATACAAGTATAGATGACTACTTTGAATTGGAACTAAACATTTCATGTTTGTTTGTTTGGAAAATGGTTTGATGGTGCTACTCGAAAGCAGGCTAAGACGCGGATTTGCCACCCTCAGGTGGGCTTAGAAAATATGATTTTGCCACTATCTAGTGGGCTTAAAACAAACAGTCAATGAATTGTCCCAATTCAGATAATTCAACCTCCACCCACAGGCATTCAAGGCAGTTATATCACATAAGCACATAGCCTCATGGTAAGCATGCTATTCATGGCAACACTCACACGCATGCAAGGATGCTAAAGCATAAAACTCACCGAGTACTCCAAGCCAAAACAGGAAAACGATTAGAAATCATGCATGAATCCTAAATATGCTGAAATGCCTAATGCAACACATGCAAAATGCAACTATAGCAGGCTCGGCTATTCTAAACATGGTATATGAAATGCTACAGCTATCAAGTATTCAACTTGGAATTGAAATACAAATGCAGTTAGTATGATGCGCCGAGCCCGGTGCATGCAAAACAGATGAATGATGCAAGCATTCTGTCATACTGTATGCTAATTGAAATATGCCCTATATCTAACCATCGTAAGCAGGTAAATAAAAGGGAGAAAGACGTGGGGTTGGAAGACATACATCACACTCACGCACACTTATTACAAGTTTGCCCTCGCGCAGAGGGTCCGAATAAATAATAATACAGTCCGAAAATGAAAGAATAATACAGTCCGAATAAATATACAAATTTCTAATTAATTGACAAATTAAATAAGAAAAACTGGCATGCAAGCCAGGGACCGCCTTGCTTCTGATGTATGTTGTATGTTGGGCTGCCTTGCGCGGAAATCCACTGGGATGCCCCAATTAGCCTCTGTTTGCACTTTTTCTCGAAATGCGTGCCAAACTCCGAAGAGCTGTTGATCCTTGATTTTGCTGCAACAGAGAGCAGGAAAAGGGCATAGCAATGTATTTCACAAATATATGCATGCCTCGATCCTCATGCCACCAATCATGCATATCGATGCATGATGGCCGAGGAGCCGAATTGCACAACTCAATGTCAGATGAATGCATATAAATGCTACAACAAATCCTAACTCCATCATGGATAATCCGGAGTGTCGGTGACTTGGGAATTGAGACCCGTTCCGTCACTCGTCTGAAAGCGTGCCTCGTTTCCGTGCGAACTAACGCCTATCGAACACGTTGCATTATGCAAGGTATGCATGAAATGCAGCTAACATGTGATATAGCATGCACAATGCTATGAAAATGAGATACCTCGAAATGCGTGCCCGCGGGCACGCAAACCGAGAAAATGGCATACAAGCATGAGATGACATGAAATATGATATATAATGAGACCAAAATTAAATGTCTCGAAATGCGTGCCCACGGGCACGCAAACCGAGAAAATGACATCTGAATGCAATGAACTAAAATGGCATACTAATGCAAATGACATAGAAAATGCAAATCGGGCTTACACTAACATGAGAGAGCCTCACCACACTCACATAAGCGGGCGGATAAAAAAGTGCCTCGAAATCGTGCGCGGACATAACCGAGAATGCATAAAATGGCATACGGAATGCAATGATGGGCTTATGCCAATATGAGAGGGCCTCACCGCACTCATAAATTGCCGTCGGATGAAAAGCAAGCGCCTCGAAATCGTGCACTGGCACGCGCAAACCGAGAATGCATGAAATGGCATCTGAGAATGCAATGATGGGCTTACGCCAACATGAGAGAGCCTCGGCAAGCACTCACATAATTGCCGTCGGATGAAAACGAAGCGCCTCGAAATGCGTGCACACGGGCACGCAAATCGAGGAATGCATGAAATGGCATGCGAATGAGATGCGATATATGGCATATGGAAAATGCAAACTTCAGCAGCTAAAATGATGCACAAATAGCCCTCGAATTATGACAAAATTACACCCGATGCCCGAAATGCAATGTTATGTACCCGAAACGGCTTACAGCCCTACTAAACATGCATAATATGGACATAACATGTATAACAGTAGTAAGGCAGCCCCTAAACTAACATTTTTTTAGTATAAAGCAAGACCAAACAATGATCACAAGTATAGTAAAAATAGCTTGCAAAAATGGGGGAAAAGAGGAGAATTACAAAGAAAGTGGTATCTACAATGCTCAAACTGAAAAACACAGTTCTACAACATTAAATAGGGGCCAAAAATAGGCACATTTACAAGAGATGACATCCCCCAAAACAGCATGTAGATAGGCTAAACATAGCATGCAAAATAATGAGCCAACAAAGGCTATAACATGAGGTACCAAAAACATGCACCAAACAACTTTGGACCCTTAAAAAAACATGAAGAATGGGTCATTTTAAGACACTTTCTAAGCCTGATAAAGGCTGAAAACAGAATCCAAGCAAGCCTAACAAAGCATGCAAATTAATGAACCAAATAGGGAGTACAACATGAAGTACTAAAAGCATTTATCAAATGGCCTAAGACCCTTAACAAAACATGAAGAAAAGGCCAAAATAAGGCTCTTTTAAAGCCTGATGAAGGCTGAAAACAGAAGCCAAGAAAGCCTAACAAAGCATGCAAAATAGGAGTAGAACATGAATTCAAAGCAAGTGGCATGTAGAGCATGAAAACCAGGTTGAGCCCTTCTTAAATGTTGAAGAAGGGCTCAAAATGAACACAATATTAGTTCATGAGATGCTCCAAATCAGGTCAAAAATAGGCCAAATAAATCATGCAATTTTACGGAAAATATGGAGGATTACAAAGAAAGTGCATGATAGAGAGGCCAAACATGATTGAGCCCTTCTTCAATGTTGAAGAGGGGCTCAAAATAGGCCCACTCACAGTTTATAACAGGCTCGAAATCAGATCACTCATAAGTCAAATAAAGCATGCAAAATAATGGCATAAAGAGTGATATTGAAAGAGGTGTGTCATGGAGACACCAAACAGAGTTGAGCCCTTCTACAAAGTTTTAGAGGGGCTCAAAATAAGCCCAAAACAGAGAGTAAGTAGGGTAAAGAATTGATGCAAAATTGTGCTAGAAAAAGGGAATTAGTGACTTACCCTTGGAGACAAGTCTTTTGTGGCTTCTTGGCTTGAATTTGCTGGTCCTTAGCCTTTGAAAATCACTTCTTTGCTCGTGTAATGAAGGTGGGGAGGGTGGGGCTTAGGGTTGATGAAGGAATTATCTAGGGACTTGAAGCTTTTTAGGGTTTTTGGCTATGGAAATGGAGGTTTTGGGAGAGAAGCTCTTGAGATCAAATGTTCTAACCCTAGGGAAGGAGCTATCCAGCCCCTTAAATGGATCAAAAAAGGGTGTACAAGGGGAGGGAAATGCACCCAAGCTTTCCCTCCCAAAATATCCCCCGGAGGACAAGGATATTTTGAAAAGCGGTGACAAATTGTAAAGAGGTGAAAGTTGGCCGGCGGTGGCTTCGGAAGGTGGCCGGCCACCCCAACTCGACGGCCACTCCTCGCCACCGGCCATGGCCAAAAATGGGACAAAAAAATTGCTGGCCGACCACCATGTTTGAGGGTCCTCCCAGGTGTGTAGAATAAAGCCCCAGGGTTGGAACTTGGCAACACTGAAACAGAAGTCACAACATTGCACTTGAAGGAGAGGCTCAAAAATGAAAGTAACAATTACTGGCCGACCACCACTTTTTGGTGTCCTCCCATGTGTGTAGAACAAGGTTCCAAGGTTGGAATTTGGCAACACTGAAACAGGAGTCACAACATTGCACTTGAAGAAGAGGCTCAAAAATGAAAATCTGAATTACTGGCCGACCTCCACTTTTTAGTGTCCTCCCATGTGCCCTCATCACAAATATGTAGTCCCGGCTTGAAGAAAATATCCCCAGGGTGTTCAACATTGGCCCGGAAGTGAGCAAAACGGGCGCCGGAGGAGCGAAACTGATTTTCTGGAACAATTGCTGGCCTCCCACCCTCCAGTGATCTTCTTGATGCTAAAGCAGGTACGCCAAAATTGAACAAAACCGATGCAAAATGAAAGCTCGGCCAAAAGCAAGGCGATTCGGGTCCGAAAATGAAATGCGAGCACGAAAGTGGCGTTGCCTGGCAGCGGCATCGAGAGGCCCAGTGTTCCTTATAATGACAAAACAGAGGCACCTGCCAAAAATAAACAAAAACTAATACAAAATGAAAGCTCGTGGCCAAAACCGGGCATTTTGGAAGTCCAGCCGTAAGCACCGAAAGTGGCGTCTGACATGAAGTGGTACCAGAGGCCCCAGTGTCCCTCGGAATGATAAAACAGAGGCACTTGCCGAAACCGAGAAATCGGAGATGGTTGGGCGGTCCAACCGAGGCACCTGACGGCTCAGCTCAAAACCGAACCGAGCTCGAAATGGGCGAAATAGCCTACAACCACGAAAAAGTATCTCACGGCCTTTGGGAGATAGTCTCAGGACCATTCCCTCAGGAAAGAAAAAGAGAAAAGTGCAGTTCGCAAACCGAGACAAGGCGCGAAGAAGTTCGGGCTTGGGAGGCGGGCGCACGGCCGCGACTTCTGAGACCACGAGCAGCACGACATGCAACATCACCGAGCGCTCAACCGGTGACGTCTGAGTCTTAAGGTCGGTCAAAAATGGGGTGTCTACAGTTGCCCCTCTTTGACAGAACTCGGAAGTCAAGAAGTGACGAGAGTGAATGTCAAAGCCTAGAGACGACCCATTTTTGACAAGGCCGAAGACTTAGACAATCATACAAGGTAAACAAAGACATGTGTGCCCACGGGCAAAAGGGGCAAAATGCAAATGATAGGCACGGAGCTAGGTGATTATGCAAGTGCAGCAAGCTGTAATGAAGCAAGTATTGACAAATAGATGCAACAGTTCTAAGCAAGAATGCAAAGCAACAACTACATTTCATGCAGTTAGGAATGCGGAGAATTAGTCAAGTCTCGTCGCGTCTCACACGGAGAAGATACGATACCTGCGCGATTCGTCTGGTCGCACCAGCCTCAAATGAATCGTACATACAATATCGTGCCTGCAAAATAGAGAAATTCAACAAGAACAATATGCTAACAACATATATTCAATGCGATTCCTATGATTCCAAGAGTTGGACACACACAGTGTCGGCGAATGAATGCATCGCAATGTGAGAAAAGATAATGCGTGACAATGCATGTTTAAGCACAGAAGTATTATACATCAAGAAATCATGCATGACAATGCAAAATATTTATCAGAATGCAAATTACGTGCAAAACAATGCAAAACGAGCATAAATCAGGGCGCTCGTTTGTTGCGCAACAACGAGCTGGGAAACGCGCATTTCGGTGAAGGCAACTTGATCGCGGCCTTTGATTCACCTCCCAGAGAGGTCACAACATATTTAAAAAGGATACACTCTGATTTTGATGAATAATGATGAGACACATGTCAGAAATTGCAGTTGAAGTTCTGGTGGAGCAATTCGGCGCCAGAAAGTGCACTTTTCTTGAACTTTTGGTCGGGAACTCCGATTTTCCTCAAAATTTGCAGAGAGGTAGGGGGGGGGGTGGGGACCACCAACCAGCCCATTTCCTAGGAGGCCATCGGCGAGCAAAAAAAGTAAAGGGCGACCGGCCGAGAAAAGGTGGCAGTAGGCCACCTGCCCAAAGCAGGGGCATTTTGGTCATTTTTCATATTTCTATATATACACACCTCCACTCAATCCGAAATCACACCCAAGGCTGCAAAACTTCCTCCTCTTGCTCCCCAAACCATTTTCTCCTTCAGATCTGCATTTTATACGCGCCCTCCGGCCTTCCACATAAGTTGTTTCCGCGAAATCCTTCAGTTTTAAGCACTTTGAGCCGACTAAATTTTGATTTTGGGGCTTCGCTTCTCATTGTCACCACTTGAGGTAAATTTGTCTCAATATTTGGAAAATTTTCCCGGGAGTTGACTTTTGTTGACTTTTCATTTCCCGAGAGTTGACTTTTTGTTGACTTTTTCCAATTTTGGCCCATTTTGCTCATTTTTGCTTCTCTTCTTGATTTCTTGACATGGCGGGTCATTTCCCTCACGGTGGAGGTTTCGGTCTTGGGAGATGATTTCGACATTATGATATTGCCCCCGAGGGTTCGCCCTTTTGTTCCCGATCGATATGCCCCAGCGGTACATAGGCTTCCGCGAGCCACTTTTCGTCATTTCACCGAGTTCAACGATCGGGTACCAGGGGATCTCCTTCTGCGAGAGTCGGAGCAGCACCTCTCCCACGATGCAGAGGTACTTTACTTTATTTTATGTATCTTTCGTGCATTTCATTCCCCTGCCATGCTTAGACACACAGTTTAGCTTACAACATAGTACTTGCATCCTGAGCATGTGACTTAAAACACTTGAATTTCGTGAACACCCGGCACATTGAATAATCGTGAACGCACGGTACACATTAGTTAGAAATTGAACACACGGCTCAAACATTGATTCGTGGAACACACAGCCCGAAGTTGAAAATGAGCACACAGCACATACCGACTAAGAGTAGAACACACAGTCCCAAAACTCAGATTTCTTGAACCATGACCCAGATTTGAAGCGAACACGACCCTCGATTAAGAGTGGAACACCTGACCCTAAACTCGATGTCTTGAACACTGACCCAGTTGAAGCGAACACACCATCGATTAAGAGTAGAACACCAGTCCCAAACTTCAGTTCTTGAACATGACCCAGATTTGAAGTGAACACAGCCCAATCGATTAAGAGTAGAACACACTGACCCCAAACTCAGTTCTTGAACCATGACCCATTTGAAGTGAACACACAGCCTTGATTAAGAGTAGAACACCTGACCCTAAACTCGATTCTTGAACCATGACCCAGATTTGAAGCGAACACACAGCTTACTGATTAAGAGTAGAACACACAGTCCCAAACTCTGATTTACTGAACACGCAGCCCAGATTTGAAGTGAACACACAGCCCACTGATTAAGAGTAGAACACACAGTCCCAAACTCAGTTCTTGAACACGCTGACCCAGTTGAAGTGAACACACTGACCCTGATTAAGAGTAGAACACACAGCCCTAAACTCTGATTTGCTGAACACATAGCCCAGATTTGAAGCGAACACACAGCCCACTGATTAAGAATAGAACACACAGTCCCAAACTCATATTTCTTGAACCATGACCCAGTTGAAGTGAACACACCTTGATTAAGAGTAGAACACCTGACCCTAAACTCGATTTGATGAACACATGACCCAGTTTGAAGTGAACACCTGACCCACTAATTTTCTGAAATTTGAACACGCAGCTCAAAACACTTCATTTGCAGCTCATTTTCACTTCATTACCACACAGCTCATTTTCACTTCATTTGCTGATATATGCATTCATTCTAAATCTTGGTGGCTCTCGCCTGCAGGCGAGGATATGGCTCCACCGCGAGGAGTGGTATCTTGAGCTTCCATTGTCGGGACTTGGTTGACTTCGAGGATTCGGACCATTCTGCGGGGTTATCACCTTTATCTTATCGGTAGGACATTATTCTTTGCTCTGGCGGAGAGATGGTGGGACACCACCAATTCTTTCCATTTTCTGCGAAGGGGATATGACCATGACCCCACGGACTTCATTTGTGCTCATCGGCCTAGACCTAGGCGGTGGACCCATTCCCTATGGCGAAGATATGGGTCGGGTGGGAGGTGCTTGGATGCATCTATTGGGGGCACTCCGCTGTGAGACGAGCTTAGGAAGGGTTGGTATACTTGGTTTCTTCCCATTTCCGTGCCACCACCAGATGGAGCTGAGTCTCCGAGGAGGTCGAGCGATATACCGTGGTTTCCTCATGTTCCTCTTTGGCACCACTGCTTTTTCTTGATAGAGGAACATGGTCAGTGTATCTCTTGAGTGCCCTAGTAGACCTATCACAGTCAATCGGTATGATTAGGCGTGGCCAGCTACCCTCTATTGTTACATGAGCCTTGATCTCTCGCCTTGAGGGACTTACTCGGCTGACTCTTGGAGAGCTGAGAGGTACATTCTGTCCTCTTGATTTACATTTTTGCTCCTCATTACTTGTTCACTGCACACACAGCGCACTTTGCACTCTATATTTTGCCTTTTAGCACATTGTATTCACATCCTACTTGCTTTTCTCGGCTATGGGTATATGCATATTTCCGCATTAGCTCAGGAGATGGAGGTGGCGGGACCTCCTATGACTCCATTTTCATTGATGTTTGAGGCGAGCACTTATCGAGGCCTCGAGACTCTCTTCTCTCTGCGATGATTGACCTTTGTTCGGGCGACAGAGGTATTTCAGAACTCTCAGTTCCTTTCATTTTCATTCTTGGCTTGCTCTATATATTCTGATTTCTGATTGATTTATGCACTGGTTATCCGCAGATCACTTGGCAACCCTGGGCAGTCTTTGGCGATGATCTCGAGAATCAGTACCCCGGAGGGTCGACTAGTTCCCAGTATAGGTTCCTGCTCGAGGGACCAGTCGGTAGGGCTTGGTTCCTGGGGGAACGCTTTCAGCGCCAGGTGTGGGGGTATGATTCTCAGGACCCTCCTGCTGTGCCTCCACCCACTATGCGGACTGCCGACAGGCTTTCTTCTGCGGAGGTCACTAGGGACATGCAGGGTACCGATGCTTTATTACATCTCATTGAGGGGAACTACGCCACCTATCGCCGCATATATCTGATGCCCCCCTTGACGGGAGTACGGGCTCCACCACGGAGGCCCACCGGCGCACCATCTTCGAGTCGTGCCCGTGCTGCAGACATCCCTTCTTCTAGCAGGGCTGGTGCATCTAGAGGTAGAGGCAGTTCGATTCCTCCGATCCCTCCGACTCTCGATCATCCTGGATGGCCAGATATGCCGACTGAGTTGACAAGTTGGCAGTATGGGACTACTTCTCCGATTCCGATCCCTATGGAGCCTCCGATGCCTGGTCACAGATATGTCAGTGATCCTGACTCACCACCGGTATGTTCTACCATTTTCATTTGTCACACAGACATTTTGGCAGTTGCTTATTTATTGATGAATTGAGCTTGTGTCTGCAGCCACCTCGGGAGTACATAGATCAGATGCTCGGGGTGGTAGCCTCACTTGAGGGGATGGTCCTGCGTAGAGAGGCACAGATGTCCATCATGGGCTTCCAGGTACTCTTCATCTCTCTTGCATTTATCATATTTCTGTTAATGCTGGTTTTAAACATTCTGTTGCACTGATAGGCTGTGTAGAACATATCTGGCACACACCCCACTCACATACTGTACTTGCACCTGCTTTTTATGTTTGAACTGATGTATTGCACTTTTCATTTTCAGATGCCTCCCGTATATGCTTCGACACGAGGTGGGTCACCCGGGCCTTCTCAGAGAGGTCGAGGTGTTAGACCTACTCGAGGTACTGGGCCCCGAGGAGTTGGGCCATCCAGGCCTCACCGAGGAGCTCGAGGAGCAGGGTCGTCTCATGAGCCTTGAGGCACCCATTGTCGAGGATGAGGAGGAGGAGGTCATGACCGTGTGTCGAAGACATCGCTGGGAGGAGGAGGCTCGGTCTTGGTTCGGGAGGCGGAGGCGGTGAGGATCGGAGGATGATAGCTCTGATCCGGATGGTGATGATGGTGCAGAGGTTATCCCGCAGAAGAGGATGAGAGGGTCTCCTCATTCTCGTTCCCGAGGATACTGATGTTATTTCCTGCTTTATTTTACTTTTTGCCTAGTAGTTTGTAGCACTTTGCACATTGTTAGGTAGTTTTATCTTCTGTAAAACTTGTACCTTTATTTTGTTGTAAAACATGATGGAATGAAACAGCTTTTGAAAAGATGTTTGTATGTGAAACTCTTAACATCGCATCGCATCATTTTGCAAAAAAATGGAATCGGATGAAAATGTGCCTCATGTATTTACCGGGTCAGGTAATGAACCGACGCAACAAATCAAAACAACTCGACTCACTAAGAAATAACAGAATCTTAGCAAGTTTACAACTCGATACACAAAGTACAACAATGTTAACGACTCAATAGACAAGACTTAACAAAATTGCGTAACCAAAAAGCAACAATTCAAAACATAAAATCGATTTCGACAAAACTTACAACTCGATAAACAAAACAACAACTCGATAAGCAAAATACAACAGAACATACTTGGACGGACAATCGGATAATGGAATGTATCCGAACTGATAGAAAGCGGAGGCCTTGACATTCCCGATGCATGAAAGTGCCTCAAGCGCCTTCGTGGGCAAAAGCAGGACCAATGCATGGCCTAAAACATTTTGTAGCTAGAGATTAGAGGGTGGCGGCCTACTAGGATAGGTGGCCGGCCACCTCCCACAACCTCCGATTTGACAAGTGTCCCTTGAATAGTGTTTTAGCCTCCTATAAAAGCCCAGATCTTGGAACTTATTCATTTCATCACCTTTCCTCGCAAAAATGGAGGCATTTCTCACGAAAATCTCACATCTTGGATTTCTTCTTTAGATGGCTCGGAGAAGTTGAACTTAGGGGTTTTGGCTTGAATGCACTATTCTGCCGAGGCGGACTCCTTGCACCTTTCTTTCCTCCATGCCGCGGCAAGGTTTTGGAACGGTGGCGCATGTCTTGACCGGAGGGCAAGAGGTATGTCCTACTTTTGAAGATTTTCAAGTTTTGATGGAGTCTGACGCTCGGAAGAGATCTTGCCTCGATCTCGTTTTGGCCATGCCCAAGCTTTAGAGGCGGATGTGCGGTCTCAACGCGTGCATAATGCTCGATCTCGGTTGATAATGGCATGTTGGATGTCGAGCTGATTCACCGATTCTCGATCTTGGGTGACGCGGCGACCATCATTGGCAAGGTTTCCGACAACATGCCCTCTGCTTGTGCATGCTATCTCATTTTCTGTTCGTCTCGGGCTCCAGAGGGGCTAGCATCCGTCTGATCGAAGTTGCACAAGGCTTGAGAGAGGGAAAGAGTTGCATTGCCATGACTCTGGCCGAAACACTGCTAGGTTTGGACGCCCTCTACCGCCAAGAGACAACCAGGTGTGCAGGGAGTCCACTACTGCTGCAGGTAACGTTTCCCACCCAAGCTCACATATGTACTTGCTCACATCACTCGGTCCTCGGGCTCGATTTTTTTTTTTTCTCACAAAACCCTTATCTTACTTTTCTCTCCTCGTACATCTCTCTATTCTTTAATCTCTCATTTTTCATCCCTCCCCAGATATGGTTGATGGATAAATTGCAAATTGTGGACTCTTGCCCTGCTTACTCAGCCCGTGGCTACTTCTTTCGACAACGCCTGGTTGACGCCCTTGATGAGGGATGGTGGTTTGAATGGATGTGCAACTTGTGGGCTGAACGCATTGCTTGGCGCTGTCCTTCGCTTAACCTTCCGGCGATGAGCTATAGCATGTTTCAGAATACTGGGATCCGGTTGGTCGGCTTGACTCACTGCGTATTTTATTTCCCATTCCGCATTCTGCGTCAGTTTGGCCATGATCAGACTTGCCCTCCGGAGGGGATTGAGTATCCGGCTACATTTCGATTCGTAGCGCCTTGCCCGACATACTACGGCTGGAGGACTAGAGAGCCTATCCCCGCCACTACTTTAGTTGCACTTTATCGGCGAGTCTTTGGGATTGGCTTGAAGAAGCCTGAGTTGGGCCTAGGTTGGCATCGGAGGCCTCAACTAGCTCTGGCGGGAGGACACCTGACTTGACTATGCCCCAGATTTATTGCTTTATTAGTGCTTTCAAGTTTTCTTTATGAGTGTAATAAAAAGCAACTTCAATTGTATGCAAGAGCAAAAGAACTCTATTTTGAAATCAATGAAATTGAAGGTTGTGGTACTGAAAATTCTCCACTTTTGGTCCAAAAATGGTCTTAGTTGTGAAAAGATTAATTTGAACAAAGTCAACTTTTATTAAAACTTTTCAAAACTATTTTCGATATGGATCAGAACTGGACACGCCTGAGATCTGTCACTGAGATGCACAACCCCGGATCCCAGCAACTGGAAAGTTGCCCCTAGTTTGAAAAGGTGCCTCGGCAATGTGTGGCAACGGAAAGTTGCCCCTAGTCTGGAAAGTACCGCAGCACTTCATCGCAACGAAAAGTTGCCCCTAGTCTGAATAGCACTGTACCGGAGACCACGATAAATGCTGGTGAATAGAGATGACTGAGATGATCAAAAATGGACAAAGTCGATCGGGGAAAAGATTGTGGCTGAACTTCGGGATGAAGCTGCCTACGTATCCCAAAGATGGAAATCAAGCCTTACGTAGTTCAGGCTTAGGCTCGCTCGGGTATTTTTGCTCTCCTTTTGCGCTCTAACTTTTGCCAAGGCCGCCCTTTGCGGGTTTTCAACCTTGCGAGCTCAGTTTTTATAATTTTCAAATTTTTCTATGCTCTGAATTTTGCCTAGGTCGCCCTTTCGGGTTTTCGGCCTAGCGAGCCTCTCAGGGGTAGTATTTCTTCAACTTGTCCATGTTGATCGGTTGGGAAAACTCCAAGCCATCTAGATCCATCAGAACCACAGCTCCACCTGACCAGATTGACTTGATAATGTAAGGACCAGTCCAATTGGGTCTGAACTTGCCCCTTGGGTCGTGGATGGGAGCTCGGTTGTCCTTGAGTACCAAATCTCCTTCTTTCAAATTCCTGGACTTAACCTTCTTGTTAAAAGCCCGGGCGATTCTGCGTTGGTAGCCTTGGATATGGTACAGTGCTTTCAACCTTCTTTCATCGAAAAGCATGAGTTCCTCGAATCTGTTTTGCTGCCAATCTGCTTCAGCTATCTGGCACTCGGCCAATACTCGTAATGACGGGACCTCAATCTCAATAGGCAAAACGGCCTCCATCCCATAAACCAATGAGTACGGAGTCGCCCCGGTAGAAGTTCTGATTGAAGTCCTGTAGCCCCTGAGCAAGCGGCTTATCGGCGATCCTATAGGTTTCCACCATCTTCTGTAGTATGCGCTTGATGTTCTTGTTGGCGGCTTCAACTGCTCCGTTGGTTTGCGGCCGGTAAGTAGACGACTTATGAAAAGCCACATTATATTTCTCCAACAAATCAATCACCTCTTTCTTGAAGTGGGAACCATTGTCTGAAACTATTTCATTTGGGACTCCGTAGCGACAGATAATGTTGTTTCTGATGAATTTTGCAACGTGTGAAGCTTTCAACACTGCATAAGATTGGGCCTCAACCCACTTTGTGAAATAATCTATCGCTACCAGGATGAACTCATGCCCATTCGACCCTTTTGGCGTAACAGCTCCAATTACATCAATTCCCCAGACAGAAAATGGCCAGGGCGAAGTCATGTTGTACAGCTTTGACGGCGGAATGTTCATGCGATTTGCATGAATCTGACATTTGTGGCATCGCCGGACGAAACCAATACAATCCTCCTCCATAGTAGACCAGTAATAACCTTGCCTAAGGATCTTCCGTGCCAACATTACCCCATTCATGTGTGCACCACATTCACCCCCGTGGATGGCTTCCATCAGACTTTTGGACTCTTCAGCATCAACACACAGTTTATGCATTCCCAGATGACCCGTTTATCTGATTTACCTCATGAGATGATGGTATGAGCGCCATTCTTCCGATTGCCCTCTTGTCTTTGGCATTTACCTGGCGGGTATGTTTACATCTCCAAGTTCGGATATCATAGTACCAAGGGTGTTAATCACGAACTTCATCTATGGTTGCAATCGACTCATAAGCGGTACAAATTTACAGTCGATGATATTTGGGCGCATCCGGACTCCACGGGATGTCTATCATAGATGATAGAGTTGCTAGCAATCTGCGAACTTGTTGTTCTCTCTTAGTAGATGAGTGAAATTTAGCTTTTCAAACCGAGGAATCGGCAAATCCAAGGTTTGGTGATACATCATCATATTTTCCTCTTTTACTTTCCGGTCTCCTTTAGCTTGAGACACAACAAAGTTCGAATCCCCAATGACGTCGGTAGTCTTGCCCCTAGTTCGAGGTCGCTTCCAAACCAACAATGCCGCGCTTCATATTACCTTCATTGTTTGAGACTTTGAACGGAGTTTGAAGGCTAAAGGGATCTGAGGAATTGTCGGTGCTATCGTAACACTCCTATCCCATACCCATGTTGATTTGACGCCTTCGTCAAAGTACATAAATCAAGTTTCCTCGTCGATATTCAGAATTAATTCATCCGGGAATAGATATTCAACTGCTTCATCCCCCTCAACCGGATGATCGGCAAGGAACTCTGCCACTACTCTTCCTTTCACTGATTTGCGCGTCACATATGTGAGATCAAATTCGGAGAGCAACAGCAACCAACGAGCTAGCCTACCGAATGGCGTTGGTTTCTCGAAAAAGATATTTGATGGGATCAAGTCATGAAACCAACATTCTGAGTGAGCTAACGGTAGTGCCGCGGCTTCACGGTAGCCCATACGAGCTAAACAAGCCTTTTCCAGCGGCGTATATCGGGTCTCATATTCCAGCACCTTCTTGCTCAAATAGTAGATGGCTTTCTCCACCCTATCTTCTGATTCTTGTGCAAGCATGCACCCATCGTGGTCTCGATTCTTGTGAGATACAAAATCAACGGTTTCCACAGTTACTGCTTTGGTGATAAAGCGGGTGGAGTTACGTAGATATTCTTTAATCTGTTCAAATGCGTCTTGACTTGACATCGGCCGTCCCATTGGAACTTCTTTCCTTTCTTCAGGAGGCCAAAAAGTGGTTCACAAGTCAAGGTTAGTTTTGAAATAAACCGTCTTATGTATTGCACTTTACCCAGAAGGCCTCGCACCTTCTTTTCAGTCCTCCGTGGTGGCAGTTCTAAGATGGCCTTGATTTTGGAAGGGTCGACCTCGATGCCTTTATTATGTCGAAACCCTAGCATTTTTCCATTTGTAACACCAAATGTACATTTACGAGGGTTTAGCATGGAATTCCACGATCCTTTGGAAAAACTTATGCAAGGCGGTGTAGTGGCCCTCTCTTTCCTTAGACTTGACAATCATGTCGTCCACATACACCTCAACCTCTTTGTGGATCATATCGTGTAGTATTGTGGTGTGACCCGTTGATAAGTAGCCCAGTTCTTCAACCCAAAGCGGCATTACCGGTAGCGATATGTTCCCCACGGGGTGGTGAATCTGATCTTTTCCTATCTTGGCGCCATCACTATCTGGTTGTACCGAGAAGCCATCCATGAATGAGAGCAATGCATGCCACTGTGAAGTCCACCAACTCATCAATGTGTGGCAAGGAAAGTCGTCGCCGGACTAGCTCTGTTCAAATCCTGAAGTCTACACACACGAATCTCGCCATCTTTCTTTGCACCGGAACAATGTTAGCCAACCAAGTCGGATATTGAGATACGGCGGAAGCTGCGTCGATTTGTAGTGACCTCTTCCTTAATCTTGAGAGCCCAATCCGGCGGATCCTTCGAGCTTACGGATGGTCGGGCCTCGGGGTCAAGGGGATCCGATCTTTGTACAATCTCGGGATCGATTCGGGCATGTCTTCGTAGGACCACGCGAAAACATCTTTGAAATCTTTTAATAAAGCGACTAAGCGCTCGCGTTCCCGAAGACAACGTGGACCCGATCTGGACGGTAGCGGGTCCTCCTCGATTACCAATGTTCACGGAAATGATTTCATCCATTAATGGCTTAACAAATCTCTCTTGCTCTTGCTCAATTAGGCGTTGTAAAACCGGAGGAACCGTCCTTGTCGTTTTGATCAAAATTTTGAAAGTCGAATCAATGCAATAAATTAGAGCCTGAAAAGTACTGGAAACCACAGGCGTTCATTCTCATTAGGCACATCCAAATCATCCAATTCATCGGTTAACAGACTCAAATGAAAAGGAAAAAGACGACACAGGCAGATCGTGGCATCGGGTTGACACCCCGAGTACAGACTCGGACTCGGTCATTTGGAATCGATTCGACTCACAGGACTCGGTGGAATCGATTCGGCTCACTACTGACGTCTTCTTTGGACAAAATCCCTCCTCGTACTGCCAAATGAGAGAGGGCGCGATTGATGCATCCAAGATAGCTGCTGGTCGGCTCGCAGCCGTTTCATCCCCAATCATGGAAACCATGAAGTTATTCCCCAAGCAATCTTGGTCGATCGGAGGATCAGAGAGGAGACATGCCAGTGCTACCCCCATTTCCAATTCTGTGCTCTCAGAATCCACTGCCTTATTCTGCTCAACCTCAGTTGTTGGGTCTGTCTGCTTTGTGGCAACATCATCCCCGGATAGTTGTAGGTCGAAGAAGATTTCGAAACCTGGTACGCGCTTCCTCTCCGCGTTGAACCATGGCTCTGGGAAGCCGCAAAATGGAAAGTCTTCCCCCTCCCGGACAAAGCGTCCGTTCAGGGTACCCTGGATGGGCCTATGCATTAGATCAAAAGGCTTCCCAGCCTGCTTCGCTCTGGCTCTGCCGGCCATTTCCTTTCCCTTCCTCGCCCAATCTTCTTTGGTGGGCAGATAACCCAATCCAAAGGTATGTGGATTGTGTGGCACTTCGGCCAACGCTGCGACTCCTTTCCTGTCGCTTCTTTCCAATCCCATCCCAGGGACATGTTGTAGCTTGTTCATGAGGTAGACGGCAATGACATACACACCCTCATTCACAGCCATAATATTTTGCACCACCAGGGCCTCAGCCAAAGTAAATCCTGATATGAACATGTCTTCCATGCCGTATTCGATCTCCAGGACTGGCGTAGATACCTCCGGAGGAGGATGGATTGATGAATTCCCAAAAACAATGGCTACTCCCTTTCCATAGGGGTATTTCACCATTTGATGTAGAGTAGATGAGACTGACCTTCTGATGCAACGGTCGCCCCAAAAGCATGTTAAAAGATGCACGGACCTCCAAGACATGAAAATCTACCTCTTGTTGTCCAGGCCCAATCTTGGTTTGGATTTTCTTGTCCAGGACATCCCTACTTGTATTGTCGTGAGCTCGATCACTTGAGTAGTCGATTGTAAAGTCCATGACTTTAACCCAATTGCATCGCCGTTCGGCGGCAGACATTAATAGCGGACGGTATCAACAAGTACTAGGAATCCATTTGTCCTGCATTCTCTGAGAGATGTAGAAGTGCATTATGATCTCGCCCTCGGTGCGGTTCATATCCGAAAAGGTCAATCTTGGGGAACCTCCTCCGGAAAGACTAGCCCAACTAGTTGTTATGGCGTAGTTTCGATAGAGTTTGGCTTTGTCCATAGCGAAGGGCGACTTGCATGTGCACCCTTGAAGCCATAGCGGTCCCAGAGATGGAGATGTCGCTTGTATTTTCTTTAACTTCATTTGATCTGACCTCTTCTTCAACTTGCTTCTCCCTCTGCTTCCGCTTCTTTATCTTTCCTTGATGCCTCGGGTTGATCAAGGTGTGGGGGCTTGAAATACGCCCACTTCTAGTCATATGGTCCACCTCTTGAGGTACCGAGTCTTTGTCTGGTTGGCCACCGCCCAATCTTAAATGCGTGTGGGCGAGATACAAGTCGTCATCTTCCCACCACATTCCATTAGCATCTAGCAGGCACCTGTCTGGTTCCGGCTTGTTTGCGCTCTCAGCATTTTCCTCCCACATGCTCACAGCATGTTCAGTTTTTGTGCTCACAGCATTCTCAACCTCCTCATGGTTCTTTGCTTTTCGGATCCTCTCAGAATCCCATTTCTTTTCTTGTTCCTCCAGTGTCAATTGTTCGGTTTTCAAAATGTCTTGCTCCTGAGCGAAATTCTTCGTACCGGCACTCTCCGGCAATTCAATCTGACCCTCGGCCCTTAGGCCTAAATGGTACAATATCTGGTTGATCATCCAACCACCCGACGACTTCTGCTGACTCCTCGTATTCGAACCAGTTGATTGATGTATCCCCTGATTCTTGGTCGTTGAGAAACTGGAGGTTGGCGAAGTCCTCTTCCACCGTTGTCAGATCATCCCCCGCTGATTCAAGCTTGTCCCCCTGGATCATACACAATTCAGCCTCTTCCGGCGGCCCCACACTCAGCTTAGGCTGGCTCATTGACAAGATATATCCACTCGGATCATAAGCTCTGCCAGCTAAATTCTCGGTATTCCACCCGGACTCAACAGTTTTGCTCTCCTCGGCAGCCTGCCCGTTCCATTTTCGGTGGTCACCACCTTTGGCTCAGGTTGGGTTGTGGAGGTGTCCATCATGCACAAGTCAGTGCTATCAGGAAGGATCACCTCCGGCTTGGGTAAGTGGGAGGAGTAATGTAGATACTAGGGTCGTGAACCGTCCCGATCTGGATGAGATTGATTCTTTTGGGTAGATCTTGGTTATGTGCTGGGAGTGGGTTAGTTGTGACGTTGGGCCTCTCGGGAGGTAGAATGATGTTTTTGTCAATGAGGTCTTGAATCTCATGGCCTTGACTGTAACATTGGTCGGTATCATGACCATCTTCTTTGGTGGTATTTGCAATATTTGGGTGGGTTGTGGGAAGGGGAGTGGATTTGGAGGGCCTTGGTTCCAAGGGTTTGAGATGCCCCTTCGACTAGAACCGAGGACTTTGGACAAAGGCATATGTAGTGGGGAGAAGGTTCGTTGACCCTGGATTGGTATCTTGAAGCTTAGTTCTTGCTCCCAGATGCATCAGAAAAAGGTGTGGCCGCTGCGGGCCTTGGTTAGGGAGGGGGATTGGTGGTGACCATTCCGACCTCTGAAGTTCTTGCATTGGTAGAGCCGCTCGAGCCCGCATTGTTATTACGATTGAATGTTCTTCGGGGCTGCTCCCGATCCTGGTCAATCAACCCTTGCTTCATGGCATCCTCAATTTGCACCCCCATATCGTGTAAGTCTGCGAAGGTGGGGAAGGGAACTACAATCATTTTCTGCATAAGCCTCGGTTGGAGATTGCGCACAATCATCCGAATTTGATCTTTATCAGTTGGCCTCAAGGTCATCATCGATGCCTTGGCTCTCCACCAGGTTACAAAATCAGAGAAAGTCTCTTTCTGTTCCTGCCTCGTTATCTCGAGATCACGTGTTGTAATCTCGATCTGAGTATTATATGAATATTGTGCAACGAAGGCCTCGGCTAGCTCATCCTAATTCCTCTTGACAGCATTATCCAACTTTGCATACCAGTTGGCGGCCACTCTGACGAGGTTGACCCAAGCAGTGAGAGTTTACGTAGTCCGGTTAGGCCCATTGGCATAAGATGTCCGAAAACAGTAGATGAACCATGGGGTCCGGACCCATCAAAGCGATCGATCTGGGACATCTTAAATCTGTCGGCAATGTTACGGCCACATCGGTATAGCCGTCTTCAATATCTGGGATGGCCTTCACCTGTGATTTCTTGAAGAGCTTTTCCAACTTGCTCAATTTGAGTATGCGGTCTACCTCGAACTTCGAATGGAAGTCGGGTGATTGGGTGTAATATTTTGGGCCGATTCTGGCGAAGCGGGGCGAACCCGGCCAGATTGGAAGACCCGGGTCCTCTTGGGTGTTTCGGAAGTTTGGCGAGGCGTTACGTGGATTTGGGAGGGTATTCAGGTGTTACGGGTATTCAGGGGATTTGGAGGAGCATTACGGCGATGATATCTGCTTTCGGGTAATGGGGCCCGGGTGGAGGAGGAACTGATGTGCCCCTAGTGGAGGAGGGACTGGTGTGAAGCGGTCTGGCGTTCTATTGTTATGTCGGTGATCGGCTCGGGCTCTTTGGGCCATAATGACTCTTGTTTAGAAAATTCCGCCTGGCGAATAGCATCATCTTGCATTTGTTTCATGCTCTCATTCATCTGGCGCATCATCACCTCCATTCTTGTGATACATTGTTCCATCTGAATAACAAGCAAGTGTATCTCTATAGCGAAAGCAGGAATCTCAACCCATGTCGACACTAGAGTAGCTATTCAGGTGATCCGTGCTCGACACCTTTGTGCCTTCTCGGCCTTCTTCGGTGATGGGGTAAAGTGGAACCTTGGATGTCCGTCAACTAGATCCTCGGATCGGTTGGTCGGCGACCTCGTGTCCAAATTGCTTGGGGAGTATCGGTAGCTCGGAAGCAATCGTGCTACAAAGCGCCCTAGCAAAAGATAATAAAGCAAAAGGAAATAAATGACCCGAAAAAGCAGGCGGCATAATGCTTAAATTAAATACACACAACACACGATCGGGCATACAACACGCAGGTTGGATAAAATTTGGAAATACATGTCCTCAACCAGCGATCCTTCTGTATCCTTTGTTCCCTAAAGCTGAATCGATATCCATGGACAAGCGATTCTCGAATCTTGAATGATGCCCGAGTTCTGATGCCCAAACTCAACTAATACATGCATTCCCTGTAGAGATGCACTCTAACAAGCACATAGCAGATAAGTGAGAGCCAAAACACCCCTATGTTGGGGTAGGGTTTCCCTGTCCTATTTAAATCGGGAACTAGGGGTTCACTACGCACGCCTTGTGACTTCAAACAACCTATAAGCGGGTAAGCAACTTTGTCCTAGTTTGGAATGGTCACTATGGATTGAATATGCACTAGGTCGAATGGTCAAAGGGTGCCGGTAAAACCGGGTTTGTGTTCCCATCTTGGCGAGCAGTAAGATCGACCTTATGGACATGCCTTGACAAGACAAGCCCCCGGCAAACCGCTCAGGAATAGCAGATGGCAAACACGGTGTCCTAGGCGCACCAATGCAAATGCAATGCAAAGAAACACACAAGTGTAGTCAAAACCAGATATCATGAGTTCGAGTCAAGTTCTCTAAATCCCCAGTGGAGTCGCCAGAAACTGTAGCAAGCCCGCGAGGGACCTCGCTACAGTTCGGACTCGATTTTGTCACGGTTCTCAATCTTGAACTAAAGAGTCCAAATCCGGCAAATCGTTTTGAAGGAAAACAGATTTTTTGAAAGAAGTGCCAAACATGGACTGCTTTGCCAGATAACAGAGTCGCCACCTAAATATTTTAAAATGGGAAATTTAGGAAACCCTGACTCGGTGCGAAAAGGCCGCGTCCGTAAAATCATCACCAAAGTTGGTTCGGGAACTTGGGTACGATTAGGGAAAGGTCACATCGTGAGCACCCCCTTCGCCCGTCAAAGACCGGCCTCTACTAACCATGATATCTGTCTTTGAAAACATTGTGAGTTCTTATTAGGTTATTAGCCTAGGTTACTATTTGATGCGCCTGACATACAAGTATAAATGACTTTGAATTGGAACTAAACATTTCATGTTTGTTTGTTTGGAAAATGGTTTGATGGTGCTACTCGGCGAGCTAAGGCAGGATTTGCCACCCTCGGTGGGCTTAGAAAATATAATTTTGCCACTATCTAGTGGGCTTAAAACAAACAGTCAATGAATTGTCCCAATTCAGGTAATTCAACCTCCACCCACAGGCATTCAAGGCAGTTATATCACATAAGCACATAGCCTCATGGTAAGCATGCTATTCATGGCAACACTCACACGCATGCAAGGATGCTAAAGCATAAAACTCACCGAGTACTCCAAGCCAAAAGCAGAAAAGCGATTAGAAATCATGCATGAATCCTAAATATCTTTGAAATGCCTAATGCAACACATGCAAAATGCAACTATAGCGAGCTCGGCTATTCTAAACATGGTATATGAAATGCTCTGACTATCAAGTATTCAACTTGGAATTGAAATACAAATGCAGTTAGTATGATCTTGAGCGGTGCATGCAAAAGCAGATGAATGATGCAAGCATTACGTCATCTTGTATGCTAATTGAAATATGCCCTATATCTAACCATAAATGGCGTGTAAATAAAAGGGAGAAAAGGCGTGGGGTTGGAAGACATACATCACACTCACGCACACTTATTACAAGTTTGCCCTCGCAGAGTCAGAATAAATAATATCTGATCGAAAATGAAAGAATAATCTGGTCAGAATAAATATACAAATTTCTAATTAATTGACAAATTAAATAAGAAAAACTGGCATGCAAGCCAGGGACCGCCTTGCTTCTGATGTATGTTGTATGTTGGGCTGCCTTGCGTGGAAATCCACTGGGATGCCCCAATTAGCCTCTGTTTGCACTTTTCTCGAAATCGTGCCAAACTCAGAAAGTGTTGATCTTTGATTTTCTTTTAACAGAAGCGGGAAAAGGGCATAGCAATGTATTTCACAAATATATGCATGCCTCGATCCTCGTGCCACCAATCACGCATATCGATGCATGATGGCCGAGGAGCCGAATTGCACAACTCAATGTCAGATGAATGCATATGAATGCTACAACAAATCCTAACTCCATCATGGATAATCCGGAGTGTCGGTGACTTGGGAATTGAGACCCGTTCCGTCACTCGGAGTACGAAATGTGCCTCGTTTCCCGTGCCCGGGCTAACGCCTATCCCGAACACGATGCAATATGCATGGTATGCATGAAATGCAGCTAACATGTGATATAGCATGCACAATGCTATGAAAATGAGATGCCTCGAAATGCGTGCCCGCGGGCATGCAAACCGAGAAAATGGCATACAAGCATGAGATGACATAAAATATGATATATAATGAGACAAAAATGAAATGCCTTGAAATGCGTGCCCACGGGCAAGCAAACCGAGAAAATGGCATACGGAATGCAACAGAACTAAAATGGCATACGCAATGCAAATGACATAGAAAATGCAAATTGGGCTTACACTAACATGAGAGAGCCTCAGCCACACTCACATAAGCTGCCGGCGGATAAAAAAGAAGTGCCTCGAAATGCGTGCCCGCGGACACGCAAACCGAGGAATGCATAAAATGGCATACGGAATGCAATGATGGGCTTATGCCAATATGAGAGGGCCTCAGCCGCACTCACATAGGCTGCCGTCGGATGAAAACGAAGCGCCTCGAAATGCGTGCACACGGGCACGCAAACCGAGGAATGCATGAAATGGCATACGGAATGCAATGATGGGCTTACGCCAACATGAGAGAGCCTCAGCCGCACTCACATAGGCTGCCGTCGGATGAAAACGAAGCGCCTCGAAATGCGTGCACACGGGCACGCAAACCGAGAAATGCATGAAATGGCATGCGAATGAGATGCGATATATGGCATATGGAAAATGCAAACTTCAGCAGCTAAAATGATGCACAAATAGCCCTCGAATTATGACAAAATTACACCCGATGCCCGAAATGCAATGTTATGTACCCGAAACGGCTTACAGCCCTACTAAACATGCATAATATGGACATAACATGTATAACAGTAGTAAGGCAGCCCCTAAACTAACATTTTTTTAGTATAAAGCAAGACCAAACAATGATCACAAGTATGGTAAAAATAGCTTGCAAAAATGGGGGAAAAGAGGAGAATTACAAAGAAAGTGGTATCTACAATGCTCAAACTGAAAAACACAGTTCTACAACATTAAATAGGGGCCAAAAATAGGCACATTTACAAGAGATGACATCCCCCAAAACAGCATGTAGATAGGCTAAACATAGCATGCAAAATAATGAGCCAACAAAGGCTATAACATGAGGTACCAAAAACATGCACCAAACAACTTTGGACCCTTAAAAAAACATGAAGAATGGGTCATTTTAAGACACTTTCTAAGCCTGGTGAAGGCTGAAAACAGAATCCAAGCAAGCCTAACAAAGCATGCAAATTAATGAACCAAATAGGGAGTACAACATGAAGTACTAAAAGCATTTATCAAATGGCCTAAGACCCTTAACAAAACATGAAGAAAAGGCCAAAATAAGGCTCTTTTCAAGCCTGATGAAGGCTGAAAACAGAAGCCAAGAAAGCCTAACAAAGCATGCAAAATAGGAGTAGAACATGAATTCAAAGCAAGTGGCATGTAGAGCATGAAAACCAGGTTGAGCCCTTCTTAAATGTTGAAGAGGGGCTCAAAATGAACACAATATTAGTTCATGAGATGCTCCAAATCAGGTCAAAAATAGGCCAAATAAATCATGCAATTTTACGGAAAATATGGAGGATTACAAAGAAAGTGCATGATAGAGAGGCCAAACATGATTGAGCCCTTCTTCAATGTTGAAGAGGGGCTCAAAATAGGCCCACTCACAGTTTATAACAGGCTCGAAATCAGATCACTCATAAGTCAAATAAAGCATGCAAAATAAAGGCATAAAGAGTGATATTGAAAGAGGTGTGTCATGGAGACACCAAACAGAGTTGAGCCCTTCTACAAAGTTTTAGAGGGGCTCAAAATAAGCCCAAAACAGAGAGTAAGTAGGGTAAAGAATTGATGCAAAATTGTGCTAGAAAAAGGGAATTAGTGACTTACCCTTGGAGACAAGTCTTTTGTGGCTTCTTGGCTTGAATTTGCTGGTCCTTAGCCTTTGAAAATCACTTATTTGCTGCTGGAATGGAGGTGGTGATGGTGGTGCTTAGGGTTGATGAAGGAATTATCTAGGGACTTGAAGCTTTTTAGGGTTTTTGGCTATGGAAATGGAGGTTTTGGGAGAGAAGCTCTTGAGATCAAATGTTCTAACCCTAGGGAAGGAGCTGTCCAGCCCCTTAAATGGATCAAAAAAGGGTGTAAAAGGGGAGGGAAATGCACCCAAGCTTTCCCTCTCAAAATATCCCCCGGAGGACAGGGATATTTTGAAAAGCATTGAGACATTTGTAAAAGTGAAAGGCTGGCCGGTGGCTTCGGAAGGTGGCCGGCCACCCCAACTGGTCGGCCACCTCCCTGGCCGGCCGGCCATGGCCAAAAATGGGACAAAAAAATTGCTGGCCGACCACCATGTTTTAGGGTCCTCCCAGGTGTGTAGAATAAGGCCCCAGGGTTGGAACTTGGCAACACTGAAACAGGAGTCACAACATTGCACTTGAAGGAGAGGCTCAAAAATGAAAGTAACAATTACTGGCCGACCACCACTTTTTGGTGTCCTCCCATGTGTGTAGAACAAGGTTCCAAGGTTGGAATTTGGTAACATCAAGCAGAGTCACAACATTGCACTTGAAGAAGAGGCTCAAAAATGAAAATCTGAATTACTGGCCGACCTCCACTTTTTAGTGTCCTCCCATGTGCCCTCATCACAAATATGTAGTCCCGGCTTGAAGAAAATATCCCCAGGGTGTTCAACATTGGCCCGGAAGTGAGCAAAACGGGCGCCGGAGGAGCGAAACTGATTTTCTGGAACAATTGCTGGCCTCCCACCCTCCAGTGATCTTCTTGATGCTAAAACAGAGGTACCTGCCAAAATTGAACAAAAACCGATGCAAAATGAAAGCTCGGGGCCAAAACCGGGCAGTTCGGGGTCCCGAAAATGGGCTGCAGGCACCGAAAGTGGCGTTCGGCCACGAAGCGGGCATCAGAGGCCCCAGTGTTCCTTATAATGACAAAACAGAGGCACCTGCCAAAAATGAACGAAAACTGATACAAAATGAAAGCTCGGGGCCAAAACCGGGCAGTTCGGGGTCCCGAAAACCGGCTGTAAGCACCGAAAGTGGCGTACGGCCGCGAAGTGGGTACCAGAGGCCCCAGTGTCCCTCGGAATGATAAAACAGAGGCACTTGCCGAAAACCGGAGAAATCGGAGATGGTTGGGCGGTCCCGAACCGAGGCACCTGTCCGACGGCTCAAAACCGGAACTCCCGAAATGGGCAAAATGGCCTCGACCACGAAAAGTAGCTCACGGCCCGGGAGATAGTCTCTGGGACCATTCCTTCCCTCGGGAAAGAAAAGCAGAGAAACCGAGTCAGTTATGGCAAACCGAGACAAGGCGAAGAGTTGAGCTTGGAGGCAGGCGCCGCCGCGACTCTGAGACTTCTGAACGAGCACGACATGCAACATCACCGAGCGCTCAACCGGTGACGTCTGAGTCTTAAGGTCGGTAAAAAATGGGGTGTCTACAGTGGCCCAATCGACGTGGAGTCATATAGTGGCCGCAAGTATTTTCTGACTTTCATTGATGATGCATCAAGGAAGTTGTAGGTGTATTTCCTGAAGACAAAGGATGAGGTATTTCAGCACTTTCAGGAGTTCTATGCAATGGTGGAAAGAGAGACGGAGAAGAAGTTGAAGTGTCTTCGCACAGACAATGGAGGCGAGTACACTTCCAATGCTTTTGCAGCATATTGTGCCAGCAAAGGTATCCGGCACGAGACAACGATTCCCGGCACCCCACAACACAATGGTGTGGTAGAAAGGATGAACCGCACTATTATGGAAAGAGTCAGATATATGCTCAAAATGGCAAAGTTGCCAAAGTCATTTTGGGCTGAAGCCGCCAGTACAGCCTGTTACCTCATCAACAGGTCGCCTTCAGTCTCGTTGAATTTTGCGATACCTCAGGAAGTCTGGTCCAGAAGAAAGGTATCATATTCTCACTTGAGAGTCTTCGGGTGTAAGGCCTTTGCACACATCTCCAAGGAAAACAGACAGAAGCTTGATGACAAGTCCACTCCATGCATATTTGTGGGCTATTCAGATGCAGCATTTGGGTACAGGATGTGGGACCCAGTGAACAAGAAGATATTCAGGGGCAGAGATGTTATGTTCCAAGAAGACTAGACAGTAGCAAATTTTGAGAAATCTGCAAAGTCTAGAGATGTCATCACTCCAGACTTATTTCCATCTCCCAAGCCATCACAAAATGCTAGATGTGATGATGTGCAACAAGAAGTGCCAGAGTTGCAAGATCCTATGCCAGAAATTGAGGATCAGGAAGAAAGAGATAAAGACCCGGATGAAGAGGGTGTTGAGCAGGGGGAGCAACCCCCTCAAACAGAGGCAATTGGGTCTCAGTTGCGGAGATCTGGAAGAGCTGCCATGCCATCAACCAAATATACAACTTCCCAGTATATTCTGATTACTGATGAGGGGGAGCCCGAGAGTTTTTCGGAAGCCAAGAGTCATACAAAGAAAGACTGTTGGATGCAAGCCATGAAGGAGGAAATGAGTTCTTTGCAGAAGAACCACACTTATAAGCTTGTTCCACTTCCAAGAGACAGGAGAGCCTTGAAGAACAAATGGGTGTATAAGTTGAAGAAAGATGGAAACGGTAAACTATTGCAGCATAAAGCTCGTTTGGTGGTCAAAGGCTTTGGGCAGAAGAAAGGAATTGATTTTGATGAGATCTTCTCCCTAGTTGTGAAGATGACTTCTATTCGAGTAGCTCTGGGATTAGCAGCTCGCTTGAATCTGGAAGTAGAACAAATGGATGTCAAGACTGCCTTTCTCCATGGTGAGTTGGAGGAAGAGATCTACATGGAGCAACCAGAAGGATTTGAAGTTAAAGGAAAACAGAATCTACTCTGCAAACTGAAGAAGAGTCTCTACGGCCTGAAACAGGCGCCAAGACAATGGTACAAGAAGTTTGATTCATTTATGGTGGATTACGAGTACACAAGAACGGTGGCAGACCAATGTGTATATTTTCGCAGGTTTTCGGATGGAAACTTCATTATCCTACTGTTGTATGTCGATGATATACTGATCATCGGACATGATACTACTATGATCAACAAGTTGAAAAAGGACTTGTCGCAGTATTTTGATATGAAGAATTTAGGCCCAGCACAGCAAATTTTGGGCATGAAGATTGTTCATGACAGGAAAGCCAAGAAGATATGGCTGTCACAGGAGAAATATGTTGAACGGGTAATTGAAAGGTTCAACATGAAAGATGCCAAGCCAGTCAGCACACCACTGGCCAACCATTTCAATGTGTCAAAGCGTTTGTGTCCCACAACCAGCTCTGAAAGGAAAGAAATGGAGGCAATCCCTTATTCTTCCGCGGTAGGAAGTTTGATGTATGCAATGGTGTGTACCCGGCCAGATATAGCTCACGCAGTTGGCGTTGTGAGCAGATTCCTCACCAATCTAGGAAAGAAGCATTGGGAGGCGGTCAAATGGATTCTTCGGTACTTGAAGGGAACTTCAAGGATGTGTTTATGTTTCGGGGGAGCTGAACCAATTTTCGAGGGTTTTACAGATGCCGATATGGCATGTGATCTTGATGGTAGAAAGTCTACATCAGGATTTCTATTCACCTTCTTGAGGAGCTGTTTCATGGCAGTCAAACTACAAAAGTGTGTTGCTTTATCTACAATGAGGAGAGTACATTCTTGCCAGATTGAAAAGGAAATGTTGTGGTTAAAGCGGTTTCTCCAAGACTTGGGTCTACAGCAAGAAGATTACAAGGTACATTGTGATAGTCAAAGTGCAATTGACTTGAGCAAGAATTCCATGTACCATTCACGTACAAAACACATTGATATCCGGTATCATTGGATATAAGAAGTGATGGAAAAACAGTTGATGAAACTAATGAAAATTCACACAGACAAGAATCCTTCTGACATGATGACCAAAGGTGTCACCAGAGACAAACTGGAAGTTTGCAAGAATCTGACCGGAATGGACTTCAAGTGAGAAGTCAGTTATCCTTATGGGCGTGGAGGGGGAGAATTGTTAGATCCAGCTCATAAAGATAGGATATCATCTCTCTTCTCCATGTGAAAGCATTGTTGAGCTTGTCAAGGAATACGGCTTGTCGGTTGGCAAGTCGCAAAGGTGGACGGATTACCACCGAAAGGAGATTGGCAAGAGATTGGCAAGCTGGCTTCACCTACCATTTCTGTATATATATATATATATGGAGAGGCTGAGAGGAGAAAATATAGCAGTGTAGAGCAAACACAGAGAGAATTGAGAGAGTGAGAGTGTATGTGAGAAAGAGTTCTGTAATCTTGTTTCTCCGGATAATACATTACTCTCCGTGGACGTAGTCAATTGCCGAACCACGTAAATATTGTCGTGTTATTACGTGCAATTGATTTCTGGTGTCCGATAGTCCTAACACAAACTGGAATTTAAAATAAACTATCTAGTTTTACACAATTTTTTTTTTTCTTTTCAAAATGTTTACCAACACTGGGACTACGTTGCAATAGTGTAAGGAAAACAAATTTCTTTGAGGAACCATGGTGTAATATACCCTTCAATAAATACACAAATTCAATAAATAAAATTTGAAAAATAAAAAAAGAAAAGGTTCAATTAGCCATGAACCAAACAGAGACCTTTAGAAATAGCTATAGCAACAAAACCCACAAAGAATAAACCGCAAATTTAAAAGATAAACACTCAAATTTCATAAATAGATCATAATAGCACAGAAGAGAAGAGTTTTTTTTTTTTTTTTTTTTTTTTTTTTTTTTGACCGAGAAGAGATTGGATTGGAAGATTATAGAGGAGTACTTACGTAAGTGTAAAGTTGACGAATAAAGCTTGAGAAACTGTTGTGCTTGAAGTGTTTGGGCAAGCGATTGGTAGAGAACTGGCGATGATCCCAGACTACAAAGCTTTTTTGAGAGGCAATCCATGAAATGATGATGTCAGTATCTGGGTCTTCCACCATGTGAAAGGTTTTCTTCAGAAATGGAGATGGTCCTGTTTCATGCAATCCCTCCATGGGTTTTGGGGCTGATGAGATTGGTGGTGAACATGGCATGGAATCACCACCACCACCTCTTCCTCCTCCTACTAGTACTACTCCTTCACCACTTACACAATCATCATCAACCAATACCACTGCTTCTTCTTTGACTTCCACAACTTTCACTGTCTCCTCCTCCTCCTCCTCCTCCTCCTCCTCCTCAATTAAACCTCCACCACCACCACCACCAGGTATGTCATCATCAATCACTACAATGTTCTCCTGCTTGATTTTTAGCGTCTCCATGAGAGACACACAGAGTTTTGGATTAGTTTCCAAATGAGTTGATTGTTTCTAATGCAGTAACGCTGAGAAACGAAAGGGGGAGTTTTTATAGATGGAGAGAGAGAGAGAGTGTGTGTTGTCTGAACTCAGAATGGCCAAATGTAAAAATGTGGAGTAATGATAGGAATCATAAAAAAAAAATATCATGAATATGATTATTAAAGATTTTTTATCTTTAGATTACACATACAATAAAACACTACACACAAATTCACAAATCAAAGGATGAAAAATGTTCATAATATATTTTATGATATTTTTTTTCATGATCCCTAATAATACTCAAAAATGTGTTGCCATTTGTAGCTCCAACTTACATACAAATCCAGGCCCCTTTACTTCTGGAAACTGCTCTTTGACCCCACATCCTTACTTTTTCTAAAACCCAAAAACAAAAATATTTGCTAGAAACCCCCCCCCCCCCCCCCCCCCCCCACCTGGGCCCTTTTGTGCAGAAATTATTCCGTAAGTCCGGTACACCACTTCTTCAACCAATGAAATTTTAAAAAATAGTAGTTCTTTTTTGAATTAATCACACATCTCTATTGTGACATTTTTTTCTTCTATGTATCATTCCAATTAATCGGACACGTTGCCGATGTAACGGCCCCTGTTTTGTGTAAATTATTCATGATTAAAAAGTAAAAATTTAAAATACTTCTTCTTTAATTTCTAAATAATTACCTTATTTAAATTATTTTTACCTAATAAATTATAAGCAAGCATTCTAAATAAATAAATAAAAACTAGAATCATAACCTGCATCAAATAACTTGACACAAATTCTAAAATCAAAAAAAGTTATAATTATCTCTTTTATTTTATCAGGATCAAAATATTATCTTCTTTTGAGAAATTCAATTGTTTTAGGTAATGCAATTATTACACTTGAAAAATATATTAACTTTCTAAAACTACCTTTTGACTTTTTTTAGAAAAATCAGTTGTTATAATTATACTTTTATGTATAAATTTAAAAAAATGACAAAATAAGAAATTTATATTATTTTATTCAATATTTGAGATAATAAAAATAAATAAATAAAAGATTAATATTTTAAAACGGAACAAGTAATAAATTGTAACTGACACCCCAATATGCCAAATCCATTGAATAACTTTCCCTTTTTGTGAGATCCAGTTCTTTTCTGGGTCCACACCGTTTATTCTACCTCCCACATGCTATTTGAGAAAATTTGGAGATCCTTCAACACGTCCTAGTGCCACGAATGCAACACACTTTGGCCACGTTTGTTTGGCGGATTAAGTTAGATGGGATTGTTAGTAAAAAAATTGTTAGTGAAGGAATTATTAATGTATGGATTGTTAGTGAGGGAATTAAGCAAAAGTGTGTTTGTTTTGATGATAGTATGGGAGATAATTAGTGATAGGATTGTTAAATTATTTTTGTATAAAATAAATAAATAAATTATTTCTATATTAAAAAAAATTAAAACAAATATTGAAGTAAACAAGTGCACTTGGTAAAAAAAAATGAAATTAAAAAAATAATTTTTTTATATAAAATAGACTCAATCCCCTCACTATTTTCCTAATCTCACCCAAAATCTACCCAAGCTAATCCCCCTATGTGAGGGTATTCATAGTCCCTTCCTATTTTTTCCAACCAAACATGGGCTATGTAGGGCCCACGAGATTGGTAGTCCAATCCCCCCACCTATGGAGCCAAACAAACATGGCCTTTGTCCTTTCTCGAATACACTAGTAATGTCTGTATATGTATATATAGAAAAATTTAATAAAAGAGTTTTAATGGGAAGTCGATTTTATTGTGATGTAATGTTTTAGTGTTAATTTTATTTTTTTTATTTTTTTGTATTCACTATCATATCATTAAAGCTCAATTAGAATTCTAAAATTAGAGGGATATAACATTATTCACATATATATATATATATATAGTAGTTTAAAAAGACCTGGACAAGGTATAGGTAATTATTATAATATGTTTAAGTTTTATATTTTGATAATTTTTTTAAAAATTAAAATATTATTTTATAAAAATGTATAGGATAAATTATTAAATATATGATAAAATTATGTAGTGTATCATTTTTTGATTTGTTATATATCTAATGATATAAACTCTAATTTCATTACCATATTATTTTTGGTGAATTTATGAGTTTTTAATACTTCGTCTGAATTTATAAAAAAGAAATTATGGTGCGTACATTTTTTCAACAAATAAATATAAAACACATATTAACATAATTCTCCCATCTAAAAAAAATTACTAAGATAATTCACTAAACTAATAAAAAAATAGAAGAAAATTCATACAAATGACTAATTTTATTAATACATAATTCATACTCGCATAACAAATGATCAATTTTATTAATAAGTAAATCATTAAATAATTAACAATTTATAATGATATGAAAAATATTTTTCAGTTAACCATTTTGTTATATAAATAAATCATTAAGTCAATTAATAGTTTTTAATGATATGAAAAATATTTTTCAATAAATAATTTTGATAATTTATTATTACATGGGAGAATAGTTTTTTTTCCCTGATCATTGTGTTAAATTAAAATTTATAACAAACGATAGTTATAATTTCTAATATTATATAACTGATCATATTTTAAACAAACCTTATGGGTGTATTTGTAATTTGTTTAAAAAAATTATGTATCTTAATTGACCAAGAATATTTGTGTAATTATGGAAAAACTTGTTTCATAATTGACCAAAAATATTTACGTAATTACGGAAAAACCTGTTGCATAATTGACCGAGAATATTTGCGTAAAAAAGGGCAAAATCGAAAAGAAAAGACAAACCTCAAGTACCTAGTTTGAAAAGGCCTGTGAAAGACACGAGCTATTATTACAGTACATTTAAATTTTATATTTTGATAAATTTTTTTTTTAAATTGGAATATTGTTTTATGAAATTGAATAGAATAAATCATTAGATATATGATAGAATTACGTGATATGATATGTATTATTTTTTGATTTGTTATACACCTAATGATGTTTCCTTTCGAATTTGTAAAATAAAAAATTATGGTGTGTAGTTTTTCTCAATAGATAAATATAAAACAAATATTAAGATAATTCTTTCATTTATAAAAAAAAAACTACTATGATAATTCACTGAACTAATAAAGAATTAGAAATATATATATATATATACAAATGAGTAATTTTATTAATACATAAATTATACTTGCATAAAAATGACCAATTTTATTAATAAGTAAATCATTAAGTAAATTAACAATTTTTAATGATATGAAAAGTATTTTCCAGTTAACCATTTTGTTAATAAATAAATAATTAACTCAAAACAGTTTTTTATGATATGAGAAATATTTTTCAATAAATAATTTTGATAATTTATTATTGTATAGGAGGATAGTTTTTTTTTTCCTCCTTGAGTATTGTGTTAATTTAAAATTTATAACAAACGATAACTGTAATTTCTAGTATTTTGGGAACGATTCACATTTTAAACGAATCTTATGGGTGTATTTCTAATATGTTAAAAAATAAAATATTTATGTTTCATAATTGACTATGAATGTTTGTGTAATTACGAAAAATCCTGTTTGATAATTGACTAAGAATGTTTGCGTAATTACGAAAAAGCTTGTTGCATAATTGACCAAGAATATTTACATAATTACGAGAAAATTTTCGCTCAACATATAGGCCACCATTAGTAAATTATTTAAAATGAAAGGGTAAAATCGGGAAACAAAATACTAACCTCAAGCAGCCTTTATAACAAACGGTAGTTGAAATTTCTAGTATTATAGGACCAATTCATATTTTAAACAAATCTTATGAGTGTATTTGTAATTTGTTAAAAAATAAAAAAAAAATTTGTTAAAAAAAATTGTATTTGTAATCTGGGGTACTATGCGATAAACGAGTATCCACTAGACTAAAAGGAAAGTTATATAGAATGGTTATTAGACCATCGATGTTGTATGGGATGGAGTTTTCGGCAACCAAGAAACAACATATAGATGAGAGAAGTGTTTCGGAGATAAGGATGCTAAGGTGGATGTGTGGCAAGATTAGAAAAGATAAAATTATGAAAGAATGTATTCGGAAATAAATAGGAGTAGCACCAATAGAATATGAGTTGAGAAAGAATAGATTGAGATGGTTTGGTCATATTCAACGGAAACCAAGAGAGGCAGTAGTGAAAAAATGCAATGCAGTGACGGTAGATGGAAGTGTTAAGGGACGGAGTAGACCTAGATTAACATTGGCTAGCATACTAAATAGAGACATGAATCTACTTAATTTGACTAATGAAATAGCCTTTGATAGAGGCGCATGGAGAAGAAAGATTCATGTAGTTGACCCCATTTGATGAGACTTAAGGCATGGTTTGGTTTGGTTTGGTTTTGGCTATGTTGTACCATTATTGCTTGCATAAGTTGTTATTGCAGTTGGGCTATTGTGTGATTGTATTAATTTAAATTTTAGGGATGAAATTTCCTAAGAGGAGAAGATTATGACGGTTCATGTTCTTAGATTCAGAATTTCGTATCTTTAATTGTTGTTTATACCTTTTCATTTTATTATTAGTTGAGTTTGATTGTTTGGAGATGTTGGTTGTGTTTGAAACAGATTAGGAGTTAATTTTTCAAAAAAGTTATTGTCCATTTCCTTCCTTGTTCACTCGAGCGGTGCTTTGGTCTCTCAAGCAGTCTTTGAGATCTCTTAATATTTTACATGTTTGCAAAACTTCTAGGAGTAAGGTGATCTTCGCTCGAGCAATCCTTTCTTTGCTCGAGTAGTCTTCTGCAGTTTGCAAAACTTCTGAGACGGGGTCATTGTGCGCTCGAGCCGTGTTTTGGTCACTTGAACGGTGACACTTATTTGTATCTAATGCTCGAGTGGTGGTTTGGTCACTCAAGTGGTCTGCGCATATCTCAAATCGGGAAAAAACAATTTTTCGTCACTTTTTCATTCCTCTATCTCTCTAAAACATTTCTAAACCTATTTTCTTCACTCTCTCTCTCTCTCTTTAGTTCTTGTCTAAACACCTCAAATACACCTAAATCCATTGATCTCGTCGCTCTTGTGCTTTAGAGAAAAAGGTAGAGCTCATTAAGTAGAACATTTTAATCAGTGAAAACTTTCATTTTGACTTCGTCTCAAGTTAGGGCTTGCTCTCTTCTTCTTTTAAACTTGAGGTAAGGATTTCTTCAACCTTCTAATATGATTCTTAACTTAGTTATGTGCTCCTTGTCAAGGATTAGGATTTGGGAGATGAAGGTTTTGATTTAGGGTTTGATTTTTAAAATGCAAAAAATGAATTTTCAAATGGATTCTTGAGAAATATTGTGGGACTATGAATATTGTTGAGTTGTATTGAAATGTTGAAAATTCCTTCCTTAAATGTGCTTTTGAAAGTAAACGATGTTTTATTGGAAAATCATTGATGTTTGATTTATGAAAGAAAAGGAAAAGATGTTGGGTTTGAAAAGATAAGATGAATGTATCTATTGATAATGAGAATGAAGTTTGATATATATTATTACTTCCATTTTGAAATTTATGAGATTATACTTGTTGTTGAAAATTTATCTGTTGAGTAGAAATTTATGAGATTAGGTTAATTGAAACTAATTACTCATATATTTTGCATTGAGCATTGTTTCATACTTAAACATTGAAAATATATTGTTTTGAAAAAAATGGATATATACCTAAGTGAATATAGTTAGGGGGTGTGGTTGTGGTTTATATTGTTAGCCTGTGTTTTCTTGGTAAAAGTCCAAAACCTACACAGTTAAGTGCCAATCACTCCGATTAGTACTGGTAAAATGACTTTGGTAGTGTTTGTATAGCCTACTGGTAGACATGTACCTAGAGATTCCTAGTATTTTGTATCCCATGCCCTATTTTGTGATTTGAAAAGTACTGTTTTGTGAATTGATATACATATAACTAAGACATTGTATTGTTTTGAAGGAGAAAGTATAATTTGCATTGTTTTGAAGGAGAAAGTATAATATTTGGCAAATGACATGCATATACATTCACCATATGACTTTATTAATCTTCATACGTTGTGTTCAAGTACTTTTACTGGATTTTAGCTTACCCTACATGAAAAATAAATTTCAGGTGCTGGTAACATGTCTCCGCTAAGAACGTATCTTAGAAAGACTTAGAGCCAAGAACTTCTTTTTGTTTCTTTTGTGTAATTATTTTTGTACAAGCCTTAAATTTTCTATGTATTGAGTTTGACTCACTTTTGTTATACCCAAGTATTGACTTAGAAAGATGTAGTCATTAAGATATAAACTTATTTGTACTTCCTTTTATTCCAATTTATTTATACATGTTATATACTATAAATTCAGAATTTAAAATTTAAATATATATATATGTGTGTGTGTGTGTGTGTGTGCGCGCGCGCGCGTCATATTTTATACAGGAACAGAATATTGATGAAAGGTTAATTATATATAATTTGCTGCTTTTCCATTAAAAATCATCAGGTGATTTGTTATTATTATTTTGGCCCGTAACATCTCACATGCTCAACAATATTCATTGTCAGGTAGGCTGCCAAAGCCTTAAAACAATGATCTGGTGGAATTTGAGAAAACCCATGACAGGAGTCTAGAGTTTTATTTAATATTTTTGTTTAAAAAAAAAGGGGAAAAAAAATCCTCTCTTTTTTAGTAGTTTACACAGGTAAACCATCCATCCATGTCTATCTTGTTCCTCTAGTCAGGAGCAAAATTAGCAAGTAAATACTATGTTATAACAGAAATGTAAAGAATTCAACCACATTGTAACTTCAAAAATCATGAATTGAACCTAATATATATGCATGTTTACATCTATATATTTGTTGTAAAAAGTAACAAGTTAAGAACAATATGTGTCATGGCTTGCATAGCAACACTAATTTGTACATGGGCAGAAAAAAAAAATCATAGTGAGAGTAAAACATTGGTGGCAACAAAAGAGATAGAAACACCTCCTTTGATAATTCACTAGTGTAACTATAGCGATCCCGGGTTTATCCCTTGTTGTACAGTGATCTGAACATGTGTCCGTGGGTGTTAGTAGTTGATTATTATCTGGTTTACATCCTTTCCTACTTTGTATCTGAGTTATAGGTTGTGCTGGGCAGGTTTGTTACAGGTTAGTTGAGCCTAGGAACCAAAACTAGTTGCCCAGATTTTAGCCTGTCCGCTCGAGCGGAGATTTCGACGCTCGAGCGGGGACCTTGTTGTTGCTTGTCCGCTCGAGCGGGGGTTTTGGCGCTCGAGCGGGGAATACACCCATCCAGTATTTCCTGTGTAGTGTTGGACGCTCGAGCGGGGAATTGGCCGCTCAAGCGGGAGGTTGTGAGTGACGCTCGAGCGGGGAGTTGGGCGCTCGAGCGGGGACCTGGTATGTCGAGATTCTGGGAGTGTGCATCCGCCGCTCGAGCGGGAGTTTGGCCGCTCGAGCAGGAGTCTGTGAGTGGCGCTCGAGCGGGGGTTTCCACGCTCGAGCGGGGCGACTCTTATTTAAAAGCGAGATCCGACTTTTTTATCACTTTTTCAAGATCTTCTCTCTCTTACTTTTCCAAAAAGCCATTTTCAGAGCTTCTCACTCTAAAACCGGCCCTTCCCTCTTAGATTTGATCTAGTAGGAGTTGTTTGCTCACTTTTGGCCTTTACAAAAGTTGTGTTGATCGTCGAGGGCTACATTTTAATCTGAAAATTTTGGAATTCGGAGCATTTTGGTTTTGGTCTTCATCTCCATTGGAGCTCAAACTTTGAGGTAGGGATATCCTACTCCTCTTTATGAACTTTGTCTTTAAATTTCGGTATTTTGAGATGTTGGGGGTTGTTGCGTAATTTTGAGAGAGTTTGGGGTTTTTGTGTAATTTTACAAAGTTGGGGTTTTATTTATAATGGACCCATGAAAGTATTTAGCTTAGAGGAATGGAATGAATGTGGAATCATTGATGAAAATGGGACCTTAAGGGTTATAATGTTAATTATGGAAAATGCCCTAATTACATTGATTAATTAATTGGGATAATTAATTGTGAGAAATGAGGAATTGAAAGGGAAATGTTGAGATTGGGAGTGCATGGGATTGAAGGATGTAGTTGAATTACTTATCACTCACCAAATTGAAATGTTGATTATATATCCATTTGTTGCATTTATATTCTGTATAGAAATAACTACTTTGGGCTATCGGTGGAGGATAGTCTTGATTGTTGTAGACAATGCATGATGATTAGGCAAACTAAAACCGAAAATGTGTCATTGAGTATGACAGTTGAAAGAATACATTAATTTTATGTATTGATTAATGATGTGTATAATAGTTGTTTATATGCATTGTGTTGTCTTGGAGGAGATAGGGGATGTACTCCACGGTTTAGGGGATGATAGGAGATGGACCTCTAAACCGGATGTTGTTTGGGAGAAGATAAGGGATGGACTCCATGGATATAGCTCATATGCTTATCTAGTAATGTGTTGACACAGTTCATATGCTTGTTTTTGGAAGTGTGATATTGCTCTTAGGCATATCTATGGAAGTGTTGATATAGCTCATATGCTTATCTGTTGATGTGTTGATATAGCTAATATGTTTATCTTTTATTTAAATGGAAAATGTTTAATATGAGTTACCGTCTCATACGAGTTGTTTGGCCAGGTTCTGAGCCATGGTTATGGATTGAGAATTGAAAAGAAATGGAAAATGAATTGTAACGTGGACCTATATGTCATAAAACTGTAAGATGATATAAGTGGATATATCAGTGTTGGCCATCTATCAACTACTAATCTTTTAATCATTGTTCATAGTTGGTTTAGTGTATTTCTACTGGGCTGTGGCTCACCCTATATGGGAACATCATTTTCAGGTACAGGTAGCATGCCACCTCCAAGGACATAGCTTGGGAGGCTTGAGGCGGACAGACTTTTTGTTGTCTATCTTCTTTTGATATATTACATGTAAATTCAAGACAAAGGCTTAAGGTGTAGATGAGTTAGTACTCTCCTTTTTGTAACCAAGTGTTAACTTGGAAAGCTGTAAGCCGTTAGGGCATTTGCTTTTGTTGTTAACAGGTAATACCTTTTGTAATGAAACTCTGATGAATAGAAGAATGAGGATCTTTTATATATACCAATGCATGTCATTATTGATGGGTTTAATGTTTTTTTTTTTAGGGCGTTACAGTAACTTCTTTGCCAAAGAAAAACAAAGGTCAATCTAGAGGATCCATTCTACACCTCCCACTCTCATCTCTGCTTGTAGAAAAAGAAGCCCTGTAAATGCAACAGTCATACCAAACACAATGAGATATGTAAACATCTATACTATATTGTAAAAGAAACAGCCAAAAAGTAAAGTTGAGTAATGTTTTTTTTTTTTCCCTTTTCCAAGATTGTCCATAAAGTGATTTTTTTTTTTGCATTTAAATGAATTCTTCCATATTTTTGGTAATGGTGTGAAGTTGCTCACAATTTTCAAATTCAAAGGTGATTTCTAAAAATTTCATCTCTTTTTTTAGAGTAACACACATTATTACTTGCACGCCTATTTGCGTCTGTCAAGAGGCTAGTGACTTAAAATTTAAGAGTAAATTAAAATTTTCAGCCCTTTAATTTGACTGAAATTTTACTTTTGATTTTTAATATTTTAATTTAAAATTTGATCCTTATACTTAAAACTCCAGTTTCAATTTAGTTACTCCATCTAAATTCCTGTTAATTTTGTGCATGTATATGTCTCAAGAGGCTGACGAATGTTAAAAAATCATTAATTTTAATATCTAATTTGAACGAAATGACCAGATTAAAATTGGACTTAAAAGTATAGTGATTAAATTATTCAATTTGAAACAATAGTTGGTCAAACTGGAAGAGTTAAAAGTTTCAAATATACTTTGTATGACAAAAATGACAAGAAAATAACTTGAAATAGAAGAATGGAAAAGAAGAAGATCATACCATTGACATTACTACTTTGATTCAAGACAGCTCACTTGCTCCACCTAGTCCTTCACATAAGAAGCCCAATCTGGTGGCTTGGCAATCAAATTCTCCAATTGAAGAACAATCTTGGATTGGTGTTGAACCAACTCTGCTTCAACTTGAGCTGATCCATTCTCATAAATCAATTCATCCTCCAATAGTTTCTCCCACAAGATATAATTCTCAGAGCTCAAATCCGGACTCATCGGTCTAAGAGCCACATTAATCTTTTGGTCCTGACTCGGACTACTTTCATCGTCCAACGAAGCAGAGAATAGTTTTTCCACTTCCGAATCATTTGTTGTCAAATCTTCCTGATTCTTATTTGTTACTTGGTCCTCATTGCTTTGTGGGGCGGCTGCCAATCTCCGTTTTCGAATCATTTGTTCTTTTTTCGGCCTCATAAGATGGATGAATTGATGGAAAAAGGCCGGGTTTGAGAATGCTTTGGCCATGAATATCAGTATATGTTGTTGCTTATACTCGGTGTTTCCTATTCGCTCCTTAACCGCAGCCAAGTAACGCTCTGTGTTCTCTTGTTGTTGTTTCAGTTTCATGATTTCCATTTTCATTTTCATCCTATCATTCCTTAGCTTTTCAAGCTCAGTCTCGATTCCAAAAATGGCTGAATCGAGACAAGGTCTCATGACTCCTTGTTGCTGCACATTTTGGGGGTTATGTTTTCTCCTCTTTATGCTTTTCAACAAATGTTTTTTCCCTCCTTGAAACGCTTCATTGGAAAATTCCCATCTGTCTGAATCAATCTTCTTAAAACCCTTTATACCCAAAAAAAAAAAAAAAATTAAAAAAAAATTACAAAATACACATAATTAGCAATTAGCAAGAAATCCCATAATTTTGTAATTTCAATTTCAATCTGATATAAGTGAATTGTTACTTTAGTCCCGTAATTTTGTAATTTCAATTTCAATCTGCACTTTCAATTTTAAGATTTTATTCAAATATGATCCTCCTTCACTTACCATTATAATTCCCTCCGTCACTTTTACCATTAAAATAGAAAAAGACCATGCGTTAAAATTAGAACACCAAACTGAAATTTAAAATAAACTATCTAGTTTTAAACTTTTTTTTTTTTTTAAATGTTACCAACACGCGGACTACGTTGCAAAAGTGTAAGGAAAACAAATTTCTTTGAGGAACCATGGTGTAATTTACCCTTCAACTAATACACAAATTCAATAAATAAAATTTGAAAAAAAAAGAAGGTTCAATTAGCCATGAACCAAACAGAGACCTTTAGAAATAGCTATAGCAACAAAACCCACAAGGAATAAATCGCAAATTTAGAAGATAAACACTCAAATTTCATAAATAGATCTTAATAGCACAAAAGAGAACAGTTTTCTTATATTTCAATAAGTCCTATAGGTGACATAATTACCAAAATACACCTAATGTGAATGTTCATATCGTCAATGTGTAGGGGCCCAGCCCATGTCAATCCTCGTGGGTGCCCGAAAAAATTCGAGTCGGGCCGGGGCGGGCCCGGCTTATTAACAATGTGAATATTCACATTGACATGTTAACATTCACATTAATAAGAGTATAAAATTTGCCCGCGTCCCCTGGCGGCGCGAAACCCGCCCGCAGCCTATGGGCGGCCCGGGCGCGGGCGGGCTTTTGGCCGCATTGACATGTTAACATTCACATTGATAAGAGTATAAAATTATTGGCATGACCCATAGCGACAAAAAGCACTGCCGCTGACGGCGACTCGGCTCGGCCGTTGACAATGTGAATATTCACATTGACATGTTAATAGTTACATTGATAGGAGTGTAAAATTAGCCCGCGCCTCGTGGCTGCCCGAAACCCGCCCACAGCCCGTGAGCAGCCCGAGGTGGGCTCGACCCAGCCTGTTGACAATGTGAATATTCACATTGCCATGTTAACATTCATATTGATAAGAGTATAAAATTGACCAGCGGCCTAGGGCGGGCCCAGCCCGGCTCGTTGACAATGTGAATATTCACATTGACATGTTAACATTCACATTGATAGGAGTTTAAAATTAACCCGTGCCTCATAGCTGCCCAAAACCTGCCCACGGCCCGTGTGCGACCCGGGGCGGGCCTAGCCATTTTTTTTTAATTCCTTTTAATTTTTTCTACTAAAATTTTATTATTTTCCACAAAAAAAGACACTAGGCATCGGCGCGGGCCAGGCCTCGGACTGAGCCTTGAATGGGCCTTAACTGGGTTGGGCTTCAAAGTGATGGCCCAGGCCCTAGCCTAGGTTCTCGGACTAGGCTCGAGCCTGGGCCCAAACGAGTCTTTCCCGGGCCGGCCCACAGGCCAAAAAATTAGGCCCAGGCCCTAGCCCTGGCACAAGGGTATTCGGGCTTTGGACGGGCCGATGGATCGAGCCACGGGTTGGACCGGTGGGCCTAGGCCTAGCCTTGAGCTTAGGTCGGGCTTGGGTGGGCCTGGCCTTTTTTTTTTAATTTTTTCTACCAAAATTTTATTATTTTCCACAAAAAAATACATTGCGTCTCGGGCGGGCTGGGTCTCGGACCGAGCCTTGAATGGGCCTTAAGCGGGCCGATGGGCCGGGCCGGGCTTCAAAGTGATGACCTACGCCCTAACCTAGGGTCTCGGACATGCTCGGGCCCGGACCCAAAGGAGTTTACCCCGGACCGTGGGCGGGCTTCGGGCAGCCCACGGGCTACAAGCCAATTCTACATTCCTATCAATGTGCATTTTTACATGTCAATGTAAATATTTACATTGTCAACGGGCCGGGCCGAACCTACCCTAGGCAAGCTTCGGGCAGCGGGCAAATTTTACACTCCTATCAATGTTAATGTTAACATGTCAATGTGAATATTCACATTGTCACGGGTCGGGCCAAGCGCCTCGAGTGCGCGATCGGGCATGCCCAGCGCGAGCCAATTTTACACTCTTATCAATGTGAATGTTAACATGTCAATGTGAATATTCACATTGTCAACGGACTGGGTAGGGCCCGCCCTGGGCCACTGGCCGATTTTATACTCTTATCAATGTGAATGTTAACATGTCAATGTAAATATTCACATTGTCAACAATTACGGTAGGCCACGAGCCATGGGCGGGTTTCGAGGCGGAACCGGTAGCGAGCTAATTTTACACTATCAATGTGAATGTTAACATGTCAATGTGAATATTCACATTGTCAACAAAATTTGGGCCCACCTCGACATGAGGCGGGCTTTAGCCGCTTCGTGGCATGAGCCAATTTTATACTCTTATCAATGTGAATGTTAATATGTCAATGTAAATATTCACATTGTCAAAGTCGACCGCCCGGCGCCGACCATGGGCATGGCGGGTTTCTTGGCGCCGCCAGCGAGCCAATTTTACCTCGCTATTAATGTGAATGTTAACATGTCAATGTGAATATTCACATTGTCAACAATAGCCGCCACCGCTGGTGATTCGTCCACGGGCCAATTTTACATTCCTACCAATGTGAATTTTAAAATATGAATGTTCACATCATAAAATTACTAACTGTTCAAAAAATATTTATAAGGGTATCAAAATTAAATATAAGGGCATAAGTGTCCAAGAAAATAGTGTAAATTAAGAAAAATGACTTTATGGAATAAAACTATACATACATGAGACTAAATGGGTTAAAAAATTCCTTCATGGACTTCTTGGGTTAAAACACTTCTAAATGGGATTTATCAATAAAAATCTCTTTTTTAAATATGTCGTTAAAAATTGACAATTAATGATTTTTTTTGTCATAATTTTTATAAATTGTCGCTAAAACTTACAATTAATGACTTTTTTTATGATAAATTTTTTTCATAACACCTATTAAACAATAAGTTTACTTATTAAAACATACACGTAAATACTCCTAAAATATAAGCAGGCATTCTAAAATAAATACACTAGAATCATAATATGCATCAAATAACGTAACACAAACTCTAAAATTAAAATAAATTATAATTATTTCTTTTATCTTATCCTTATCAAAATATTAGCTTCTTTTGAGAAATTCAATTGTTTTAGTTAATGCAATTATTACACTTGAAAAATATATTATACTTTCTAAAACTACCTTTTGACTTTTTTTAAAAAAAAATCAGTTGTTATAATTATATTTTTTATGTATAAATTTAAAAGAATGACAAAATAAGAAATTTTATTTATTTTACCTCTTAATTTTTAAAAGAAACTAATATTTGAGACAATAAAAAAATTAAATAAGAGATTAATTTTTGAAACAGAAGAAGTAATAAATTGTAACTACCACCCCAATATGCCAAATCCATTGAATAACTTTTCCTTTTTGTGAGATCACAAGTTTTTTTTTGGGTCCACACCGTTTATTCTACCCCCCACATGCTATTATTAGAGAAAATGTGGAGTCTTGAAACGCATCCTTCAACCACGTCCTAGTGCCACGAATGCAACACACTTTGTCCTTTTTCGAACACACTAGTAACGTATGTATATATTTTTTTTTTTTTTGGGTAATAAGTTAGCAACGTATGTATATATACATATATAGTAGTTTGCAAAGACCTGGGCAAGGTATAGGTAATTATTATAATATGTTTAAGTTTTATATTTTGATAATTTTTGAAAAATTAAAATATTATTTTATCAAAATGTATAGAATAAATCATTAAGGTACCGTTTGGTAACACTTACGTTTTCAGTTTTCTGTTTATATTTACAAAAATTTTAAAAACTCAAATAAAAACTTGTTTGGTAAAATTTTTGATTTATAAATCAGTAGTCCCAGTTTATAAATTTGGCCAAAAATGAAAACACAAAAAATGTGTTTCCGTTTTGAGTTTTGAATTTTTTTTTTTTTTTTACCACCCAACACTAGCCACCACCCGCCACCATTTTCCACCACCGTCTTCCGCCACCACCACCCACCCTTCACTACCACCTGCCACCACCACTCACCACTCACCTGCCACCACCACCCACCAGCCACCACCCACCTGCCACCTCGCCACCACCACCACCCACTTGCACCACCCACGCTGCCACCACCACTCGCCACCACCACCACCTGACCACCACTGACCACTTGTCACCCACTCGCCGCCACCACCTTACCGCGCCACCCCTTGCTGCCACTGCCACCACCACCACTACCACCACCACTCACTTACTACCACCTACCACCCACTATCGTCACCCATCCACCCACCCACCACCACGCGCTGTCGCGCCACCACCACCGCCACCACGCCACCACCGCGCGCCACTGCCACCCATACCACCCGCCACTGCGTTACCCATCCACCATCATCACCACCACCACTGTCACCACCACCACCACCATCCACTACCCGCCACTTGCCACCACTTGCCATTTCTCACTCTTTTTTATATTTTTAAATTTTTTTAAACATTTTGTCAATTACCAAACGCGTTTGTAATTCATGTTTTTCTAAAAATAAACAAAAACCAGTTTATAAAATTTTTGTAAATATAAACTGAAAACGTAAACGTTACCAAACACACATATGATAAAATTATGTAATATGTCATTTTTTGATTTGTTATATATCTAATGATATAGACTCTAATTCTATTACCATATCATTTTAGGTGAATTTATGAGTTTTTAATATTTTTTCCAAATTCATAAAAAAGAAATTATGGTGCGTATCTTTTTTCAACAGATAAATATAAAACAAATATTAAAGATAACTCTTCCATCTAAAAAAAATTACTAAGATAATTCACTAAACTAATAAAGAAATAGAAGAAAATACATACAGATGACTAATTTTATTAATACATAAATCATACTCGTATACCAAATGACCAATTTTATTAATAAATAAATCGTTAAATAATTAATATGTAAAAAAAATTTTCAGTTAACCATTTTGTTATATAAATAAATCATTAAGTCAATTAATAGTTTTTAATGATATGAGAAATATTTTTTAATAAATAATTTTGATAATTTATTATTCCATGGGAGGATAGTTTTTTTTTTTCCCTGAGTATTGTGTTAAATTAAAATTTATAACAAACGATAGTTGTAATTTCTAATATTATAAAATCGATTCATATTTTAAACAAACCTTATGGGTGTATTTGTAATTTGTTAAAAAAAAATTATCTTTCATAATTGACCAAGAATATTTGTGTAATTACGAAAAAACCTATTTCATAATTGACCAAAAATGTTTGGGTAATTACAGAAAAACCTGTTGCATAATTAACCAAGAATGTTTGCGTAATTATGGAAGGGAAAATAAAAAATCACTCAACATATAAACCACCATTAGTAAATTATTCAAAATAAAATGGCGAAATCGAAAAGAAAAGACAAACCTCAAGCATCTAGTTTGAAAAGGCCTGTGCAAGACATGAGCTATTATTACAGTATATTTAAATTTTATATTTTGATAATTTTTTTTTTTAAATTGGAATATTGTTTTATGAAATTGAATAGAATAAATCGTTAGATATATGATAGAATTATGTGATATGATATGTATTATTTTTTGATTTGTTATACACTTAATGATGTATTCCTTTCGAATTTGTAAAATAAAAAATTACGGTGTGTAGGAATATACACAAATAAAAAATTTGTGAATTCAAAGTTGAATGGTGATCAAGAACATGAATTGAGTTAGTTTTGATGAATTGGGAGTCAATATACACATGCATGTAGGAGATTGCCATGAATTGTATGTTTGAGCTTGAAATTTGCATGAGCTAGCATGAATAATGTTGAATATGGAGAATTGGGCACCAATCTTTGCATGCATGCATGATTTTCATGGGTTCCAAAATAATAAGTGTCATTTGCATGATTTGAAGTAGAAATGAAGTCAAAAATTTGCATGCATGTTTGATTATGGAAGATATGGAGCTTATATGAGGATTGAATGCATGAGCCTTGATTATACTAAAGAAATGTTGATTAATTTTGAAGATTAGGCCATGATTTTGAGCAATTGGCCTCACATTGTTTGTGTACTCATGATATATAATGTGTTTCCTTATTTTGGTACCTTAATTCGAGTTTTGAAGCCTTTGAATATCAAGTTTGAACCTCAAGAACAATTCTGGATTTTCCAAAATTTGGCATGTCCGCTCGAGCGGGGAAAGCGCCGCTCGAGCGAGAAATACGAGCTCCCAGAAGTTTTGCAGACATGGATGTCTGCTCGAGCGGGGAGATTCACGCTTGAGCACGGAACCATGTAGTGAGACTTTCAGCTCGAGCGTCCGAAGTCACGCTCGAGCATAAAAATGAGGCAACCAGTACTTTTGCAGACCTAATGGGTCCGCTCGAGCAGGAAAGTACACGCTCAAGCGGGGACCCCTGTTTCAGAAATTTTGTAAAGATGTTCTGTATTTTGTTTCCCATTCTTTTTCATTTCTAAGCACTCTTAGGCATACATTGAGCATTATGAATGAATTAAAAGGATAAGAAAGAAGCCTAAGAGGAATGTATGAATTAAGAACGGATTGAATCGTTTGTGACCCATATGTGTTATGTAATGTGTAGGGTCGAGCTCAAGGGTGAATCCACCGGCAGAACATTGTAAGTATTATCTTAGTAAAGATATTTCGAAGTATGTTATTTGTCCGATTGTTTGTTTCCCTATAAGTCTTGTAAGTCTGTTAATTCGAATTATGGACAAATGTTCGCTATGCCATGTGGTTGGGCCAAAGGCCGTCGGATACAAATGAATGGGCCTAAGGTCGTATGACATGAACGAATGGACCAGAGGCCGTGTGACATGAATGACTAGGCCAGAGGCCGTATGGCATGAATGAGTGGGCCAGAGGTCGTATGACATGAATGAATGGGCCAGAGGCCGTATGACATGAACGAATGGGCTAGAGGCCGTATGACATGAATGAATGGGCCAGAGGCCGTATGACACAAATGAATGGGCCAGAGGCCGTATGACATGGATGATTGGGCCAAAGGCCATCAGACAGGAACGGTTGGGCCAAAAGCTGTCGGATATGAATGAATTGGGCCCAAGGCCGTTTTATGTGTTTGGAACTGCATTCACTTGACCTATGTATGTATATATATTAGATAGAATATGAATTGGGCCCAAGGCCGTCTGTTGTATATTGTCCTAGTGTATCTTCTTTATTCGATATTATTCACTGAGCTTTCGCTCATGCTCATTCATGTGTCTGTAGGTGAGCCAAGGGAGGTCCAAACCCAGCCTCAGTGAAGTTTGTGTAAAACAATCAAGGTTTTGAAGAGTCAGCCCAAACGTCTCACACACGAGACTTGTCTTCGCCTCTTTTGCTCTTTTGTTATGGTTTTGTTATATTAGCAAAAACATTGGATTACTTTTGTATATAAACTTTGGGTTTGATTGACTTAGACTGAATGATCCTGTATGTACAGAACCCTGTGTTATTACCTATTTTGACGTGAGTTATTAACATGTACGTATATGATTTGTTATGATGTGCCATGTAAGCACTACTTTATGGACAATTTGTAAGTTTGCTTTCGTTTGGCCCCTTTACTCTGATGAGTTACGTCTGGTCTGGTTTGAGGCCATAGGTAATCCCTTGATTACTGGTCAGTTATGTCCTTAACCCATAGGGGCGAGTTCGGGTCATGACAGAGTGGTATCAGAGCATGAGTTAATAACTCACACACTTGTCCAATGAGCAATAAGCGTCTAGAAAAGATCTAGGATGCATTCATGTGATAAGTATGAATCTGAAAACATCGAGAATACGCTTAAATGTTTTAATATGAACGATTATGTGTTAGAAGTTGTGATTTGCTTGCATTGCAAATTATTTGAATGTGTATGCTCTTTAGTATATGCATACCTGTGAATCTTTTGTTTAAAGTATAATGCAAGTTTAATTAGATAGTGAGAACAAGAGGTGATGAGATAGAAGAGTCCTCTATTGATAGAATGGAAGGATTGATTCAGGAAATGGAAGAGACGTTGAGGCAACAACAACAGTGGCAACAACAGTGGCAGCAACCACAACCTCCGCCTCCGGCACCACCCGTGCCAGATAATCAGAATGATGACCGAATAATAACTCTCACCAAAGAGTTGAAGAAAATGAAACCACTACAGTTCCATGGGACATTAGATCCATTGAAAGCTGAAGCATGGGTCCTCGGCATCGAAAAGCTATTTGAGGTATTCCCTTGTTCGGAGACACAGAAAGTGCTTCTTGCCACATTTATGCTAGAAGACGAAGCAAGAAGATGGTGGATGTTAATGCATGAAAATCATAAAGATGTTGACTGGGCGAAATTCCTAGAGGTTTTCTATGATAAATACTTCCCGCAATGTGTCCGTGATAGGAAAGTATTGAAGTTCATGGAACTCAAACAAGACAGCATGACAGTGGCTGAGTATGAGGCCAAATTCACTGAATTGGCCAGGTTTGCACCACATGTGATTGATACTGATTATAAGAAAGTGAGGCATTTTGAAGGTGGGCTTCGAAGTGATATTTTAGAAAGGGTAAATGTCCTGAAGCTGGAAACCTATATTGGGGTACTAAATCGGGCCATAATATCAGAAGCTAATATAGCTAGACAAACTAAACCAACAACAGACTATAAAGGCAGTAAGAGACAAGGCTTCTTTTCGAATAATAAATTTTTGAAGAAGCAGAATACGGGCTCCTCGAGTACTTCTAATTCTTCCCGAGATACATCTCCAATGTGTAATATTTGTAGTAAAAGGCATCGTGGGGTTTGTTACGGTGTGTCAGGAGCTTGTTTTAAATGTGGTAAATAAGGGCATATGGCCAAAGATTGTAATCAGAATAGTGGGAAGCTAGCTGCTAGCTCAACTGCATCAATCCCAAAGCCGGGAAATACTATGAGATCTGCTACCACTGGGGATACCGTGAGGCAAGGAAGAGTTTTCGCGCTTGTTCCGGGCGATACACGGAATGCTAACGCAGTTGTCTCATGTACTATTTATATATGTAATTAGGATGCTTTTGTGTTAATTGACTTCGGATCAACACACCCTTTCGTAACATGTGCATTTGCATCTAGACTGAGTAGACCTCTAGAACTATTGCCATATCTGCTATGTGTATCTGCTCCATCTGGGGAATCTGTATTGTGTGAATCTGTATATCGTTTTTGTGACATACGAATTGGGAATGCTATTTTTTATGTGGATTTGTTACCCTTGAACTTTAGGCACTTTGATATAATTCTGGGCATGGATTGGTTAACTAAATATTGTGCCACCATTGATTGTGTAACAAAACGGGTTGTGTTTAGACCACCAGAACAGGAAGAAATTGTATTTGTGGGTAACGGGGTAGTACCTCCACCGTATTTAATATCTGCAATGAAGGCATGCAAATTAATCAGGAAAGGGTGCCAGGGTTATTTGTGTTATGTGTTGTCTGAACAATCTGTGAATGTTGAACTGAGTAGTATCCTTATTGTTAGCGAATTTCCGGATGCGTTCCCAGAAGAATTGCCAAGAGAATTGGTAGACAGAGAAATAGAATTTACGATTGAAATTATGCCAAGCACCCAGCCTATTTCTAAAACTCCCTACGGAATGGCTACTGCTGAAATGAAAGAACTGAAAGAACAATTGAAAAACCTGCTTGACAAAGGGTTTATTCGACCTAGCACTTCACCATGGGGTGCACCAATGTTGTTTGTGAAAAAGAAAGATGGAACCTTACGTCTGTATATCGACTATCGAGAATTGAACAAGATAACAATAAAGAATAAATATCCCCTACCTCGTATTGATGACCTGTTTGACCAGTTGTAGGGATTACAAGTGTTTTCCAAAATTGATTTGAAATCCGGGTATCATCAGTTGAAGGTGAAAGCAGAAGATGTTGAGAAAATCGCATTTCGAACAAGGTATGGCCATTATGAATTTCTTGTTATGCCATTTGGGATAACTAATGCTCCGGCAACGTTTATGGACTTAATGAACCGAATTTTTAAAACCTATCTTGATGAATTTGTTGTGGTTTTTATTGATGACATTTTGATATACTCCAAGAATAGACTTGAACATGAATATCATTTGAGAACTGTCTTGCAAACACTTAGAGAAAAGAAATTATTCGCTAAACTAAAGAAATGTGAATTCTGGTTGGATGAAGTATCTTTTTAGGACATGTAATCAACAAGGAAGGAATATCAGTGGACCCGTAGAAAATAGAGGCGATTGTGAATTGGCCTACACCGACAAATGTAACAGAGGTCCGCAGTTTCTTGGGCTTAACCGGGTACTACAAGAGATTTGTGAAGGATTTCTCAAAAATAGTTGTACCTCTTACCCAACTGACACGCAAAGGGCAACCATTTTAATGGAATGACGAAAGAGAATCCGCTTTTCATGAACTGAAAACGAGACTGACCACTGCACCAGTATTGACATTGCCCACAGGTACGGAAAAATTTGTAATCTTCAATGATGCATCTTATAAAGGTTTGGGTTGTGTATTAATGCAGAATGGAAGAGTAATTGCCTATGCCGCCCGGCAGTTAAGGCCAGATGAGAAGAACTACCCAACACATGATTTAAAATTGGCCGTAGTTGTTTTTGCTTTGAAAATCAGGCGACATTATTTGTATGGGGCAAAGTGTGAAGTCTACACGGATCACAAAAGTCTGAAATACTTCTTTACGTAGAAGGATTTGAACATGCGACAAAGGAGATGGCTTGAATTGATAAAGGATTATGATCTTGAAATTCAGTATCACCTCGGGAAAGCTAATACAGTTGCTGATTCCTTAAGCAGAAAATCAATGGAGAAATTGGCTTGTTTGCTTACTGAACAGAAAGAGATCTTGTAAGATTTTGAGAAGTCTGAAATTGAAGTGGTATTGTGTGAACAGGGCGGATTGATAGCCTCTATTTCAGCCAAACCGTCAATCATTGATGAGATTAAGCAGAGACAAAAAGAGGATGAATTCCTCAAGAAAGTGATTGATGAATTTGAGATAAGTCCGAAAGCAGAGTTCAGCATTGAAGGCGAAGTGTTGAGATTTCGAAACCGAATGTGTATCCCCGATATTCCGGAACTAAAGAAAAGGGTTTTAGATGAAGCCCATAAATCAGTGTTTGCTATGCATCCGGGTAACAATAAAATGTATCAGGATTTGAAGCAAAGCTATTGGTGGCCTAAAATGAAGAAAGAAATTGCAAAATATGTGTCCAAATGTCTTCAATGTCAGCAAGTTAAAGCTGAACATTAAAAACCGGGCGATCTACTTTAACATCTCCCTATTCCTGAATAGAAGTGGGAGCATGTGACTATAGACTTTGTTTTGTTGGCCTACCTCGGACTCCTCGAGGTATGGATTCTATTTGGGTTGTAGTTGATAGACTGACTAAATCTGCACATTTTCTACCTGTTAGAACTACCTTTGATGCTTATAGACTAGCTACTATATATGTTGATGAAATTGTCCGTTTACACGGAGTCCCAGTATCTATTGTGTCGGATAGAGAACCGAAATTTGTATCTAGATTGTGGAAGAGCTTGCAGAAAGCTATGGGGACTAAACTAAGGTTTAGTACCTCATCCCGCCCACAAACAGATGGGCAATCAGAACGGACTATACAGACGTTAGAGGATATGCTAAGAATGTGTACCTTAGATTTCCAAGGGAGTTGGGAAGACTATTTGCCACTAGCAGAATTTGCATACAATAATAACTTCCACTCCAACATCGGTATGGCACCATACGATGATTTGTATGGTAGAAGGTGTAGATCACCAATTTGTTGGACAGAAGTCGGGAATAGAGCTTTACTTGGGCTTGAAATTGTGCAAAACACTTCTGAGAAGATCAAAATTATTTAACAAAGGCTCAAAACAGCTCAGGACTGACAAAAGAATTATGCAAATGTTCAAAGAAGACCTCTCGAGTATGAGGTTGGTGACCATGTATTTATTCGTGTGAATCCGATGAAAGGCCAAGTCAGGTTTAGAAAGAATGGCAAGTTATCACCCTGTTACATTGGGCCGTTTCAAATTCTAGAAAGGCTTGGCCCAGTTGCTTATCGAGTCGCTTTGCCACCGGGATTCGAACAAATCCATAATATGTTTCATGTATCAATGTTGAGGGGTTATCTTCGAGACCCGTTTCATGTAATTGATTGTCACCGGGTAGCTCTTGATGAAAATATGGAGTACGCCGAATGGCCAGAACGAATCATTGACTGGCAAGTAAAACAATTGAGAAGCAAGTCCATCCCAATGGTGAAAATGGAATGGAAAGAACACTATAGGACGGATGCCACATGGGAAAAAGATGATGAAATGCGACTACGTTATCCACATTTGTTTCCCCACGAAGGTAAAATAAGTTTGGAGGACCAAACTTCCTAAAAGGGGGAAGACTGTGATAACCCTGTTCCGTATTATGCTAATTAATCTTAATTATCATTGTGATTATGTGTTAGATATGATTTTGTGTGCCACTTATATGAATATATGTGGTTTTGAATTTCTATCTGTCCACCGTAGGAATATCTGTCCAACTTCCTGTTATAAGCTGAAAATTAAAGGCCTTATTGGCCACAGAAATCGAAATTGACTACGCCTTTGTAATTAGCGTAATTTTTAGAGCCTACGGTGAAATTTAATTGAAAATTGATTTGGATCAAAATAATTAGATTCAGAACGATTAATTAAGCTTTATTATTTAACTCTAATAAAATGTTATTAGTGGGAGACTATAAAAGGAGCTCTATTATATTTATATTCATTTTTTTGAGCTCAAAGCTGAAAATTGCTCTAGGGAAAGAGAGTGAGGGTCGGCTAGAGAGAGAGAGGGAAACAATTGGAGATTTGAGCAAGAGGCTTGGAAATCTTGAAGATTAACTCAAGAATTGGCTAGAATTTGGGTGTTTGAAGCTCCTAGGTAAGTAAATTCATAGATTTTAGTTTGTAACTTTGTGAATTCAAAGTTGAATGGTGATCAAGAACATGAATTGAGTTAGTTTTGTTGAATTGGGAGTTAATATACACATGCATGTAGGAGATTGGAGCTTGCATGAATAATGTTGAACATGGAGAATTGGGCACCAATATTCACATGCATGCATGATTTTCATGGGTTCCATAATAATAAGTGTCATTTGCATGATTTGAAGTAGAAATGAAGTCAAAAATTTGCATGCATGTTTGATTATGGAAGATATGGAGCTTATATGAGGGTTGAATGCATGAGCCTTGATTATACTAAAGAAATGTTGATAATTTTGAAGATTGGGCCATGATTTTGAGCAATTGGCCTCACATTGTTTGTGTACTCATGATATATAATGTGTTTCCCTATTTTGGTACCTTAATTCGAGCTTTGAAGCCTTTGAATATCAAGTTTGAGCCTCAAAAACAATTCTGGATTTTCTAGAATTTGGCATGTCCGCTCGAGCGGGGAAAGCGCCGCTCAAGCGGGAAATACGGGCTCCCAGAAATTTTGCAAACATGGCACGCTCGAGTGGCGACCCCTGTTTCAGAAATTTTGTAAAGATGTTCTGTGTTTCGTTTTCCATTCTCTTTTACTTCTAAGCACTTTTAGACATGCATTGAGCATTATGAATGAATTAAAAGGATAAGAAAGAAGCCTAAGAGGAATGTATGAATTAAGAATGGATTGAATCGTTTGTGACCCATATGTGTTATGTAATGTGTAGGGTCGAGCTCAAAGGTGAATCCACCGGCAGAACACTGTAAGTAATATCTTAGTAAAGATATTTCGAAGTATGTTATTTGTCCGATTTCTTATTTCCCTATAAGTCTTGTAAGTCTGTTAATTCGAATTATGGACAAATGTTCGCTATGCCATGTGGTTGGGCCAAAGGCCGTCGGATACAAATGAAAGGGCCTAAGGCCGTATGACATGAACGAATGAGCTAGAGGCTGTATGATATGAATGAGTGGGCCAGAGGTCGTATGACACGAATGAATGGGCCAGAGGCCGTATGACACGAATGAATGGGCCAGAGACCGTATGACATGAACGAATGGGCCAGAGGCCATATGACACAAATGAATGGGCCAGAGGCCATATGACATGGATGATTGGGCCAAAGGCCGTCGGATAGGAACAGTTGGGCCAAAGGCCGTCGGATATGAATGAATTGGGCCCGAGGCCGTTTTATGTGTTTGGAACTGTATTCACTTGACCTATGTATGTATATATATATAGATAGAATATGAATTGGGCCCAAGGCCGTCTGTTGTATATTGTCCTAGTGTATCTTCTTTATTCGATATTATTCACTGAGCTTTCGCTCATGCTCATTCATGTGTCTGTAGGTGAGCCAAGGGAGGTCCAAACCCAGCCTCAGTGAAGTTTGTGTGAAACAATCAAGGTTTTGAAGAGTTAGCCCAAACGTCTCGCACACGAGACTTGTCTTCGCCTCTTTTGCTCTTTTGTTATGGTTTTGTTATATTGGCGAAAACATTGGATCACTTTTGTATATAAACTTTGGGTTTGACCAACTTAGACTTAATGATCCTGTATGTACAAAACCTTGTGTTATTACCTATTTTGACGCGAGTTATTAACATGTACATATATGATTTGTTATGATGTGCCATGTAAGCACAGCTCTATGGACAATTTGTAAGTTTGCTTCCGTTTGGCCCCTTTACTCTGATGAGTTACGTCTGGTTTGGTTTGAGGCCGTAGGTAATTCCTTGATTACTGGCTGGTTATGTCCTTAACCCATAAGGGCGGGGTCGGGTCATGACAGCGTGTCTTCCACACGCGCAAGGGGCAAAATGTAGAGGGTCAGAAATTAAACCCCAAACTAAGTATAGACCCAAGCACTAAGATTGCCCTGAGAAGGCGACCAGGGCTAAAAAGGAGCGTGGGCCAAAGCCCAAAGGAAGTGGGCCAACAAGTGGGCCGAGGCAGGTCCGACTCACCAAGGCTCCAGATGGACTCAGCGAGAAGAAATGCCCAAGTCAAGTTGCAGAGGCAACACCTGCAGCGGTGAAGTTGCCGAAGGGACATGTGCAGCGGCAGAGTTGCTGAGGCACTTTGTCTCAGCGCCACCATTCCAAGTATCTTCGATGCCGCTGCCATTCCAAGTAATGTCGGTGTCACGATCATTTAGAGTTGTTGAGGGAAAGAGAAAACCGAGGCAACTAAGTTGCGGAGGCATTCTGTCGGCGCCGCCATCTCTAATATCTTCGGTCATGCCGTCTGAACTTGCTACGAGAAATGACTGCCGCAACAACTACTACCGCAGCAACTAAGTTGCAAAGGAAATATCCTACCAAGGTGATAGTAGCCTTTGGGAGAGGCTTCCCTCTGCAAATAGGAGCTAATACTTGGCGCCAATAACAGGTCCCACGGCATTACTAGCCTAGGGCTGATAGTAGGCCTTATGGTTTATTAACTCGGTGTCGATAGCAGGCCCCAAGAGTTATTGGTTGGAGCTAATAGCAGACCCAGAAATACCAGTTTACCGCGGCAACCCCACGAAGATGGGAGCAAGGCAGCCCGAATATAAGGGACTCCCTTTCCATGACCCAGGTCACGAACCTACCTTGGTCACACAGGCAGGGCTAAGGAAGTCCCCTTGGGCTTGGTACTAAGGCACAGCATGACTGATAGCAGGCTTGGTTATGGCCTTCACCTTGGGAAGCTGGGGAGTTTGTGGTTAGGTGGCTAAGGGTGGAGGTTTCGCTGAGGTGAATACAAACATGGCCAATAGCAGGCTAATGGAGTCCTGAGAATGCATGTGCTGGCTAAATAGAACTGAGAAGGCAAGTGCAGCGGCAAGTTTCACCGTTGCAAGTGAACTTACTGAGGTTCAAGCTGAGAAGGCAAGTGTAGAGACAAACTCCCACTGCAACTGCACTTGCTGAGGCCCAAAAGGGAGTTGCCGCGCCAAACACTCCCAACGCAACTACACTTGCTAAGGTTCAAAAAGGTAGTTGCGAAGGCAAACAGATAGTACACAGTATATGCAGAGGGACACGTGGCACCTTCGGCCTAGTGGCTCAAGGCAGAGTATTCCATGTGATCTTCTAAGACACATGTCTCCTCTCTATTTGGCCACTTGGTGTCCTCTTGGTACCAAGGAAAAGCCTATAAATATGACCCATTTCCCAAGGTTCAGGGAGAAGAATTTTGGGTATTTAGGGGAGATGTTGCCCATTTTGGCACTGCCATACACTTTTTCTTGAGCCACTTGCTTCACCCTCATCCAGCTACACACTCTCCAACTCCCATACTGTTACTGCTACTCATTCTCCAGCCACTTCCACCATTATTGAACCATCAATATAGTTTTGTCTCTCTAATCACCTCTCTAACCTTGAACCCCTCTTACAAAACTTATTTGTACTTCCTTTTATTCCAATTTATTTATACATGTCATATACTATAAATTCAGAATTTAAAATTTATATATATATATATGTCATATTTTATACCATAACAGAATATTGATGAAAGGTTATTTATATATAATTTACTGCTTTTCTATCAAAAATCATGAGGTGATTTGTTATTATTATTGAGATGATTTGTTATTATTATTTTGGCCCGTAACATCTCACATGCTCAATATTCATGTCAGGTAGGCTGCCTAAGCCTTAAAACAATGATCTGGTGGAATTTGAGAAAGCCCATGACAGGAGTGTAGACTTTTATTTATTATTTTTGTTAAAAAAAAAAAAGGGAAAAAAAAAAATCCTGTCTTTTTTAGTAGTTTACATGAGTAAACCGTCCATCCACGTCTATCTTGTTCCTCTAGTTAGGAGCAAAATTAGCAAGTAAATACTATGTTATAACAGAAATGTAAAGAATTCAACCACATTGTAACTTCAAAAATCATGAATTGAACCTAATATATAAGCATATTTACATCTATATATTTGTTGTAAAAAGTAACAAGTTAAGAACATGTGTCATAGCTTGCATAGCAGCACTAATTTGTACATGGCCAGGAGCAAATCCTATATTCACAAGTTAAAAAAAAAAAAAAAAACCATAGTGAGAATAGAACATTGGTGGCAACAAAAGAGATAGAAACACCTCCTTTGATAATTCACTAGTGTAACTTCTTTGCCAAAGAAAAACAAAGGTCTATCTAGTGGATCCATTCTACACCTTCCACTTTCCTCTCCGCTTGTTGTAGAAAAGAATGTAAATGCAACGCTGCCATACCAAACACAATGAGATATGTAAACATCTATACTATATTGTAAAAGAAACAGCCCAAAAGTAAAGTTGAGCAATGTTTTTTTTTCTTTTCCAAGATTGTCCATAAAGTGATTTTTATATAGCATTTAAATGAATTCTTCCATATTTTTGGAAGGGTAACGGTGTGAAATTGCTCACAATTTTCAAATTCAAAGGTGATTTCTAAAAATTTCATCTCTTTTTTTAGAGTAACACACATATTATTACTTGCACACCTATTTGCGTCTGTCAAGAGGCTAGTGACTTATAATTTAAGAGTAATTTAAAATTTTCAGCCCTTTAATTTGACTGAAATTTTACTTTTGATTTTTAGTATTTTAATTTAAAATTTGATCCTTATACTTAAAACTTCAGTTTCAATTTTGTTACTCCATCTAAATTCCTATTAATTTTGTGCATGTATATGTCTCAAGAGGCTGACAAATATCAAAAAATCGTTAATTTTAATGTCTAATTTGAACAAAAGGACTAAATTAGACTTCAAAGTATAGTGACGAAATTGTTCAATTTGAAACAATAGTTGGTTAAACTGGAAGAGTTAAAAGCGTCAAATATAGTTTGTATAACAAAAATGACAAGAAAAGAACTTGAAATAGAAGAATGGAAAAGAAGAAGATCATACCATTGACATTACTACTTTGATTCAAGACGGCTCACTTGCTCCCCCAAGTCCTTCACATAACAAGCCCAATCTGGTGGCTTGGCTATCAAATTCTCCAATTGAAGAACAATCCTGGATTGGTGTTGAACCAACTCTGCTTCAACTAGAGCTGATCCATTCTCATAAATCAATTCTTCCTCCAATAGTTTCTCCCACAAGATATAATTCTCAGAGCTCAAATCCGGAGTCATCGGTCCAGGAGCCACATTAATCTTTTGGTCCTGACTCGGACTACTTTCAACGTCCAACGAAGCAGAGAATAGTCTTTCCACTTCCGAATGATTTGTTGTAAACTCCTCCTGATTCTTATTTGTTACTTGGTCCTCATTGCTTTGTGGGGTGGCTGCCAATCTCCGTTTCTTCGCGATTTGGCCATTGCACAGTTCTTTTTTCAGCCTTATAAGATGGATGAATTGATGGAGAAAGGCCGGGTTCGAGAATGCTTTGGCCATGAATATGAGTATATGTTGTTGCTTATACTCGGTGTTTCCTATTCGCTCCTTAACCGCGGCCAAGTAACTCTGTGTGTTCTCTTGTTGTTGTTTCAGTTTCATGATTTCCATTTTCATTTTCATCCTATCATTCCTTAGTTTTTCAAGCTCAGTCTCGATTCCGAAATTGGCTGAATCAAGACAGGGTCTCATGACTCCTTGTTGCTGCACATTTTGGGGGTTATGTTTTCTCCTCTTTATGTTTTTCAACAAATGTTTTTTCCCTCCTTGAAACGCTTCATTGGCAAATTCCCATCTGTCTGAATCAATCTTCTTAAAACCCTTTATACCAAATTTTTTTTTTTTTTTTAAAATACACATAATTAGCAATTAGCAGGAAATCCCACAAACAATAAATTGCACATATAAGTGAATTGGTACTTCAGTCCTGTAATTTTGTAATTTCAATTTCAATCTGCACTTTCAATTTTAATATTTTATTAAAATATGATCCTCCGTCACTTATCATTATAATTCCCTCCGTCACTTTTACCATTAAAATAGAAAAAGACCATGCGTTAAAATTAGAACACCAAACTGAAATTTAAAATAAACTATCTAGTTTTAAACAATTTTTTTTTTTTTTCAAAATGTTACCCACACTGGGACTACGTTGCAAAAGTGTAAGGAAAACAAATTTCTTTGAGGAAACATGGTGTAATTTACCCTTCAATAAATACACAAATTCAATAAATAAAATTTGAAAAAAAACAAAAAAAAAAAGGTTCAATTAGCCATGAACCAAACAGAGACCTTTAGAAATAGCTATAGCAACAAAACCCACAAAGAATAAATCGCAAATTTAGAAGACAAACACTCAAATTTCATAAATAGATCTTAATAGCACAGAAAAGAAGAGTTTTTCTTTTTTTGTTTTTTGAACGAGAAGAGATTGGATTGGAAGAATATAGAGGAGTACTTACATAAGTGTTAAGTTGGCGAATAAAGCTTGAGAAATTGTTGTGCTTGAAGTATTTGGGCAAGAGATTGGTAGAGAACTGGCGATGATCCCAGACTACAAAGCTTTTTTGAGAGGCAGTCCATGAAATGATGATGTCAGTATCTGGGTCTTCCACCATGTGAAAGGTCTTCTTCAGAAATGGAGATGGTCCTGTTTCATGCAATCCCTCCATGGGTTTTGGGGCTGATGAGATTGGTGGTGAACATGGCATGGAATCACCACCACCTCCTCCTCCTCCTGCTAGTACTACTTCACCACTTTCACAATCATCATCAACCAATACCACTGATTCTTCTTTGACTTCCACAACTTTCACTGTCTTCTCCTCCTCCTCCTCCTCCTCCTCAATTAAACCTCCACCACCACCACCAGGTATGTCATCATCAATCACTACGATGTTCTCCTGCTTGATTTTTAGTGTTTCCATGAGAGACACAGAGAGTTTTGGATTAGTTTCCAAATGAGTTGATTGTTTCTAATGCAGTGACTCGGAGAAAGGAAAGGGAGAGTTTTTTACACATGGAGAGAGAGAGAGAGAGAGAGTGTTGTCTGAACTGAGAATGGCCAAATGTCGAAATGTGTTGCCATTTGTAGCTCCAACTTACATACAAATCCTGGCCCCTTTACTTCTGGAAACTGCTCTTTGACCCCACACCCTTACTTTTTCTAAAACCCAAAAACAAAAATATTTGCTAGAGACCCCCCGCCTGGGCCTTTTGTGGAGAAATTATTCCGTAAGTCTGGTACACCACTTCATTAACCAATGAAATTTTAAAAAATAGTAGTTCTTTTTTGAATTAATCACACATTGGGCGTAGTTTTTAAAATTCTTTTATCTACTGTGACATTTTTTCTTCCATGTATTATTCCAATTAATCGGACACTTTGCCGATGTAATGGCCCTGTTTAGTGTAAATTATTCATAATTAAAAAGTAAAAATTAAAAATTAAAAATGCTTCTCCTCTAATTTCTAAATAGTTAATTTATTTAAATTATTTTTACCTAATAAACTATAAGTAGGCATTCTAAATAAAAAAATAAACTAGAATCATAACCTGCATCAAATAACCTAACACAAACTCTAAAATTAAAATAAGTTATAATTATCTCTTTTATTTTATCCGTATTAAAATATTAGTTTCTTTTGATAAATTTAATTGTTTTGGGTAATACAATTATTACACTTGAAAAATATATTAATTTTCTAAAATTACCTTTTGACTTTTTTTAGGAAAATCAATTCTCATAATTATATTTTTTATGTATAAATTTAAAAAAATGATAAAATAAGAAATTTATATTATTTTATACCTTGACTTTTAAAAGAGACTAATATTTGAGAGAATAAAAAAAATTAAATAAGAAATTAATATTTTGGAACAGAAAAAGTAATAAATTGTAACTACCACCCCAATATGCCAAATCCATTGAATAACTTTTCCTTTTTGTGAGATCAAGTTTCTTTTCTGGGTCTACAAGCTATTGGAGAAAATTTAAGTCTTGGAACGCATCCTTCAGCCACGTCCTAGTGCCACGAATGCAACACACTTTGTCCTTTTTTTAATACACTAGTAACGTATGTATATTTTCTTTTTGAAGGTAATAAGTTAAGTTAGTAACGTATATATATATATGGTGTCGTTTGGGAAGTGGGTTGATTTTTTAATTTTTTTAATTATTTTAATCTGGAGTTAAAAAGCTTAGTTTGGGAAGGGTTTTAGGCTTTTTTGATTTTTTTTACTTTTTTGTGAGAGAAAGAATGTAATGATTATGGATTTGATGTGATGTTTTGTTTTATTGGGCTAAAAATGCTATTTTGTTTTTTGTGACTATTTTAACCAAAAAAAGCCTCAAAACTATCTTCCCAAACGGAGCTATAGTAGTTTAAAAAGACCTGGGCAAGGTAATTATAATATGTTTTAGTTTTATATTTTGATAATTTTTTAAAAGTTAGAATATTATTTTATAAAAATGTATAGGATAAATCATTAAATATATGATAAAATTATGTAGTATATCATTTTTTGATTTGTTATATATCTAATGATATAGACTCTAATTCTATTACCATATCATTTTAGATGAATTTATGAGTCTTTAATATTTCTTCCGAATTTATAAAAAAAAAAAATTATGGTTCGTACCTTTTCTCAACAGATAAATATAAAACAAATATTAAGATAATTTTTTCATCTAAAAAAAATTATTAAGATAATTCACTGAACTAATAAAGAAATAGAAGAAAATACATATAAATGACTAATTTTATTAATACATAAATCATATTCGCATAATAAATGATCAATTTTGTTAATAAGTAAATCATTAAATAATTAACAATTTATAATGATATGAAAAATATTTTTCAGTTAATTATTTTGTTATATAAATAAATCATTAAGTCAATTAATAGTTTTTAATGATATGAGAAATATTTTTCAATAGATAATTTTGATAATTTATTATTGCATGGGAGAATAATTTTTTTTCCTCCCGAGTATTATGTTAAATTAAAATTTATAACAAACGATAGTTGTAATTTCTAATATTATAGAACCGATTTATATTTTAAACAAACCTTATGGGTGTATTTTTAATTTGTTAAAAAAAATTATGTTTCATAATTGACCAAGAATATTTGTGTAATTACGAAAAAATCTGTTTCATAATTGACCAAGAATGTTTGGAAAAACCTGTTACATAATCGACCAAGAATGTTTGCGTAATTATGAAGGAAAAAAAAAATCACTCACTATATAGGTCACTATTAGTAAATTATTTAAAATAAAAAGGCGAAATCGAAAAGAAAAGACAAACCTCAAGTACCTAGTTTGAAAAGGCCTGTGCAAGACACAAGCTATTATTACAGTATATTTAAATTTTATATTTTGATAAAAAAAAATTAATTGGAATATTGTTTTATGAAATTGAATAGAATAAATCATTAGATATATGATAAAATTATGTGATATGATATGTATAATTTTTTGATTTGTTATACACCTAATGATGTATTCCTTTCGAATTTGTAAAATAAAAAATTATGGTGTGTAGTTTTTCTCAACAAATAAATATAAAACAAATACTAAGATAATTCTCTCATTTAAAAAAAAACTGTTATGATAATTCACTGAACTAATAAAGAATCAGAAAATATATATATATATATATACAAATGACTAATTTTATTAATACATAAATTTTACTTGCATAAAAATGACCAATTTTATTAATAAGTAAATCATTAAGTAAATTAACAATATTTAATGATATGAAAAGTATTTTCCAGTTAACCATTTTGTTAATAAATAAATAATTAACTCAAAACGGTTTTTTATAATATGAGAAATATTTTTCAATAAATAATTTTGATAATTTATTATTGCATAGGAGAATAGTTTTTTTTTCCCCCTTAAGTATTGTGTTAATTTAAAATTTATAACAAACGATAGTTGTAATTTCTAGTATTATAGGAACAATTGACATTTTAAACGAATCTTATGGGTGTATTTATAATTTATTAAAAAATAAAATATTTATGTTTCATAATTGACTATGAATGTTTGTATAATTACGAAAAATTCTGTTTGATAACTGACTAAGAATGTTTGTGTAATTAAGAAAAAACTTGTTGCATAATTGACCAAAAATATTTGCATAATTATGAAAAAAATCTTCGCTCAACATATAAGTCACCATTAGTAAATTATTTAAAATGAAAGGATAAAATCGGAAAAAAATACGAACCTCAAGCAGCCTTTATAACAAACGGTAGTTGAAATTTCTAGTATTATAAGACCGATTCATATTTTAAACAAACCTTTTGAGCGTATTTGTAATTTGTTAAAAAATAAAAATAAAAATTATATTTCATAATTGAACAAGAATGTTTGCATAAGAATGTTTATGTTTCATAATACACGGTTTATGTTTCATAATACACGATTTATGTTTCATAGTTACGAAAAAATATATTTCATAATTGACCAAGAATGTTTGCATAATTATGAAAAAACTTGTATCATAATTGACCAATAATGTTTACGTAATTACAAAAAAATCTTCACTCAACATATAGCCCACCACTAATAAATTATTCAAAATGAAAGGGAAAAAAAAAAAAAGAACTTCAAGCACCTAAGCGGTTATATATATACTAGTTGAAAAAGGCTTGTGCATAGCACATGCTATTATTACAATATGTTTAAATTTTGTATTTTGATAAATTTTTAAAAATTAAAATATTATTATATGAAATTGAATAGAATAAATCATTAGATATATGATAGAATTATGTTGTACGGTATGTATCATTTTTTGATTTGTTATATACCCAATAACGTAGACTCTAATTCTATTATCATATCATTTTTGATGAATTTATGAGTCTTTAACATTTATTCGGAATATATTTTTTAAAAAATTATGGTATGTAGCTTTTCTCAACAGATAAATATAAAACAAATACGAAGATAATTCTCTCAACTAAAAAAAATTACTAAAATAATTCACTAAACTAATAAAGAAACAGAATAAAATACATATATATATACACAAATGATTAATTTTATTAATATATAAATTATACTCACATAGCAAATGATCAATTTTATTATTAAGTAAATCATTAAGTCGCCGTTTGGCATTGGCTTTTTTAGTTGATTATTTTGAGTTGGGACTTTTTTAACTTGAGATTAAAAAGTTCGTTTAGTTTGATTTTTGTGAAAGGAAAAATGAAATGATTATAGTTTGGATGTGCTATTTTATCTTATTAGCTTATTTAGCATATTTTATTTTTTGTGCTTTTTTAACCCAACTAAGTTAGCCAAACGAAGGCTAAGTAAATTAACAATTTTTAATGAGATGAAAAATATTTTTCAGGTAACCATTTTGTTAATAAGTAAATTATTAAGTCAATTAATAATTTTTAATGATATGAGAAATATTTTTCAATAAACAATTTTGATAATTTATTATTGCATAGGAGAATAATTTTTTTTTTTTTTTTTTTTTTGTGAGTATTGTGTTAAATTAAAATTTATAACAAACGATAGTTGTAATTTCTAGTATTATAGGACTGATTCATATTTTAAATAAATCTTATGGATATATGTAATGCCCCGAAATAAATACGATAAACCATCCATTACGGTAAGTAAATAACAATGCGAATCAGAGTATAATATCCTTTCATTGCATAAGACTCAATTGTACAAAAGGGTGACACATGCAAATATACATTCATAAGTCCTAATCCTGAATTTATAGCATGAGTCAATAATAAATGTTAAACAAATAATTGAAATGTCCTGAAGGCTACAACTTTTCAAAATTATACTTGGTTTTATCAAAATAGATTTAAATCCAATACATATAAAATCCTAAGTTTGTACAAAATAATAACATGTAAACAAAATCAAGCCTTTGCTCTAATCCTCCAAACCTACTGCCTTGGCGGATGTGTAACGCCCCTAAATAAATGTCATAAATCCATCCAAGACCATATGCAAATAACAATATGAATCAGAGTATAGTGTTCTTTCATTTCATGAGAGTTAATAGTACAAAAAAGTTTAACTAAATAAATGCCCTATAGACTTAAATCTTTCTAAGACATGCTTGGTTACAACAAAATCAAATATAAATCCAATACATGTAAAGCTCTTGACTTGAATCAAAATAATAACATAATACACAAAAAAGAAGCCTTCAGCCCCGATTCCTCCCACGCTATTTCTTTGGCGGAGGCATATCACCAACACCTGAAAATGTTTTTTCCAAATAAGGTGAGCCAAAGACTAGTAAAAACAATCTAACACAATGTGTGAATCTTAACAAAGATATAAGTATGACAAACATATCCAATGCCCATGATAAAATAATTTATAACTTTTTTACAAAACCATGTTATGCCGAGCTTTATGTCTCAATTCATGTTATTCTTATTTCATAAGTCATTTACCATTCTATGCAGACAACCAAACTGAGGGTACAACTCAGTGGGTCTCTAACCAACACAACCATTATACAAATACTTTTATTTTGCCATTTTATGGATATTTCGTCTACGGGAATTAGCACCCATATATACGTGCGGTTTTTAGGACTTTCACCTTGGACACACATGCCAACTTAATTCAATGGAGTCCATCTCATTTCTTCTCCCAAATATAGAGTACATCCACTTTCTTCTCCCAAACATCATACATTTACAATGCATAACAAACATAGTTATATTCAATGACAACGGATAAGAGATTAGTTTCAATTCACCTAATCCTCATCCAATTTCTACAACAATCATAGCTATTCTTCACTGATAGTCCAAAACAGATATTTCTAAACATATATACAATCTCCAAGACAGATAAATTATCCAATTTCCCATAGGTGAGAGGTAATACATATCCAACTCCACCATTTATATAAACATCCATTCAATTTCATATTTCCAATACCAATTTCATTTATTTATACAAAATAACTATTGGAGACATTTTAGGACAAAACTTCATTTTCTTCCAAAATCCATCCTGAGTGTCAAAATCAACAAATTTATTACAACACAACCTCACGTCTACTTCCCATGACCATTTTCAATACATACATTTGAAAACCCATCTTTTGATTTTAAATCAAAACCCTAAGTTTGTTCAAGATTATCTCAAATTCCAATATTCTTTACACATCAACAAATAACTAAGTTAAAACTCATAGAAGAGTGTAGAAAGTCCCTACCTCGAAGCAAGAGATCAAGGAAGCAATTGAGGAGTTTCAAATACGTCGAAACCAAGCTTTATTCAGATCAAAACATAGCCCTTGAGGTGCTCTATTTTTTTAACAAAGGCATATGAGTAGAGAAACCACCAAATCTAGGTGAAAATATAGAAATAGAGTGAGTTTTAGAGAGAGGGACTCTAGATCTAGGGTTTTGAGAGAAAAAGATGTGAAAAAGTAATGTAGAGAGGTGTTGCTGCGAACTGATATACACATAGTCTGCTCGAGCGCAAGAAATGACGCTCGAGCGTCAGACACAATAAGTTATTTCACTTGAGCGCAAGAAGTCTCGCTTGAACGCAGAATACACATTTCTTGTAGTTTTGCAGACAACAGATCAACGCTTGAGCGCAAGAAAAGCCGCTCGAGCGCCTCGAGCGTCGAAAGAGGGTAGAATACATTCTCTCAATAGTATTGTAGACCTACAAAAGTACTAAGAGTTCACAAAGCCGACTCGAGTGCAAGAAGTGCCGCTTGAGCAGAGGAGTAAAATTCTGAGCTACAAAAGTTTGAAAACCAAGCAACCAACTAGTTCCAAACGCAACCATTACAAACCAATAGCCAAACTCAAGAAATGATGAGGGGAAAAAGACATGAACAACACTACGAAACCACAAAACCCAAGTCCAAGATACAAAAGGGTCGGATTAAAACCGAAATCGCTATAAGAGGCATCTCACCAGCACTTGAAAATGGTTTTTTCATATAGGGTGAGCCAAAACCTAGTAGAAATAATCCAATACAATATATGAATCTTAATAGAGATATTAAGTTTTTATGGACGTGCAACGCCCATATCAAAACGTTATACATTTTCTTTTTAACAACAATGCCATGCTCAGTCTATATCACAGTTCTCAAGTCATGCTTTTTATAGTAGAAAATAAGGGGGAAAATCTCAAACCAATACAACCTTTCACGGATATTTCGTTCACGGGAAACCGTCAAATGACACCCATATAAACGTAGTCTATACAAGCACTACCATTACTATTTTACGGATATTTCATCCGCGGGAAACGGCACCCATATATACGTACGTTTTTCAGGACTTTTAACTTAGACACACAGACCAACTTAATTTGGTGATACACATATCTTTCCAACATTCACCTATTTTTCTCAAATTCATATACATTTGCAATATATTAAATGAGCAACAATGTTTAATGCACATGGATGAGAAATTAGTTTTAATTCACATAATCCTTCTGTAATTTCCACAACAATCATAGCTATTTTCCATTAATAGCCCAAAACAGATATTTCTAAATAGATATAAAATCTCTAATACAGATAAACTTTTCAAAATTTAAGATGTGAGTGATAATACATATCTAACTCCTTCATTCATATCAACATCCACTCAATTTCACATTTTCAACATCAATTCCATTTATATATACAAAATAAATAGTAGAGACATTTAGGGCAAAACCTATTTTTCTTTCAAAATCCAATTCAAGTACCATATCAACAATTTTGTCACAATTCTACCTCATTTCCTATCCTACAACCATTTTTACTACATCCATTTGAAAACTCTTCTTTTGATTTTAAATCAAAACCTTAGGTTTGTTCAAAATCCTCTAAAATCACAAGATTGTCTTACAAAAACATATAGCTAAGTTAAAAATCATAAAAGAGCGTAGAGAATCTCTACCTCAAAGCTAGAAGATCTAAGAGAGAGTGGAGAAACCTCAAGGAAGCCGAAATCCAACTCTATTCAGATGAAAACAAAGCTCTAAGTGAGCTCTAAATTTTTAACAAAGGAAGTAGGGTGGAGAAATGGGTACATCTTGGTGTATTTGTAGAAAGAGAGTAAGTTCTAGAGAGAGAAACTCTAGTTTTAGGTTTTGAAATGTTGAGAGAGAGAGAGAGAGAGAGAGATAAAAAAAGTGATGTAAAAAGTGACTTTTACGAACTGATATACGCATAATTCGCTCGAACATAAGATGTGTCGTTCGAGCAGCCAGACACAATAAGCTGTTTTGATCGAGCACAGAATACACACTTCTAATAATTTTGCAGACAATAGACCAATGCTCAAAATCAAGAAGGGTAGCTCGAGCCAAGATCGCTCGAGCGCAGGAAGCACTGCTTGAGCGTATAATACACTCTCCTAATAATTTTCAAACCTATAAAAGTACTGAGAATTTGCAAAGACCGCTCGAGCGCTAGAAGCTACACTCGAGCATAGAGGTCAAATTCTAGATAACCAAAGTTTTGAAAAAGAAGCTACCAAACCGTTGCAAACACAACCAACACATCCCAATAAGCAAACTCAAGGAGAGAAAAGAGGAATAAGACCAGAACAACAGTACAAAACCAAGAAACCTGAATCCAAAATATTAAATGGGTTGGGTCTAAATGAGAATCGCTATATTATATTTGTAATTTGTTAAAAAATAAAAGATTTATTTTCATAATTGACTAAGAATATTTGCGTAATTACTAAAAAACTTGTTTCATAATTAACCAAGAATGTTTATGTAATTACGAAAAAATTTGTTCCATAATTGACCAAGAATGTTTACGTAATTACAAAAAGAAATTCACCTAACATATAAGCTACCATTGGTAAATTATTCAAAATGAAAGGGTAAAATCAAAGAGGAAAAAAAAAATCTCAAATAGTTAAGTAGTTCTTAAATGTATATAGATATAGATATACTAGCGGTTTACACGGGAAACGTGAAGAATTGAAATAAAAATAAAAATAGTTAATAAAAAATTTACCTAAATAATATATGTATTGTTTAACAGGTAAATTTTTTTTTTTTTCCTTAAACTCAAAGTCTTGTGTACTTCTTTTATGTAACCGTTTTCATTTATTTATTTTTTTGTTTTGTTTTGTTTTGTTTGTTTGTTTGTTTTTGTTTGTTTGTTTGTTTTTTTTTTTTTTTTTTGATAAATAGAAGAGAAATTCTTGAAACTAATTCTATTTTTTTTATTTAAAAAAAAAATAGAAAAGAAAGTCCTGAGGCTAATTCTAAGTCTAGTGTAATTTTCATTTGAACTTTATATTTTTAATTGGGGAAATTATAAAATAAAATAAAATAAACCTATAATTTGACCCATGTAACAAAATAAATCATAAGCTTTTTATTTTATCAATTTAATCTTTAAATTTTTGATTTATTTTTTATTGAAACCATTAACTTATTTTTAAATAAACTGACCAAAAAAGTAATATTTAGTCATTAAATTTAATGTAAGTGTGCATAAAATATTTAAAATATTTTTTTCGTTGAGTTTAACGACTAAAATATTTTTTTTTTCTGTTAGTTAATGAAAATAGATAAATGGTTTGAATTGATCAAATTAAAAATTGATGATTTATTTTGTTACAATGGTCAAACCTTTGAATTTTTCTTATAATTTTTAATTTTTAATTTTGTTGTAATATTATCTCTCCAAAATGCATCATTAATATTTTAAACTAAAAAAGTCACGTAGAAATTTAAAAGGGGATTGAAAAAAATAGTATCAACTCAAAATAACTGCAATGTCATAGAAGTATAAGCAATTCATGTATTAAATTATTTTTTTTTTTTTTGACAAAGATAACATTAGTATGTTAATATAATTAGATTACAACTGAAAGGATTCACCATTGTTCCATTAGCTCGAACCATTGACATCTCCCTCACCACACCTTAAGGTGTGGCTATTAGACCATTAGATTGTGTAATTAAATCTTGTACTTCTACATATTTGTAATTATTTTGAGTTTATATCTATTTATTACAATTGCTTCAAATTAAAATGACTAAAGTAAAATTTAAATAAAAATATAAAGACAACTAGTGTAATGTATTTATTATATCAGTAGTCCTATAATCTTTTTATTTTCATTTTAATCCCTTTATTTCATATATGACTTTTTCATTTAAAATTTTAGCAACAAATGATTAAAAAAAAATCACACTACAATAAAATTAAAAGTACAAAATTCAAATCATTGATGTTGAACTACGGCCAACAGGGACCAAAATCTAAAACTAAAAAGAATCAACAGTATAATTTATCCATTGAGAAAATATTAGTGCTAGTCATGTTTCTAAACCGTTGGATGCCGATTGTACGAAAACATCAGACGGTTGAGATTGTTTTGGTTCTGAGCATAGTCCTTGTCGGTTTGCCTGTCTGCATGAATGCCACGTGTGTTGATGCTGTCAGAAAATTGTAATTACATGGTCAAAAAAAATTAAAAAGTCAAAAAGTGATTATCTTCTTTAAATCACATCATCTTATTTAAATTACATTACTTCTCTAATACATCACTTCAAACTCAATTCATACCCAATCTATATTTTATAAAAATTCAAAAAGTACACTTATTTAGATCATCCTAAATCATCCCTTAGTGGAAGTTCTCAAAGAAAAAAATTAAAATTAATGGTAAATTTTATTAATTTTAATAATTAAAATTATAAAAAATTTCATAAATTTATAAGGCGCTGTTTGGGAAGTTTGTTTTTTGATTTTTTTCACTAAAAGACAAATTAGTTACAAAATAAAATAAAAAAGCAAATCCAAACAAAATATCACATCAAATCTATAATTTTTTTACTTTTTCTCTCACAAACATCACATCTAACCACAAAAAAAATCCAATTATTTTTTCAAACACAAATTTTTTTTTCTAATAATATCCTATAACTAAAAAAACTTACCCAAAAAAAAACCACTTCTCAAACAATAACATTTTGTAAAGATTTATTGATTTGCAATTTTCCTTTTGCTAGGGACCCACAAACAAAGATAAGAATGGTAGGTTGTGATTTGGCCCAAGTGCTTTTGCTACTAATTTCTTTAAATTTTATTTTGCATCCTGATCATTATCGTGCTCCCCCAACACCCTTCTAATTATGATGGTTGCTGGTGCTCCCCCACAACATTCTAATTAGGATAGTTAAGTGGGCCTCTAATTTTGGGATCTCCTCTTAAATTGATCTGAGCTATTTAAGTTTTTTTTTTTTTTTTTTTTTTTTTTTTTTGTAGTTATGGGGGTCTTCAAATTTGGGGATCTCAATTATTATTGTTCAAACTTTTACTCATTCTGTTTCAAAATATTAGTTTCTTATTTTATTTTTTATTATCTTAAAATATTATTTCTTTTCTAAAAATAAAGAAATAAAATAATATGAATTTACTATTTTACCCTTCTTTTAAATTTATTAATAACTCAAAAAATACAATTATGATAATTGATATTTTTAAAAAAATGTACTATCAAAAGATAATTTTAAAAAATTAATATTTTTAAAATATAATAATTGTACTATTAAAAAAATTGACTTCCTCAAAAGGAACCATTATTTTAAGACAGAAGGAGTAGTAAAATTAGCAGTAGCGCACGTGCAACAACTATTTTTGAAAGAATTTTTTTTTAATTAAAGTTGTTTTAAATGTTAACTTTGTAAGATTGCTTCTTAGATTTGTTTTGTTTTGTTTTTATTTTTTTCTTTCTTTTTAATTAAGGAGAGTACAGTTTGTAAAAATAATAATTATTGTCAATTACAATTGATTTGAATAAAGTGACTCTTTGGCTACAATAGAATCCTAAAACATTTGGTCTAGCGGTTGTGTAGCATCTTATGTGATATGAGATGTCGGGTTCAATGCTTATAGAAAATAGTTTAATACTTTTTATAGTAATGTTTATTTTTTTTCCATTATGGGGTTGTTTACATCTTATGTGGCATGAGATCTTGGGTTCAATTCTTATAGAGAGTAGTTTAATACTTTTTATAATAATGTTTATTTCTTTTCCATTATGGGGTTGTTTGTAAGTAGTAGTGATTCTTAGGCTTTATTGGCTTTCTAACTATCATGGGTTAGCAGTCTATTTGATGATATAAATATTTATCATATTTGTTAGATAAATGTATAGAGGAGAAGAAAAGAGAGAAGATTGTATTGATGACTAGAATACTTGATTACATGATTATATAATTACTTAATTACATTGATTGTATACACATTACAAGAGAGATAAGACAAAAGAGAGGGAGACAACGAAGTCAAGATATGTGAGCGGGTGGAGGCTCAAAGAGGTGGCTTTCTGTGGCTTGCTGTGGTGGCTTGACTTGTTAGATAAATGTATAGAGGGAAAAGAAAAGAGAGAAGATTGTATTAATTACTAGAATACTTGATTATATGATTACTTGATTACATTGATGGTGGTAACACAACTATATATATACATATTACAAGAGGGATAAGACAAAAGAGAGGGAGATGATGAAGTCAATATATGTGAGCAGGGAGAGGCTCGACGAGGTGGCTTGAGGTGGCTTGTCGTGGTGGCTTGACTTGTACACCTTTACTTTACACTAGATATGCTAACACCCCCCCCTCCCCCATCAAACTCAAGTAGGATAAGTATCAACCAATTTGAGTTTTGAGAGAGAAACAAAACGTAAAAATAAACTAAAAATAAAATAGGATGGATTCAAAGTAAATAGATTACAAAGTCCGAATGGGAGCCTAGGGGCGCTTGATATAGAACAGAGATTGAAACTAATGCCGGAAAATAATATATGGTTGTACTAGACTGTTGTAGAAACTAACTGGACTCAATGTCGGGACATTTTAAAGTGTCATGCCGGACCGTTGTAGAGACTAACTGGAATTAATATCGGGACAATTTAAAGGGGTCATGCCAGACCGTTGTAAAAGACTAATCTAAATCAATGTTGGGACAGTTTAAAGAGTCATGCTGGACCGATGTAAAGACTAACTGGAATCAATATCGGGATAGTTTAAAGGGATCATGTCAAACCGTTGTAGAAGACTAACCGAAATCAATGTCGGGATAATTTAAAGGGTCATGCCAGACCGTTGTATAGAATAGTATTAAGGGGTCATACCGAACCCTTGTTTAGGAAGTGCGCTAGTGGGCAACTTATGAAAAAGTGCGCCAAGGGGCGGCTTAGGTAGTGGTGCGCTAGAGAGGTCAATGGACTTGGGTTGTTTGCTAAGGGCGGCTTGAGTGGTGCTCCAGAAGGCGACTTATGAGAAAGTGTGCCAAGGGGCGGTTTGGGTTGTGCTCCAAGGGGCAATTAGGGTAGTGCACCAAGGGATGACTTGGGTGATTTGCATGGTATATCACCATGCTTACCAATATATATGTAGGTATAATAGTCCATTCAAACTCAAATAAATTTGAAAATTGAAACCTATTTGAGGTTGAAGTAGAGAAATTGACAAAGTGGAGTGAAGTGGTTCAACACACAGTGAAGCAGAATGGTTCAACACAGAGGAGGGGCGAAAAAAATTGTAAAAAGGAAAGTATTTTTTTTTTATTTTGTAAAATTGAAGAGCGGTGAAGATTGTGACAACCCATTTAAATTATAAAATAAATAAATTAATTAATAAATTAATAAAGTTGTTGTGCATTATTATTATTATTATTTTCTTTGAGTTGGGAAAAAAAAAAATTGATGGAAAAGGACAAAAGAAGAAAAGATAATTTGTTAAATAGGTTAAATTAATTTGTAAGAACTTGGGCGGTATGGGTGGAAGAAAAGTTTAAATTATGAAAATGTGGGATTTCAAAAGATTGGCATGATTGAAAAAAGGCAAAAAGTTAAAAAGTCACTATCTTATTTAAGTCACATCATCTTATTTAAGTCACGTCACCTCTCTAACACATCACTTCAAACCCAACTCAAACTCAATCCATATTTCATAAAAAGTCAAAAAGTGCACTTATTTAGTCTTCCCAAACTAGGCCTAAAAGTAGGTTTAAAAAATAAAATAGTAATTTATTTTGAAATCAAACAAGATAGGAAATAAAATAAAATAAAATAATAATTTATTTTGAAATCAAACGAGATAGGATGAGAGAGTGGAGAATAAGCTTATGTGGGTGAAGAAGACAAAAAAATTGGTTTGATTGAATTGGTAGGAATGATGGGTTTAAGAAAGAGTGAAGCCACAATGAAGAGAGAAGAGAGAGTGAATGGGTTTCAGAGGTGAAGCAGAGGAGAGCCAAGAGGAGAATCTGTTGTCGGAGATTATGGAGTTTCAGTAGGTACTGTGGCGATGAAAAGAGCAACGGTGCTGCGGTTCAGCCAAAGAAGGGAAGTGACACCCACGGTGGAGCGGAGAGGGCCGGCGAGGGAGACGGCGAAGAAGAACTAGAACTACTGGAACCGCCGGCGTGATGGCCGGAGTGGTTTGATAGACTTTTCTTTAATGGCTGCAATTATTTGGTTTACAAAAATTTTGTAGACCAAATGATTTGTAGCAGTTGCAGATTTTGTACAGGAGTAGAATTTAGAAATACTAAGGGTGTGTTTGGTAGCGTTTTTGTTTTTAGTTTATATTTATAAAAATTTTATAAATTGATTTTTGTTTATTTTTAAAAAAACATAAATTATAAACGTATTTGGTAATTGACAAAATGTTTAGAAATTTTTTAAAATATAAAAAAGAGTGAGAAATGACAAGTGGTGATAAGTGGCGGCAGAAGACGGTGGTGGAAAGTGGTAACGGTGGATGGGTGGGTGACGTTGGCAGGTGGTGGGTGGTGGTGGTGGTGGTTGCAGGTGGGTGGCTGTGGCGGTGGCAGGTGGGTAGCGGTGGCAGGTGGGTAGTGGCGGGTGAGTGGTGATGGGTGGGTGGTGGATGGTGATGGTGGGTGGGGGGGGGGGTGATGGTGGCGGGTGGTAGCAGTGGGTGGTGGTGGTGTCGTGGTGGTGATGGCGGTGGGTGGCGGATGTGGGTAGTGGGTGGGTGGTGGTGGCGGGTGGGTGTGGTGGGTGGTGGGTGATGGTGGTGGTGGTGGTGGGTGGTAGGTAGTGGTGTGAGTGGTGGTGGTGGATGGTGGGTGGTGGTGGTGGTGGCAAGTAGGTCTTGGGGTGGTGGTGATAGGCGGTGGATGGTAGTGGCGGGTAGTAGGTGGTGGCTGGTGGATGGTAGGTGGGTGGTGGTAGCAAAGGGTGGGTGGTGGATGGCAGGTGGGTGGTGGTGGCAAAGGGTGGGTGGTGGTGGCAAGTGAGTGGGGTGGTGGGTGGTGGCAGGTGGTGACAGGTGGCTAGTGGTAGTGGTGGTGGAGGGTGGGTGGTGGTGGCGGAAGACGGTGGTGGAAAATGGTGGCGGGTGGTGGCTAGTGTTGGATGGTAAAAAAAAAAAAACTGAAAACTCAAAATAGAAACACATTTTTTGTGTTTTCATTTTTTGGCTAAATTTATAAACTGAGACTACTGATTTATAAATCAAAAATTTTACCAAACAAGTTTTTATTTGAGTTTTTTAAATTTTTGTAAATATAAACAAAGCGAAAAGCGTCTTGGATTTGGTAACACTTCGTTTTACATTTTATATTTACAAAAATTTTAAAACTCAAATAAAACTTGTTTTGTAAAATTTTTGATTTATCATCGATGGTCTCGGTTTATAAATTTGCCCAAAAAATAAAATCACAAAAAATCTGTTTTCATTTTGAGTTTTCGATTTTTTACCCAACACTAGTCACCATCACCATTTTCACCACCCACCACCACCATCCCCACTCACCACTTGCCACCACCACTCATCCACCATCCATCACTACCACCACCCTCACCTCACCACCACCACCACCTTCGCCACTACCACCCACACCCACCACCCACTTGTCATCCACCACCACCACCCACCACCACCACCACCTTGCCACCACCACCACCACACCCACCCACCGCCACCCACCGCCACCACCACCACCACCAGTCTCACCACCACCACCACCACCACCCACCACTTGCACCCACCACCCACCACCACTTCTGCGTCACCACTTTCCACCACCGTCTTCGCCGCCATTTGCCACTACTTGCTATTTCTCACTCTTTTTTATATTTTAAATTTTTTAAAAATATTTTGTCAATTACCAAACGCGTTTGTAGTTTATGTTTTTCTAAAAATAAACAAAAAATAAACAAAAACCAGTTTATAAAATTTTTATAAATATAAACTGAAAACGTAAACGTTACCAAACACAAAACGACACCTAATTGTTTAGTTTTGGTTTTTAGAAAATTTTATTTTTTTATTTTTCGTATTTTAATGTTTTCAATGATTTTTTTAAAAATATTTTAAGCAATTTTGTTTTTTAATTTTTAAATACACCTAACATAAATACACTTAAAAAGTATAATATTTGTGAAAAAAATCTTTAAAAAATATACTAAATACCAAAATATATAAAAATAAAAATAAAAACACAGTACTAAAATTCAGTACATTTTTTGTATTTTTGTGTATTTATTAATTTTTTAAAATATTTTTTGACAAATATTTTACTATTTAGATGCATTTAAGTAAGGTGTATTTAAAAAAGTAAAAAAATTGCTTAAAATTTAAAAAATATTCATTAAAAAATAATACAAAAAACTAAAAACTCAATTTTTAAAAAATTAAATTCAAAAAACTGAAACCAAACACGTTTTCCTATTTGCCCACGAATTCAATGGAAATCAAGTATAGTCAAGGGTAAAAAAATATAGGGTGATTCTACATTCCACGTGTAAAATTGGATGTAATATACTTTGTGGTGTTGTTATCATTTTTTGTCATAATTAAACCATTTTGAGCCAAATCCTAATGCATCATAACCAAATAGCACCACAATAAATCTTAATCAAGTCATAACAGCACCACAATAGATTATTATAATTAAAAATCATGAAAGATCATAATTAAAACATATAATCCATCCTTTTAGGGTGTGTTATAATTTTTTTCATATATCTATACTATGATCTCCTGAATGGTTTTTTTTTTTTTCATGGGATGAAGAAGAGGCACAGACAAGGGATTTGATTATCCAGGGAGGATGAAATGTGGTGGCCTCATCATATGGAAAAAGAAAACCCTGCAGTAAGACTGCATTTTAGAGTATAATCAATTGGTTCATCCGACTCACTAATTGTCGTTACCGGATACTTATTGGGTATTTTTGAAGGACTTTTCTTAAGTGTGCAACCCTCAAGGTTGCACACCATGTGCCACTTACATAAAAAGTGTAAGTGGAAGGTGAAAACAAAAGCAGGACTGCAAACAGAAAAGACGTAAGTGTAAGGCGTAAGTTGCACACCATAACAGGACCCATTTTTGAAACACCATATCATATTATTTACATAATAGTCCAAATCAATGTAATAGTGCAAATCTTGCAAATATGATATGGTGACTCATCTTTGTTCGATACTTGGGAGAGAAGGAATAACCCATTTATGCTATGTTTGATTAATAGAATGAGTTTGAATGGATTGACTATTCCATCGAAATATTCATTATAAGAGAATGGTCATGTTGTAAGGAAGTTAAAGAAGGATTGTTTCATTCTATTTTACTTTTTTTCTAGTTAACCAAACACTATATATAAATTGTGATTTCTCATTTGCCGAGAGTACCAACCATATGATATTTAATGTATGTTTGTTTGATAATTAATTTCAAAGTAGAATCAATTTTCTGTCAATAGCGTGCATGTTTGTTTGATAATTTACATACCGATTTTCGATTATTGTCCTCGCTTCTCAGTACAACAATACTACAACAATCTTCATCCAGAATTTGGGATCCTTTCGAAAAAATAAGTGCTTTGAAATTTGAAAGATAGAGGTGGCATAAAATGCACTGTTTTTGGATACATTGTGTGCTTTCACACATTTTCAAATGGTTACAACGGTTTGTGTTTGATGGTTATTGAGAGAGGACATTGACATTTATGGAAATTGTGAAGGGCATCTTTGGAAATTGAAAGAGTAGAACATGCTTTGGCCGGGTGGCTTTATTTGTACCCGAATTTAATGAAACTTTCTTCATTACTATTAAGTCCCTATTTAAAATGATTGAAAAAAGTATAAATCAAAGTGTCTTGTACACCCCATTTATCATCATCCCTAATTTTCTCTCTCTCTCTCTTCTCTTCTTACCCTCTTCATTTTGCATCTTCATACCTAACCCCATTTGCTTGAATCCATCATTCTTGCATTCTATTTCACATTGAAATCAATAATGAAAGTAGATGTTTTCAATCAATTTTTCTATAGATAAAGTAAGTTTTCATTTGATTTTTAATGTTTTTCATTTTTTGGTTTATGGAATTGATTTGAAAATTCAGTACCAAACAAATTATGTTTATTCGGAAACTTGTTTCCAAACAAAATTCATGTATTCGACAGTGTAATGGTCATTGTTCGGAATTTAATATCTAAACAAAATGTCTATGTTCGACTATGGTTTTTTGAACATTTAATTTTCTAACTTTTAACAAATTGTCTATGTTGCAGCCAATTTTCTATTGTTTGAAACTGAGTATCCAAAGAAACTTTATAAGTTCGGAATTAAGTATTCAGACATATATAATTTGTTCTGCACTAAGTAGCCAGATGAAAATGTTGCAACCAATTTTTTATTGTTTGAAACTTAGTATCCGAACATATTTAATTTGTTCAGCACTGAGTATGCAAAGAAACTTCAAAGGTTTGGAATCAAGTTTCCAAAAATATATAATTTGTCCGGCACATAGTGTCCAGATGAAAAGGCTATAGACTTGGGGTGCAGAAAGGAGAATTTCTAGGGTTTTTAATTTTTATTTTTAATGTTATAATGGGGTATTATATGTGGTGTCCAAACAAATAAATAAATATTTAAATTTTAAATTGGGTTGTTCCAAATAATGGGGTGCCCAACATAATTTTTGGGATGCATTTAGAGCTACCCGTTGTGGCCTTCAGTCTTTTTATGGTAGCAATAGATGGGAAATTATATTTCCACACACCAATTCCTCTCACTCTTAATGAAATTTTTTAATTACACTTTTATCCTAAAATAAAAATACCAGAATACCCTTTATCTTTCACATCCAAGACCCTAATTTCCAAACCACCCAAAAATTTCTAACCTTAAATAATCGCCGCGTCACCGCCGACCTCCTTCCTTGACCACTTTAACCATTCACTGTTATCTCCGTTACCTCGTGATGGCCCATCCCTATATCTCCTACCATTGCGAGCTTTGCCATCACGATCGCACCTTCCATCACCTTTGTACATGCAAGAGAGAGAGAGAGAGGTTGGAGGTCACAATAGTGGTGTCAACGGGTGGAGGTAGTGGCGGTTGACATTAGCAAGGAGAATAGCTAGGCGACGGCGACGAAAAGTGAGGAAATAGGGTTCGCTAGTTGTAGATTGGGGAAATGGCGACTGCGAGAGGAGAAAATGGTGTTGGCACCAGCATTGCTGCTGACGGTGGAGGTGGCGACAATGGCTAGTGTCACGACCCAAACCCGGCCCTATGGGTTTAGTACCGTAACTGGCCAGTAATCCGAGATTACCGAAGGCCTGCAGAACAGTAGTACAGTAGAACAGAGTTCAGGGCCTGGCGGAAGCCAATACAGTAAATAACTAGTGTCCGTTGAGCTGTGATAATCTGTATGCCAAAAACATTTTTCATACATTTATGCATTCAAACCAGTACAGTATACACAATCATTACAGACATTCAGTACGGGGACTTAATCCCTCGATTACAGTGCAGTAAAACAGTCTATACAGTAACGTACAACAGTACAAAACAGTAGGAGACTAGTGGGGACACAAAAACACCCCAAGCCATGGCATGGCGTCTCGGAACCTCACAGTGAGGCACATTGGCTGGCTTGACAAAACTGGGGACTAACCCACGCTCCTAGCTCTGGTCCGGCTGCTGAGAACCTACATATATATATAAACAGTGAGCTAAAGCCCAGTGAATAACATAATGTGTAAAGAGGTTATGAATGAATGTCCTTACAGTAATGAAATCAATTCATTATACAGTATTTCAATCTTTCAATATTTCAGTCAATCAGTATTACATTCAATCAGTCATATGTGGTACATCCATTAGCCTATAAACAGTATGGTCCAAAGGACCGAGTCTTAACAGACCCAACAATAATGATGGCCATCAATCAGTATGGTTCCACAAGGAAACCGACAGAGCTCAGAATACCAATAACAATGGGTGCTAAGGATGCCACAATACAGTTCGAAATGAGGGACATACATTCATTCGATAAACAATATCAGTTCAATAAACAATTCAGTTCAGTATTCAAAAGATAACCATTTTGAACATATCTTTACACAATCTGTTACTCACAGAGATTAGGCTTATAGCAGCTAGAGCGCGTCCCCGAGAGCCAACCCTAAACAGTAAACAGAATAGAACACACACTAAGTCTACAGTTGGAAAGGATGATAATTAAATCCCTAAATTCCCTCGGTGTGGTTCTATGTCCAAATCCTCATTAAGATGCCTTAAACTAGGCCTAAGAATGCCTAGGATGCGATGAGGATGCAAAAATACAGTTGGAAGGCATTTTCAAAAGTTGCTGAAAACAGGGGTCTCGCTCGAGCGAGCCTTCCTTCGCTCGAGCGAACTTGCAAAATCAAAGGCTTCGCTCGAGCGAACATTCCTTCGCTCGAGCGGTCTGATGAAACAGTAAAAGTACTGGTTGCAGATTTTCTTCGCCCGATGCTCGCTCGATTCTCGCTCGAGCGAGCTTCCAAAGTCAAAGGGTTCGCTCGAGCGAGCCTCCCTTCGCTCGAGCGGTCTGATGAAACAGTAAAAGTACTGGATGTTTAATTTTTACGCGCGATACCACGCTCGATGCCCGCTCGAGCGAGCTTGCAAAATCGCAGGGCTCGCTCGAGCGAGGAATCCTTCGCTCGAGCGAGGAAGCAAAATCTGGAATTTCCAGATTTGTCTCCCAAGTTCGAACCAAGTATTCAACCATTCAAAACTCAACCTCTTGACCCCAAATTCTGGAAAAACACTTCAAACTCAATGTATAACAAGTTTCAAAAGCTAATTTGCACATGCAAGGGCCAAGGGTTGGTCAATTCAAACTATTTTCCAAGAACAATCCAAGAACACTTTAAAACATGCAATGCATGAGTTTCAAACCAATTTCAATCTTTAAATCTTGCTCCAAGGAGCTCAATAGTTGGCAAATGAGATGAAATCATGGACTTAATATGACTATGAGCTTGCATGTTCTAATTAGCCAAGAATTCAACTTCAAAAGTCAACAAATTCAACATGCATGCATGAATTCTAGCATGAATCAACCTATGTGAACTCAAACATGGTTTAATCCTACAATTGAGCAAGAACCATGCAAAATGAAGCTCCAAGATGGCAAGAAGATGATGTATTCACTTACCTAAGTGTTGATTCAAGGTAGGAAGCTAGATTAGGCCAAGTTACACTTCAATTCCTAGCCAATTTCCAAGATGAATTCAATTTCTCCCAAGATGAACTCTCTCTCTCTCTATGCTCTCTTGTTTGGTCGGTTAGGGTGTGAAAGAAATGGCTGATCAAATGTCTATCTAAGTGTATAGACTCAAGTACAATGATAAACAAGTTGTCCACTAGCCATGGCAATTCGGTAAATACGTCTAAGTTCATAATTACTCTTTTAATCTAATGTAATCATTCCTAATCAATTTTCAGATAAAAATATCATTAAATCACAAATATTATGCTGATTACAAAACATCAAACGGTTTCTAAATCGGCCGCCGATAAGGCCTTCAATTAGCAGTTTAAACATAAAATGCAAATAGATAATCATACACTCAAACAGATGCAACACGCAATTCAATGGACAAACTTATTCAGTTTCAGTTTCAGTTTCATTCAGTTTGTTCAGTAGTTCATCCAGTTCACTTATCAGTCATTAGCAGTTCAGTTTAATGGTAATCAGTATATAATTCAGTGGTTTAACGGTAATCAATACGAGGGTCGTTACAGCTAGTTAGGGTTAGAGATTAGGGTTGCTATTGGAAGGATAAAAAAAGTATTTCTGGTATAATGGATTGTGTACTGAGTAAAACATTTTTTTCCAAATTCATTAAGTGTGCAAATTGAGATATGATGTGCACAGAGACGAAAGGGTGAGAGAGAAAATAGAATTTCATGTTATAGATAGATAGTAGATTTAACACACACAAAAAAGAGAATTTTTGTTCTGATCCACATATTAGTAGACTTATATATCAGTTCATTCTTTAGAAGATAAATTTTAACCATTTAACATCTTAAATTATTAAATCATTTCACTTTATTTTAAATTGTCAATATTTAAAAAAACAATCTTCACAAAAAGAGTAACTAATTTTTAACTTTCAGCGACAGTTTAAAAATTTTGTCATAGAAAAATATTACTAATTATAAGTTTTAGCAACAAATTATAAAAACCGTGACAAAAAAAAAAAAAAAATTTTAGTGACAATTTTACTAGGACTTGATGTAAATTAAGTCTAATTATTAGGATCTATTAGTAGTTTACCTTTTAAATTATTATTACAGTCTGATTTCTCAATCTTTTTAATAAAATTATATGAGTATTAGATATACTAAAGAAGTAGAATCAAATAATAACATTTCGCTACAACTAATAATAGAACAAAATAATAGATTAATTAAGTTACAAAAAGAAGTTAGCAAAAAAACTTAAAAATAATTAATTATAAATTATAAATGAAATCTGACATGCAATACTAGATAAAGACAAGTACGTAGAAATTGCATAAGATATGTAAGAAAATATTATTATAGCAATTCTGGTTTAAACTTGACCCGTTCATTGTTTTGGATCCGGGTTTCCTTGTCTTAATGGTTGTTCATGTTTTCTTCCATCTAATTCCTTGTTAAGTTTGGTTATTGGAGTATCTTAGTTGTGTTTAAAACAGATTGGGAGTTGGTCTTTTCAAAACTGTGTTGCCCAAATTTTGGCCTGTTCGCTCAAGCGAACTTTCTTTTTCTCGAGCAAACTTTGAGAACTTTCAGTACTTTTGTAGGTCTGCAAAACTACTGTACTTGAGTCGCTTAAAGTCCACAAGTTATATGTTAAGTTCGGAAAGTGTGAGTTCTGGTTGAAGGAGGTGAATTCTTAAGCCATGTGGTATCCGGGGAAGGGGTAACTGTAGATTCCTTTAAGACTGAGTTAGTGCAAGATTGAGAACAACCTAAGAATGCCTTTGAAATCTGAAGTTTCTTGGGGTTAACCGGGTATTACCAACGTTTTGTAAAGGATTTCTCTATATTAGCCTCACCGTTGACTAGACTGACGAGGAAGAGAATTAAGTTTGTGTGGAATGAGACTTGTGAGAAGTCATTTCAAGAGCTTGAGGTTAGACTTACCATTGCTCCAGTGTTGATTATTCCGGAGAGGGGTTTGGGCTATTTAGTGTATTGTGATACGTCTCGGGAAGGTTTGGGTTTCGTTTTGATGCAAGAGGGGAATGTGGAAGCTTATGACTCGCGGCAGTTGAAAACACACGAGAGAAACTACCCCACTCATGACTTAGAGCTAGCAGTTATGATCTTTGCCTTGAAGATTTGGAGACATTGTCTATATGGTGAGAGGTTTGAGGTATTCTCCGATCACAAAAGTCTGAAATATCTATTTTCACAAAAAGATTTGAATCTAAGGCAGAGAAGGTGGATGGAGTTTATATCATCCGGGGAAGGCCAATATAGTGGCCGATGCCTTGAGTAAGAAATCTATTAGCAGTGTAGCTAGTATTGCCATCCGGCAATGGGAGATGTTGGGTGCTATTGGTGAGTTTGACTTGTATCTTGGTGAGTTCGTTGAGTTAGCAACCTTGTTCACTATGGTTGCACAACCAACGCTTGTGAGCCAAGTTATAGAAACACAACGGGGTGACCACAAGGTAGAGTCCATCCGGGGGAAGATATCTGGTGAGAAGGTGGAGAAGGACTTAAACGTGTATTCTGACTCGAGTGTTAGATATCTTGACCGTCTTTTCGTGCTAGAGTCTTATAGAGAGAAGGTACTCCGAGAGTTTTACCATTCGCGCCTTGCAGTACACCCGGGAGGCACAAAGATGTCTCACGACCTTAGTCGCTAGTTTTGGTAAAGGGAGATAAAGAGAGACGTAGCCTTGTTTGTATCGAGGTGCCTTACTTGTCAACAAGTGAAGGCTAAACATCAGAGGCCAGCGGGTTTGTTGCAACCCTTGCCTATAGCCAAGTAAAAGTGGGAACATGTCACAATGGATTTTGTTGTGGGTCTTCCGAGGACTCAACGAGGTAATGATGCCATGTGGGTGATTGTTGATCGGTTAACCAAGCCAGCACACTTTGTACCTATGCGCACGAGTGACTCAGTAGATTATCTTGCCGACCTTTATGTTAGGGACATAGTTTGACTTCATGGAGTTCCTGTGACGATTGTTTTGGATAGGGATCTGCGTTTCACGGCTCAATTGTAGCAGAGCCTACAGAATGCCTTGGGCACTAAATTGATGTTTAGTATCATTTATCATCCTCGGACTGACAAGCAATCAGAGAGTACTATTCAGATCCTAGAGGATATGCTTTGGGGTTGTGTTCTTGACTTTAAGGAGTCGTGAGAGAGACACTTGCCTTTTAGTAGAGTTTGTCTACAACAATAGCTTTCAGGCGAGTATTGGCATGGCACCGTTTGAGACCTTGTATGGCTGACTATGTAGATCCCCTGTGTGCTAGGCCGAGATGGGTGACGCACCTATGTTAGGTCCTGAGTTAGTCCAGAAAACGACGAAGAAGGTTGCACTTATCCATAAGAGGTTGGTTTCGACTTAGAGTTATCAAAAGAGCTATGTCGACCATAGGAGGGCCGTTATCATTTGAGATAGAAGATCATTTCTTCTTGAAAATATCACTTAGACGGGGTTTGATGAGATTTAGGAAGAGCGGGAAGTTGTCTCTTAGATTTCTTGGGTCTTTTGAGATCTTAGAGCGTATTGGAGAGGTAGCTTATCATTTGGCCTTGTCGCTACAGCTTTCTGGGGTCCATGACATGTTCCATATTTGTATGCTTCGAAAGTATGAGCCGGATCCATCACATATCTTGGATTAGACCGAGTTGGAGGTAGATGAGGAAGCCTCATACAATGAGAGATCGGTTAGAGTCCTAGATATACGGGACCAAGTCTTGCGAGACAAGACAATTCCACTAGTAAAGGTGTTGTGGCGACACCGCGGGGTTGAGGAGATGACTTGGGAACGTGAGACGGAAGTCCGTAAGAAGTATCCATATCTTTTTGTTAATGTTTGAAACGTGTAATAAAAATCTTGCTTTGTTGATTATATGTGAACATTGTATATGTTTTAGGAAAATGAATTGCATTTTCAGTATTGAAAACTTGTTTATTATTGTTTTAAGAATGAATGATTGGTGGATGCGTCATGGATATGAGCTGTTGTAATTAATTTAAATACAGTGGTTATTGTGTTGATTTTCAAATTTCGAGGATGAAATTCCTTAAGGGGGGGAGGTTGTAGCAATTTTGGTTTAAACCCAACCCGTTCATTGTTTTGGATTCAGGTTTTCTTGTCTTAATGGTTGTTCATGTCTTCTTCCATCTTATTCCTTGTTGAGTATTAGAGTGTCTTAGTTGTGTTTGAAACAGGTTAGGAGTTAGTGTTTTCAAAATAGTGTTGCCCAGATTTTGGCTTGTTCACTCGAGCAAACTTTCTTGCGTTCGAGCGAACTTTGAGAACTTCTAGTACTTTTGTAGTTTTGCAAAACTACTGGTAGTATGCAATTCTTCGCTCGAGTGATGCTTCTTGCGCTCGAGCGGTCCTTTGAAACTCTCAATATTTTTGCAGGTGTACAAAAGTACTGAGAGGGTGGTGTTCTTCGCTTGAGCTGTCCCTTTTGTTGTGTATGGTCACTCGAGTGACCATTCCTACGTTTGAGCGGTCTGCGCGTATATGAAGTTATAAAAGTCACTTTTTAGATCACTTTTTCACTTCTCTCTCTCTCTCTCTAAATCTCAGATCTACACACACACTCTCTCTCTCTATAAACCATCTATAAACTCCAAATACACCTTGATCCATCAATTTCTGCCCCCTAGTCCCTTTGGTAAAAAGGGAGAGCACGTTGAGGGCTTTGTTCTAATCGGAGAAGTTTGTGTTTTCGGCTCCGTTGAGTTCTACCAATCTCTACTTTGACCATTTTTCTTTGAGGTAGAGATTACTTTGACACTTTGTATGGTTTTTAACTTAGTTATTTGGTTTTCTAAGCTATGTTGTGATTTGGGAATTTTAAAACAAAAATCTAGGGTTTTGATTTAAAAATTCAAAAAAACGGGTTCTTGTAATATGATTGTGTCTTTGTAAAAATGGTTGGATTATGATAAATGGTGGATTTTATACCTGGGAAATGATTTTTTTTAAAAAAAGGGGTTTCGCCCTAAATTGTGAACAATTAATGGTTGTAAAGAGGAAATAGAATTGATATTGTTTTTATGGAATTGGAACAATGATGATGATAATGGTGGAGTTGGATATGAATTATCACTCCTATTTGAAAATGTTGAAAAGTATATCTATATTGAAAATTAATTATCTGTTTAGAGATATCTATTTTGGGCTATCGGTGTATTTTGAGAAAAAAAAAAGTGCGAATACCTTGGTGAATTTGGGTAGGAAGTGTAGTTGTGGTATTAAGTTGGCATGTGTATTCTTGGTGAAAGTCCAAAAACCCGCGCTGATAGCTGCCGAGCCTTCCGGTTAGTACTAGTAAAAATGACAATTGGTAGTGCTTGTAACCTACTTGTAGACACATCCTAGAGATTCGCAGTATTGTATCAACTACCATGTTTTCTATTGTAAATAAAGTAATTTCATAAATTGAGATATAACCTAGCATTGCATGGTTTTTGGAAAGAGGTGTAAAAAGTTTTGGCACGAGAATTGCATATGCATTCACCTTATAACTCTGTGAAGATTCATACACTGTGTTATAATATCTTTACTGGGTTTTGGCTCACTCTATGTAGAAAACTATTTTCTGGTGTTGATGATATGCCTCCACCAAAGCAATAGCTTAGGAGAACTTGGAGTTAAGAGCTTCTATTTTTGTTATTGTTGTATTTATTTTGTACAAGCGTAGGGCTTTATTTGTATTGAATTTAAACTCATTTTTGTTATAACCAAGTACCGGGTTGAAAAGTTGTAGCTAATAGGGCATTATTACATCTATTTAACTCTTATTTCATATCATTTGCTATGACACATGCTATAAAATTCAGGGTTAGGACTTTTGAATATATTACTACATGTGTTATAGTTTTGTGAAATGATGAAACCTTATGAATGTAAGGACTTTACTCTCGGATTATGAGATTGTTTCATTAAATCATTTCTTTCAGTTTATTATAATTATTTTAGGGCGTTAAAGCTATAGATAATTATTCTTATCTTTATAAAGGAAATTCACTATAGGAATTGAGTCACACTTTTCCAAAATAGAATAAAAAATAAAAAAAAATTTGAAATAAATTTTTAACTAAATAGAGTCTTTTATTAATTTATAATATTTATGGGCTTATATTTTAATTTTATAATCATTTCAGTGACTAAATAAATTTGAATTAAATACTTTCGGGGCATAATATATTCAATTGATAGTTTAGAAACTAAATAGACTTTAATTTGTGTACTTTAGGGATTTAGTATACTAAATCGATAGTTCATGAACTAAATAGACAATTTCATAGTTTAAGGGTGTAAAGTGTAATAAATCCTATTCGAAATAAATCATACCATCGCAATAGCAATGATGATTTTAATTAGAATAACTATAAAATTGGTAAAAAAAAAAAAAATGAGACAAAAATTTACAAATAGATTGCGCCCCACTTGTCTATAAATTTTTTTAATATTCTATATTAAAATGTTTATTTTTCTTTTTAATAATTGGTCAATATATACCATTTACCAAGTTTTTTTTTAAAATTTTTTATATCATTGTAAATAAAAATTACGCATCAACAGGTCACACCCAATACAGGGTCCATTCAATTCACAATTGATATAATCAATTCATAATTGATATACACACACACATATATATATATATATATATATAACAGATTCAATTGCTATAGTGCTATTTCTCACAACTAGAGGAGGATAAACGTGGGGTGGAGCTGGGCCGCATTTGGGCCGGGTTGGCACTATAAGGGAATTTTTTTGGGATACTTACCAATTAATCCTATTCACTAGACTTATTTACCTACAGGTCCTAACTAATAAATTTAACACTATAAAAATAAGAGAGTGATAAATTTATCACTAAAAAATTATTCATAAAAAAAGAGACTGATAAATTTATCACTATAAAATTATTCATAAAAAAAAAAGACTGATAAAATTTGTCTTTATCACTTAATAAATTATATCAAATAGGACTTAATGGGTAATAAGTCTCAAAGTAGGACCTATTGGGTAATAAGTCTCCCAAGTAAGACCTATTGGTAGTTTACCCAATTTTTTTTTGTATGTCTAAGCTCAGTCCGGTCTTGATATTGGGTTTTTATATATACCCAAATATATTTAAAAAATAATTATACATCTCAAACTCACCCCGAGCTATATGTTTAAAAAATAAAAATAAAACATTTATAATTAAATTCAATCATGCATTACATTTTTTAAATAAATATATTAACACTGATATAAATTAAAATTTTTTGTATATAAATTAAATTTTCTTAAATAAATTCAGTCACACATCATTATGAATATGAGTTTCAATAAAATCAACAAAAATAAAGTTTAGATCTCAAAAAAAATATATATTTTAATGTATTATAATTAATTAATTAATTAATCAAATAACAGGTTAAGTCGGGTTGAAAATATAAATTTAAAACTCAATCTATTAATATTTCACACTGAAAATATTGATTTAACCCACCCGTATAAGCTAAAATAATCTTTTCAAATCTTATAAAAATAAGACTAAACCGAGCGAACTGAGCAGACCAATATATCGATCTCCACCCCCACTCACAACCGCATCACGTTATTGTCGTTACCTATCGCTCAGGAATATCACTAAAGCACAACAAATACCAATTTATCTTCCAAAATCATTATTTAAAAACCTTCGTGTCAACAATGTAGTCGGTGTACCAAGTCAAACATACTTCGGTGTTTGCAGCGATATTGGGAGTGTTTAGGGTGGTTTATTTTGGTCAATTTATAATTTTTATCTTTGAAAAAATTATTTTAAATTATTTGGTTGAACTTATTTCAAACAGTTTCTGATTCTAATAATTTATTTTAACTCAAAAAAGTTGATTCTGAGAAGCTGTTTACCCTTTGCTTCTGATTATCAGCTTCTGCTGCGGACTTATTAATTTAAGGTTATACTTTTAGATTTTTTTATTTTTTATTTTTTTTAAAATAGAAAAAGACTCAAATGAATTATGGATTATTATTATTTTTTTTTACGAGAAATATAGATAAGTAGTGAATAACAAAAAAATAAAAGTTAATTCAAAAAGTAAGTTCACGGCTTATTTAACAAACACTACTCAGCAACTTAAATCTATAATCTAACAGTTACACTAAATAGATTAACAGTTTCTGATTAAAATCATAATTTATAATTTGTCAAGTTATAATTTATATTCTATTTTAAAAGTTACACCAAACGGGACCATTGTAAAATAGGCATGAGTTTCCAATGAAATCCCCCCACACTGTCTCATAAATACCTTCATTTCGATTTTTATCATAGGCTCATTTTATTTTATTTTTTTAATCTATCGATAATAAACTAATTACAAGTATGAAAAATATTACATTATCAATGATGAACAAATTATTACTTCACATTAATTAGTAAGTCAATAAAACTTATTTAACGACTGTAATGGAGAAGAAATAAATACCACCACAAACTTTTCTTAATAAGAATTGAATCTAAGACCTTACACCACAAAGGATATGTTACACAAATACTCTAATTTACCATAAGCTCATCTTCTCACTCTTTCTTTCTTTTCTTTTTTCTTTTTTTAATTTGAAATCTCATTGGAATTTTATATTAATAAATTCTATTTAAAATTTTTGAGACAATTGGTCCAACCTTAATTTCTTTTAGTCTATAAGGACAACTATATTCCTCTCATTTATTTGTCTATATATTTATTTATTTGTCCACTGACACAAATGGTCACCGATGATGACTCCCGTGACTTTTTCAGGAAATTTTCCAATGGCAATAACTTTTTCAACTAGTCGCCAATGGCAAACGGCAGGCAGCAATTGATAGTAGTGTGAAATAAAATAAAGAATGTAAAGATAAAATATATATATATATATGGTCAGCTATTATATACATCATTTTTGAAGTATATACTATATGCAAGTTAGGATATTTATAGTGTTAATTATTATAAATATTATAATTAAATTATTTTTAATCATAACTAAAAGTAATAATGAATCATAATCAAACAGCATATAAGATATAATTAATATCACAATGAATTAAAACAAAATTATAACTAATATCATAAGATTATAACTCGTTTGGGAACAAGCTATTTTAGTAACTTTTTAACTTTTCGACTAAAATATGAGGTAAAAAAAATTAGTATGTTTCGAATAACTTTTTGACTTTTTACGAAAAGATGTGCAAAAAGTAGACAGAAAAGAAAATCTTTGATTTTTTGGTATAAGTTGTTGACTTTTTAATTTTTTTAGTAACTTTTTTACTTTTGGACTAAAACAGCCACTTGCCAAACGAGGTCCATAAATATCATAACTAGAGTTTATATAATAGAATTTATGCATTCTTAAAAACAAAAGAGTTATACTTCACATTAATATATTTCATTAATCATGTTTTTAAAATCAAAATAAGAGTAGATCCCTTATACCCAAGGACTTCTGATTAATTTTTTCTTATTTTTTAAAAGGCGGAATAAAACAAAACCCAAGAACAATGCATTTAAATTAGGGGATTTTAAATTGAATGCAGAACAGAGCCCCTGGGAAAGAAGACAAGAAAGAAGCAAACCGCTTCAGAGTTTTTTGGTTGCTACTAACCCTGGAAAAGTGAAAGTGATCTCCTCCTCCTCACAAACTGCCAGTAAGGTGAACATCAACAATTCTCCCTAATACAGGCCCTCTGTTACACACACACACACACAATTATGTATTGATTGATCAATATCCATTCCTGAGTTTGAGGACTCCGCTCTATTTGGATTTTGAAATTTTCTTTGAGACAAAAAGAGAAGGTAAAATTTTATTCTTATCATCCCATAATTGTATTTGATTTTAAGGTTTCAAAAATAACTTTTTTGAGTATAAATTTTTTAGAGTGAAAAAAATTTAGGATTTGACTCCTAGAACAAATTAAACTCTAATTTTTTAAATTATTTTAATTTACACTCCCCAACTTTTAAAATGATATCAATTTTAATCATCTACTTTTTATACTTACCCTAACCATGGAAATTTAGGCAAATTAATCACTTTTTGTCAGTAGCACTAGATGAATACAGACTAAGTGATTCGGTAGACTACCTTGCCAACCTGTATATTAGGGACATAGTGAGATTGTACGGAGTCCCTGTGACGATTGTGTCAGATAGAGATCCACATTTCACGACTCGGTTGTGGCAAAGCTTGCAAAGTGCCTTAGGCACTTGATTGACCTTTAGTACTGCGTACCACCCTCAGCTTGACGGGCACTCCGAGCGTACTATTCAAATCCTTGAGGATATGCTTCGATAGTGTGTCATTGACTTCAAGGGTTCGTGGGAGAGGCAATTGTCCTTAGTGGAGTTTGCTTATAACAATAGCTTCCAATCGAGTATTGGCATGGCACCATTTGAGACCTTGTATGGCCGACTGTGTAGATCCCTTGTGTATTGGGCCGAGGTGGGTGATGCACCTTTGTTAGGGCCGGAGTTGGTTAGGGAAACGACGAAGAAAGTAGCACTTATCCATAAGAGGTTGGTTACGGCTAAAGTCGTCAGAAAAGTTATGTCGACTGTAGGAGTAAACCCTTGTCTTTTGAGGTGGGAGATTATGTCTTTTTGAAAATATCACCTAGACGGGGTTTGATGAGATTTGGGAAGAGTGTGAAGTTATCTCTTCAATTTATTGGGCTTTTTGAGATCCTTGAGCGGATTGGGGAGGTTGCTTACCATTTGGCGTTACTACCACAACTTTTCAGAGTTCATGACGTATTTTGTATTAGCATACTTCAGAAGTATGAGCCGGATCCATCGCACGTGTTGGATTGGACCGACTTAGAGGTAGATGAGAATGCCTCTTATGAGGAGAGATCAGTGAGAGTCTTGGACACCTGGGATCAAGTTTTGTGAGGCAAGACGATTCCCTTGGTTAAGGTTTTGTGGAAACATCATAGAGTTGAGAAAGCAACTTGGGAGTGTAAATTGGAAGTCTGAGAAAAATATCCAGACTTACTTATTGATGTTTGATTATATATTGAGATTTGATTATGTTAATGAAATGTAAAAGCATTATATATGTTTTAAAATACGAGAACATTGTATATGTTATGGGTGTTTTGAAAACATGGATTCGATATAAATATTGTATATGCTTTGAGAACATGGAATATTGTAGGTGTTATATCACTTTTGGAAGCATTGTATATATGTTGTATAAACTTTGAAAACTTGGATTTTGATTTAAACACTGTACATATTTTGGGAAAATTATAAATTGCACTTTCAACATTGGAACTTGTGTATCATTATCGAACTTATAGTTTTGGTTTTGATGAGAATGGATGACTGAAGAGTGGGTCTTGGTGTTGAACTTGTAAGATTAACATTGTTGTGAATGGTTTAATAATGGTTTTGAACTTAAGTTGAAATTTTGGGAACGAAATTTCTTAAGGGAGGGAGGTTATAGCGATTCCAGTTTTGACCCGACTCTTGTTGCATTTCGGACTCGGACTTATAGTTTCTGAATGTGTTCATTATCGTTTTTCCCCTTAATACCCTTCAAGTTTGGTTTTAGATGGTAGTTGTGTGTTTGGAACATGTTGGTTGCTTGTTTTTCCAAACCTTTGTTGCCCAGATTTTTGCTCCTCCACTTGAGCGACCATTCTTGCGCTTGAGCGGGCTTTGCAAATTTTGCTCCTCCACTCAAGCGGCACTTCTCGTGCTCAAGCGGGCTTTGCGAACTTTCAGTAATTTGCTGGTCTGTAAAACTACTAGGAGAGTGCTTTCTACGCTCAAGCGGGTGGGCATTCGAGCGGCCTTTCTTGCGCTCGAGCGTTGGTCTGTTGTCTATAAAACTACTGGATGTGTGTTTTCTACGCTCGCGCACCACTTCTTGCGCTCGAGTAGTAAGCGTCTTGTTCGTTGTATCTTGGCACTCGAGCGGCCTTTCTTGCGCTCAAGCGGAACAACTTTTTATGTTTGACGCTTAAGCATTAACTCTTGCGCTCGAGCGGACTATGCGTATATCAAATCGCGAAAATGACTTTTTACATCACTTTTTCAGATCTTTTGTCCCTAAAACCTAAAGTTGAGACACTCTCTCTTTAAAACACACACTCTCTTTCTCTACATTTTCACCTAGTTTTAGTGATTTTTTCACCTTAATCCCTTTGATAAAAATGTGGACCATCTCAAGATCTCCATTTTGATCCGAATAGAGTTGTATTTCGACATCTTTGAAGTTTCACCCTTGCTTGGCTCGTCTTCTCTCTTTGAGGTGGGGATTTTCTATACCTTCATATGGTTTTTAGCTTAGTTATTTGTCGTTGTGTAAAAATGGTAGGATTTGGGAGTAGTTTGACGAAACCTAGGGTTTGGGTATAGAATGAAAAGAGGTGTTTTTAATGAATGTAAAATAAATGGGTATGGGGTCTGAATATGAGATCATGTTTGTAGACGCGCCCGTGGGCCTCACGTTACAGTTCGGACTCGATTTGTGTCAGTTCTTAATCTGATCTCGCAATGTGCAATGCAAGACTGATAAATCACCAAAGAGTCCAAATCCGGCAAATTATTTTGGAAAACAGATTTTTTTTTAAAGAAGTGCCAAAATGGACTGCTTTGCCAGATACAGAGTCGACACCTAAATATTTTATTTTGGGAGAATTTAGGAAACCCTGACTCGTTGCTTAAGGCCACGTGTCCGTCATCACTAGAGTTGCCTCGGCTCGGGAACTTGGGTACGATTGGGGAAGGTAAGCTATGAGCACCCCCGCTCGCCCGATCAAAGATCGGCCTCTACTAACCATGATATCTAGTTTTGAAAACATTATGTATTCTTATTCCGGTTAATTAGCTAATCTTACTATGTGATGCGCACAATACAAAAGTATAGACTAGATCACCTAATTTGGAACACAGCATTGCATATCCGCTTGTTTGAAAGACAGTTTGAAATTTGCTACTCGCAAGTAGGTTAAAACACGGATTTCAACGAATTGTTCCAACTCAAGCAATCCAACCTTTACCTACAGGCATTCAGGCAGTTTACATCACATAAGCATATAGCCGTATGGTAAGCATGTTGTCATGTTAACATTCACACTCATGCAAGATGCTAAAGCATAAAAAGCTTACCGAGTACTCCGAGCCAAAACAAAGAACTTGTTAGCAATCAATGTATGATCCAAGTTCATGTTAAGTGGCTAATGCATCGCATACAAAATGCAACTAGAATAGGCTCGGCTAATCATAGGATGGCATGTGGAATGCAACAAATAACACGTATTCAAGTTAGATTTGAAACACTATGCAATTAGTATGATGCGCCGAGCCCGGTGCATGCAGTACGAATGAATAGATGCACGCATGCATAGCATAAGGATGCTAAATTAAATATGCCCTAATACTAACCATCAAAAGCAGGTAAGTAAAAGGGAGAAAGAAGTAGGGATTGGAAGACATGCATCACACGCACGCACACTTATTACAAATTCGCCCTCGCTCGGAGAGACCGAAAAAATAATACAATTTAATCAACTAACAAGCTAATTAAATAATTACAGACCAATTAACTAGTTGAGCAAATTAACTAAGCTAATGAAGCGGTAAAACAGTCTCGGGAAGAGGGATGCACGTATGCTCGGATTGTTTCGCTCGGAAATCCACCGCTATGCACAAGCTGCCCCTGTTTTCACTGTTTTCCTCCTCCGAAAATTGCACAAGTCCCAAGGAACACTCTCTGATCACAATGGAAGGTCACCGGCCAAGGGGGAACACCACCGGCCATGGAGAAGTGGTCACCGACCATCTATTGAGCTCTCGGCCACCAATTCATGGCCGGTCGGCACTGAATGTGGTTGGTCGGCCATCTATGCCTGCAAAATCCTGTTTTGACAGCAGCAGAGGGCGAACATGGCATGACAATGCATTTCAAGCAAATGTGTGTACCAACACCCTCCTTATCATGTTCATGACTCAAAGGAGGATGGTCCTTGATTCTCGGACCACCAATCGCGCATTTCAATGCGTGATGGCCCAAGAAACCAAGTGTGCCATTTCAATATCAAATGAAATGCAAACCAAAGCAAACAAGGGGCCCAACCTCTATCACTTGATCAAGGGACAAGGCATGCATGCTCTATGTAATGCAACCTAGGCATGCAAGCTAAGTATGCAACATGACAATGCAAACAAGCACACAAGGCACGTAACATGTTAGGCAATCAAACAAAAAGGGAATGCATGCCAAATGCAATATGATTCAAGCATGCAACACATGCGATAGGCCAAGTATGCAACAACACACGAGGCAAGCATGCAACAATATGCAAATGATGGTCTTAAACTAGTTTGGGCAGCTCTCTAACAAGCCCAAAACAGTGGCCAAATGGTATGGAAATGAGGTACAAATGCACATGCAAATATGCATACAAACGGACCAACACTTAAGCATAAAGAGGGGACTTTTAAGCACACTTAAAAGAGAACAAATAGCATACATGATAAGGTTTGAAAATATGCAGAATATGATGCCAAATCAACCTACCAATGCAAGCAAAGCATGGAACCAAGCCCAAGGACTTAAACTATGGTCATGTGACACATGAAGCAAATGACCAAAGTGGACCAAAACAGTCCCAAATCATGCCAAAGTGAGCCCCAAAAACCACTTAGATGGCATCTAAATGACCTAATCTTAGAGGCATGCAAAAGGGTCCAAACATGGAGCATGAAACACCAACCTCTTAAAGCATTAAAGGGGCATCAAATGCAAGCATACAAGCATACCATAAGGACTGAAATGATGCTATAAGTGATGCCAAACCACTTAAACAAGCTAAGTAATGCATGCTCAACACTCACACACCCAAGGCTAACAAGCCAAAATGCAAGGTGGCTATACAAAGCATGTCATGGGTGGCCCAAATGACCAAAATCATATCTCAAGCACATCAAAATATGCATAAAAGCTTCACAAAGCTAGGCTAAAACAAGTAAGCATAGTGGTCTAGATGCTAAGTACATGTTAAGGCAAATTCATGGCATTACAAGACAAGCATGCTAAGCATGCATGATGTGTCTAAACCAATTAAAAATAGTGCTATATTATGACAAAATAAGCACAAATAACACTTAAGACATGGCCAGCATGCACTTAAATAAGATGCTCACACATAAGGCTAAAATGGCCAACATTGAAGGCAACAAGGAGAGAGGATGGCCCTCTCCTTCTTAGGACCTTAAAGCACCATCCTCACCACTGAAATCCCTCTAGATTTCAGTGGTCAGGAGACCAAAACAAGGTGGTCCCGGAGCTCACCAAAATAGCACAAAAATGGGGCCAAACAAGGCCTAAGAGGGGTCAAACAACCCCAAACACAAAAACAACCTTAAACAACTATTTAAAGCACTGAAAAATAAGACTTTTATTAGTTATATACAAAGTCTAAAAACAGATGCAAGGATGGCTAAAAGCCTATGCAAAAATGGGGAACAAAGAGGTAAAGTTCTTACCCTTGAAGATCTCCTTCAAGAACAATGCTCCAGCTGTCTCTCCAAGCTTAGATCAACTCAAGAAGTTCAAGAACAACCCTCTAATACCTCAGCAACTAAGGGAAGGTGTAATGGTAGGTGTTTGTGCACAAAAGTAAGACAAAACACACCTAAACACACACAAATACAAAGGGAGAGGGAGATATAGAGATAGATAGATACAAGACTCAAACCTTAATCTCAAGATCCTCTGGAATTTTCTTGGAACCCTTTAGGAGGGAGGAGAAGGCCTCCTCTTATAGAGATTCACTATTGCAAAGCTTACAAAACAAGCTAAGCAAAAGTGAAATCCCTTCATACACGTGTATGGAAGGGGTGCAAAGTGGGTACCAGCTATCACAACTGGCACAAAATATCTGCCAAAAGCAGATGCACAGTGGTCGGCCAGCCAAAAATGACAAAATGACCAAAACAATAGTCGGTCGACCACAAAGCGTGCCGGCCAGCCAAACATTTGGCCGATGGCAACAAAACAATGGCCGGTGGCCTTAAGCCATGGCCGGTGAGGTGTGGAGATGGCTAACAAGCCATTCCCTGCCCTCTCAAAAGCAAAACACAAATGTTTGGTGCAAAACTAAACACAAAACAGTCGAGTCGAGAGGTCTTAAGGCAAGGCGCGTGGCTGAGACTTCTGAGAACTTGGGACGAACACGAACATGGATAATCACCGGGTGTTCAAATGGTGACGTCCAAGTCTCAAAGACGGTAAAAAATGGGGTGTCTACAATGTTGTGTCAAAATTGTTGATTTTGGTTCTTGGGTTAATATTTGGAAAATGGGGGATTTTGCTCTGATTGGATCAAATTATTATTTTATATAAATAATTAAAATTGGCATTCGTAATGCGAAATTGGGTGGTCATTGATATGAATGGTGAAATTGGATATGTATCACACCCTTTGAAAATTTTGAATAAACTATTTGTCTTAAGATTGAATATCTGTTTAGAAATAATTGTATTGGGCTATCGATGGAGGATAACTATAATTGTTGTAAAAATTGCATAAGGGTTAGGTAAATTGAAACTAATATCTTGTTGGTTGTCATTGAACATGACTATGTTTAAAATACATTGTATATGTATGATTGTTTGGGAGGAAAAATGAGATGTACTCCATTGTTTTGGAGGAGAAAGGGGATTGACTCCATAGAAATTAAGTTGGCCGGAGTGTCTCAGAGACACCCCATTTTGACCGACCTTAAGACTCAGACGCCACCGATTGAGCGCTTGGTGATGTATATCGCGCTTTGTTCGAAGTTTCAGTCGCGCGCCCGCCTCCCGACTTCCGAACCCTCTCTCTGCCTTGTCTCTTGCTTAACCAGACTTCGGTTTTCTCTGTTTTCTTTCCGAGGAGAGAGAGGTCTAGCAGCCGTCTGTCGCTGGTCAGAGGCTAGATTTCATGGTCGAGGCCATTTTGCCCACTTCGAGTCCGGCTCTCGGTTTTCGAGTCAAGTAGGCCGCAGTGCTTCGTTCGACCGCCAACCATCTCGCTTTCTCGGTTTTGGCATACATCTGTTTTATCCTTGTTAGGAACACCGGTCCGAGAACCCCACTTCGTCCCAAGTACCACTCCTGCTTGACGCCCATTTCGAACCCAACCACGCGGTTTTGGTCCCCGAGCGCTGCTTTCGTGTTGTTGTTCGATCAACCTTGGTGTAATGCTTTTACCTCAAGAGAAACACCGGGTCCGAGAACCCCACTTCGTCCCAAGTACCACTCCTGCTTGACCCATTTCGAACCCAACCACGCGTTTTGGTCCCCGAGCTGCTTGTGTTGTTGTTCGATCAACCTTGGCAGTACTGCTTTTACCGCTAAGAAACACCGGGTCCGAGAACCCCACTTCGTCCCAAGTACCACTCCTGCTTGACGCCCATTTCGAACCCAACCACGCGGTTTTGGTCCCCGAGCGCTGCTTGTTGTTGTTCCGATCAATCTTGGCAGAACCTTTGTTTTACCTCGCTAAGAAACACCGGGTCCGAAACCCCACTTCGTCCCAAGTACCACCGGTGCTTGACGCCCATTTCGAATCCAACCACGCGGCTTTTGGTCCCCGAGCCTTCGCATTGTTGTTTATTCATTTTTGGCATACATCTTTGATTCAGCATTTTGAGGAACACTGGGTCCGAGAACCCCACTTCGCGGGCCGAGTGTCACTTCCGGCTTCACAAATTTCATTTCGGACCCAACCACGCGCTTTTGGTCCCCGAGCTCGCTTTTGCATTAGTTTGCTCGGTTTTTGGCAGTACCTCTGCTTTCATCCTTCTAAGGAACACTGGGCCTCGATATTCACTTCGTGGGTCAACGTCGCTTTGGTGTCTGCAGTTTTTTTTCCCGAACCGCTGGCTCGTCCCCGAGCTGCTTTTGCATCGTTTTTCGCTCAATTTTGGCAAGTGCTTCGCTTTTATCATTCCGAGGGACACTGGGCCTCGATGCCCACTTCGGCCGAACAAAATATCTCGATTTTGCCCTCAAAATATCTAGATATTTTGTCCTCAAAATATCTAGATATTTTGGCCTAGATATTTTCCATCTTCTTAGCCCTCTTTTGACCTCTCTCTTGTGCACAATGAAGAGCCGAACCAGCTGGTTTGAGAGAAGAAAAATGGCTTCAAGAGTTCCATAGCCAAAACCTTCATTTCCATAACCAAAAACCTTGAAACAACTCCAAGTCTTGTTTGATTTCTTCACCAACACCTAGCCTCACCACCACAAATTCGATTCCAGCAGCAAGGAAGTGAATTTCAGAGGTTGAGAAGCTACAAATCAAAGCCAAAAGCAAAGAAAGACAAGTCTTCAAGGGTAAGTGTCTAAAACCAACTTTTAGGGCCTTTTCTTGATCTTTTCTACACTCTAATTGGTTGAGAATTGGGGCTCTGACCCCTACTGCTTTTGTGTTCATTTTGAGCCCCTCTACAACATTGTAGAAGGGTCAACTCCATTTGGTATTTGTATATACTAGTTCCTTCAATATTCATCAAGATTGTCACATTTTTGCATGCTAAAATTGACCTATTTGTGTTTGTTTTGGGGCTCCGACCCCTACTGGTTTTGTGCTTAAAATGAGTCCTCTACAACATTGTAGCATAGCTCAACTTCATTTGGCCATTATATATACCATTTCATCAAGTGTGCCACTTTTTGTATGCAATTTTCGACCTATTTGTGTTTGTTTTAGGACTTCGACCCCTACTGGTTTTAGTCTTATTTTGACCCCTTTACATGTTTCATGAAGAAGGTTTGGTCATTTGGTGTATAGATTACATGTCTCATGTTATACTCTCTTTGGCTCCATTTTGCCTTCCATTTCTAGCATGTTTGTCTTATGAATTAGAGGCTGCCATTTACTGCATATATGCTTATTTTTGGGCCCTCTTCATGTTGTAGAAGAGAGTTTGTTCATTTGGTGTTTGTATATGCCATCTTCCTTTGTAATGCTCTTTTGGCCACTAATCTTGTATGATTTTGTTGCCATGACTATGTCTACATTTTGGTCATGTTTGCTACTGAAATGAGCCATTCTTGGGACTGCCTTGCTACTGTTTTTGCTGCCATGTATCAATTGTGCATGTTTAGTGTGGCCATAAGCCATTTCGGGTGCACATTATCGCATTTCGGATCATTTTTCGCTTGGTGCGCTTTCCGGTTGTGTTTTCGGCTGTTTTCTCATGTAGCTGCTGAAATTTCATTACCATGCTTGCATATCATTACCCACGTTATTTTGTGCTCTTAATGCATTGCCTCGGCTTATGCGTCTGCTGGCACGATTTCGAGGCACTTCGTTTTTTATCCGACGGCCTCCTATGTGAGTGAGCAGAGGCTCTCCCATGTTGGTGTAAGCCCATCGTTGCATTTCGTATGCCATTTGTATCATTTTTGCATTGCCTCGGTTTATGCGTGCTGGCACGCATTTCGAGGCACTTCGCTTTTTATCCAATCGGCATCTTATGTGAGTGCGATCGAGGTCCTCTCATGTTAGTGTAAGCCCAATCTGATTTTCCATGTCATTGGCATTGCAGATGCCTCCGCCTCGGTTTGCGTGTCCGCAGCACGATTTCGAGGCAATCTATTTTATCCGACGGTATCTCATTCATCATCGCCTCGATTTGCGCGTGTGTGCAGTACACATTTTGAGGCAATCTATTTTATCCGATTTGCATTTCATCATCGCTTCGGTTTATGCGTCTGCACGCATTTCGAGGCACTTCGTTTTTATCCGATTTTCATTTCATCATCGCTTCGGTTATGCACTGGCGCGCGCATTTCGAGGCACTTCGGTTTTATCCGATTTTACATCACATATCATCGCTTTTGCGTGTCCGCTGGGCACGATTTTGAGGCGCTTTATTTTACCCGATTTGCATTTCATCATTGATTCGGCTTATGCGTGCTGGGCACGCATTTCGAGGCACCTCATTTTATCATTCGCATCCCGTGTGAGTGTGGTCGGCCCTCTCATATTGGTGTAAGTCCATCGTTGCATTTCATGCCTTTATGTCATCGCTTTGCTTATGCGTTGCTTAACGATTTCGAGGCATCTCATTTGCATCAAGATTGTGCATACTAGGTTGTATCTTAGTTGCATTTCATGCATCTCATGCATATTGCATCGTGGTTCGGATAGGAGTTAGTCCGCACGGAAACGAGGCATCGCTTTCAGACTCGAGTGACGGAACGTCTCAATCCCCAAGTCACCGACACCGGATTACCCATGATGGAGTTAGGTTTTGTCGTAGCATTCATCCGCATTCATCCCATATTGAGTTGTGCACGATTCTCTACCATCATGCATCGGTATGCGTGATTGGTGGCGCGAGGATCGAGACATGCATACATTTGTGAAATACATCTTGTGCCCTTTTCCTCGCCTTCGCAAAGAAAAATTCAGAGTTGGCAACTTTCCTGAGCATGGCACGCTGCTTCAAGGTAAATTGCAAACAGAGGCTAATTGGGGCATCCTAAAGGATTTCACAGTACCATAACATACATCATCCTTCGAAGCGAGGCCCTCGCTTGCATGCCACTTTTACAATTTTCATAGTTAATTTGTTTAATTAATTAGAAATTTGTAATATTTTGACCTGTAATATTTGGGATCAGATATTCTTTTATTCGACCTTCACATGAGGGCATAAATGTAATAAGGGTGTGAGTGTGATGTATGTCTTCCAACCCCATTTCTTTCTCCTTTATTTACCCGCTTTGAATGGTTAGATATAGGGCATACTTCAATTAGCATAGAGTATGACAAAGATGTTTGCATCATTCATCTGCTTTTGCACGCACTGCCTACAAGATCATACAAACCGCATTTGTATTTCAATTCCAAGTTGAATACATGATAGTTGTAGCATTTCATATGCCATCTTTAGAATAGCCGAGCGCTTATAGTTGCATTTTTGCATGTGTTGCATTAGGCATTCTCAGATATTTTAGGATCATGCATTGATTTCTAATCATTCCGCTTTTGGCTTGGAGTACTAGGTGAGTTTTATGTTTTAGCATCCTTGCATGCGTGAGTGTTGCCATGATAGCATGCTTGCCATGAGGCTATGTGCTTATGTGATATAACTGCCTGAATGCCTGTGGGTGGAGGTTGAGTTATTTGAATTGGAGCAATTCATTGATTGTTTGTTAAGCCCACTAGATTGTGGCAAAATCTGTATTTTAAGCCTACCTGCGGGTAGCAAACCATCTTTCACCAACAAACATGAGATGTTTAGTTCCAATTCAGACGGCCCAGTCTATACTTGTTTGCTGCGAGCATCACATAGTAACCTAGGCTAACAATCAGAATGAGAACTCACAATGTTTTCAAAAACAGATATCATGGTTAGTAGAGGCTTTTGATCGGGCGAGAGGGGTGTCACGATGTGACCTTTCCCTAATCGTACTCCAAGTTCCCGAGCCAACTTTGGTGATGACGGACACGCGGCCTTTTCGACCGAGTCGTGGTTTCCTAAATTTCCTATTTTAAAATATTTAGGTGGCGACTCATATCCGCAAAGCACCATGTTTGGCACTTCTTTCAAAAACTGCTTTCCTTCAAAACGATTTGCGGATTTGGACTCTTTGGTTCGAGATTGAGAACCGCAACAAAAATCGAGTCCTCAGAAGCGAGGCTCCTCAAGGGCGTGGTTACAGCTTCGCGACTACTGGGATTTAGAGAACTTGACTAACTCATGATATCTGCTTTTGACTACACTTGTGTGTTTCTTTGCATTGCATTTGCATTGGTGCGCTTAGGACACCGTGTTTGCCATCCGCTATTCTCGAGCGGTTTGCCGAGGCTTGTCTTGTCAAGGCATGTCCATAAGGTCGACGTTACATGCTCGCCAAGATGGGGAACACAAACCCCGGTTTTACCGGCACCCTTTTGACCATTCGACCTAGTGCATATTCGGATCCATAGTGACCATTCCAAACTAGGACAAAGTTGCTTACCCGCTTATAGGATGTTTGAGACCGTCAAGGCGTGAGTGAAACCCTAGTTCCTCGACAAAATAGGACAGGGAAACCCTACCCCAACATAGGGTGTTTTGGCTCTCACTTATCTCGTTATGTGCTTGTTAGAGTGTGCCTCTACAGGAATGCATGTATCGCTTATGAGTTTGAGCATCAGCCCACAGCACCGCTCAAGATTTTGGGAATCATTATATCTCATGTATCGATTCAGCTTTTGGGGCAATAATTTTGGGAACAAAGGATCGCTGGTCGAACACGCTTATTCAGCTTATGTTCATGTCTCAGACAGGATTAATGAGATGTCGATGTTTTCTTTCGCTCCAGAGACTCAGCCCAGAGCAACCAGTGTTCTCCTTTGCTGAGGCAAGACAGGAAAAAACTCACCGGTTCATCAGATCCGCTACCACCATCCGTCCATCCGATCCGTTAGTCACCACCCACCCATCTCGATCCGTTAGTCACCACATCACCTCGCCCGCTTAGTAGACTCGTGATGACGCAAAATTCGAAGAAATTGTGGTTATGACAACCGAATAGACCAAGGAATCATCTTGCAGATGAGACCAATGTTGAGGTGCCACATCCACCTAGGTCGCCGCCACCCGATCCGACGCCCAGCTTGTTTCAAGCTCGTGAGCCCACCACATCCGAATTAATGGGAATGATTGGTGACCTTCAGAGGTCCGTGGGCAGATCCGCTTACTTAATGTCGGTTTATCGCCAAATGATCATACGCCGAATTTTGCACCGCAGAGCCCCCGCTATTGGGGCGACCAGATCGAGCTCACCAACCCGAGGTCAGTTTTAAGCTATGGCAATGACATGTCAACAAATGACCCAAACCCATGATCCAACCGAGGCTAAAAGTAAGAATAAAACGGCGGCATTAACCGATCCCATCATAACCGCCGCGGCAAATGAGGCTTTGAAAGCCGGGATGAACAAACAAAGAAGTATTTAAGGTCATGGCCAAAATTGTGGATGATGCTTTCTCACTCACCGAGGGCGCTGCTGCATGTAAAACCGATAGGCCCCGGCCATGCCGTATCAGCCTTCCATCCCCAACTCGATCCTAAAAGATCGAAAAGCCAAGACAATGCCACCGACCTTTCGCTTAGTGCGCCTAGCAAGAAGCCTCAGACTTCAAGTATCCTCCTCAAGGGCAGAGTCTTTCATGCCCTATATGCCTCGTTTAGGGCATTTCAAATTCGCTAACGAGGGGCATCTTACACCCTCGAGCCTCGATCACGCTAAAGAATCTCCTCACACACGATGCTACCTCAGATATGATACCACCAACAGACCGCAGAAGACCGACAGCTTGTTTTCATTCATGAAGTGCAAGATTTGATCGACAATGAGGTTATCCTCCCACCCACCTCAAGAAAGTCTCCGCCATCACAGCCGTTGACTCGAGGATACCGCAAGTATGTGATCATGGGTCCACCAAGCAAGGCGCTTGGTGTATTTCAGATATGGCGCTTGGCACGCACTATGTTGAGCATCCGCAGATGCTAATTTTGTGATTTCGCTTGGGTGTTGAGTCGGTTTTTGGGCTTTTGTTTTGAGTCTTTCTTTGTTTTGAGTCGCTTTTTGCTTAAGGGTCTCCGCTTGTTGTTGTAGCGAGTCCCCCATTGTATAGAGGTCGGTGATTCCGGAGGTGTTACCTCAAGCCCCATTTTGTTTTGTGTTTGTCTTTTGTTTGTTTTGAGTCTGCTTTCGCCAGGAGCCAATTGTGCCAGATTTGAATGAAATGAAAGAAGACTTTCACACTCTCGCATTTGCTTCTCGCCTTTGTGCTAGTTTTGCTTAAGTTCGAATGAGACGATAGTATTTGACTAAGGACTCTGCTTTTCTCGCTCCTTGAAGTCATTAATGACCTAAGTTTTCCAAAACCTTTCGAACAGCGGTGAAAACGAAGAGGAAGGAATTCCTGATTTGCAAAACTTTGATCAATTGAGAGAAAGAGAGGCGCATAAGCCCTTAATGAATGAAATCATGCTTGTTAGCGTGAGTAATCGAGAAGGACCCTAGCTTGATCCAGATCGTTTCAGACTATCTTCAACGCGAGCGATTTGTCGCTTTAAAAACTTTCAAAAATGTTTTATGCAATCCGCCAAGACTGTGTGGAATCGCTTGGGATTGTGCAAATTTAGGATCGCCTCACCGAGACTCAACCCTTTGCTTCTAAACCTTGAACTTGAATTCGAATGTTCAACTATTAACTATAATGTGAGGCCTGTAGGCCAGATTTGAAGCGCCCTAACAAGAGGCACCAAAGTCAATTCAAGAAGGTCGACCATCGAAGAAGCTTGCAAAGCTAGAATGTAAGCACCCTAACTAGGGGCAAAAATATCCGATGTGCTCAAGAGCCAAAGGTGCATCTTTCAAGTCAATACAACACCCACTCTCCGATATAGAGGGCTTCAATCTCGTAACCATTTGGCATGGATCGGTTACATTTTTACCCTTTGAGAGGCTCACCATTTAAAACCCTGAAAAGGGCGCACCTGTGCAAAAGTTAGAGCAAGAAAAGATATATACACGAAAAAGAAGAAAAAAAAAGAAAAGCAAAAAAAGAAATGAAAAAGAAAAAAGAAAAGAAGAAAAAAGGAATGAAAAGAAAAGAATGAAAAGAAAGAAGAACAAAGCTCGAAGGTCGAAAACCCGCAACAAAGCGCCTTTGGCAAAAGTTAGAGCATAAAAGGAGAGGTTAAATACCCGAGTGTACCTTAACCCCGAACTACGAAGGCTTGATTCCCATGTTTGGGATACGAGGCAACTTCATTCAAGTCCACCATAAACACTTCAAAATCAAGTGTGTCCATGTAATGGTTTTAACCATCCTTGCCTTCTCTCAGATCCGAGAGTTCGATTGCAATCATCGCCCGAGGATCGACTACAATGCGCCGCGGCATATCCAAACAAGGGCAACTTTCCGCTACATTCAATATGCCGCAGCGTTGCTCAAACAAGGCAACTTTCCGCTGCTATGCGCTTCTTCAAGCACGGGCGCTTTTCCTTCGATCCGAGGTTGTGCATCTCAGAGTAGGTTTCATGCTCGCTGAGCAAGTGTCCATTTGCAAAAATAGTTTTTGAGGATTTTACCGAGGTTGGCTAATTTTCTAAAATTGTTCCATCTTTTTCCAAAAACTAGGCCATTTCTTGGACCCAAAAAGGAAAATTTTCAAAGGCTCATAGCCCCGACTTGCATGATTTCAAATCAAAAATCTAACAAGCATGTTGATCTAACTCTCATTTTGGTCAAATTTTTTAGGAGAAAACCAAAATAAAAAAAATGGTCAAAATGACGTAACTAGGGGCACATTTGAGTCAGTTCTGTTTTTTCCCCGTTATCAACATACTTGCCAAGAAGGGCACTCTACCTCCCAAAGAAAGGCACAATCAAGGGCACAAAGAAGAGGGCGTAAAAGCTCTCTCATCCTCCCACCAACGGTATCAAGCCAAGTGCGCGGCACAAACCGAATGGATCAACATATTCCCATTCCTCATCTCGGGCATCTAACCATGTCCAAACTCCAAACAGGCATCATCGACGATGTCGTAGAATGGATCCACGACACCCAATTGTAACGCAGCCTCCGTGGGGAGAAACTCACCGCTAGAACAAGAAAGAGAATCTAGCGTAATACTAGGGCATGAGCCCGCAACTTCCTGCTTATCCATCAACCACCCAGGGGAGGGATAAAAAATGAGAGATTGAAGAATAGAGAGATGTGCGATGAGAGGAAAAGCAGGAAAGGGCTTTTTTCGTAAAAAACAGAGCTTGAGGGCCGAGTGATGTGAGAATCACAAATGAGAAAGGTGGGAAACACTACCCGGTGAAACAGTTCCCGTGCACGCCTCGAGTGTCGTGGTCTTTTGTTTTATCTCGCTTTGTTTTGAGTCGCTTCGGTGTTACTCGATGTGTCTAGGTTGTGTGCCTTTTATTTCCTTGTTGAGTCGCTTTTGTCAGGTTCGTGGTAGGCTCAATACCGGGTCGAAAAACTCATCTCTCAATTTCAAAAACAAAATCATTTTGTGTTCCGAGTGCCGCGCCATTTCCACATTTGTGCAAAACAGAATTTGTTCTTTCGTAAAGCCTCGTGGTCCACCCCGATAAGTGTGAATAGTAGAACCAGGGCCTATCCGTTCGTGAGTTTCGCCGCAGCAAAAAGCAAAAGAAAAAGGAAAAATGTCTGCATCCGAGTTTGTTTCAACTTCGGCTGCCGTGATCCCCGCCTGCTCGTAATGAGCTGTGTTCAAAATTAAAAGAATACCGTGTTATGAGCCATGTGTTCAGACGAGCGAGTTGTGTTATGGGTCAGCGTGGTTCACAATCAAAACGGGCCGTGGTTCGTAAATTCAAAAGTTTGGCCGTGTGTTCAACCTTCTACAAAGTGTGCCGTGGTGTTCACCTCAACAATGAGCTGTGGTGTTCAACGTCAAATGTTTGAGCTGTGTGTTCAGACTTCAAAGTGTGCCGTGTGTTCACTCAACAATGAGTCAGGTGTTCGACATCAAATGTTTGAGCTGTGTGTTCAGACTTCAAAGTGTGCGCTGCGTGTTCACCCCAACAATGAGTCAGGTGTTCGACGTCAAATGTTTGAGTCAGGTGTTCACTCTCAGACCAAAGAGTCAGGTTCGACATCAAATGTTTGAGCTGTGTTCCAAACTGTAGTTCTAAAAGGAGCTGTGGTGCTCAAAAAGGAGCTGTGGTTCAAGAAGGAGCTGCGGCGCCTAAAAAACGAAATGAGAGTCAGGAAAGCCAGTCGGTTAAAGGAGTCAGTTCAAAAAGAAGCTGTAGTCTCAAAAACGAAGCTGCAGGTTCAAAATGAGCTGTGGTGCCTGGAAATGAGTCAGCAGTTCAAGAAGGAGCCGTGGTGCCTAAAAATGAGCTGTGGTGCCCAAAGAAAAAGGAGCTGTGGTGCCCAAAAAACGAGTCGGTGCTCAAAACGAGCTCAGGTGCTCAAAAAATGAGCTGTGTCTTAAATGAGCTGTAGTTCAAAAACGAAGCTGCAGTTCAAAAATGAGCCGGTGTTCAAAAACGAGTCAGGTGTCTCGAAATGAGCTGCAGTTCAAAAGGAGCTGCAGTTCAAAACGAGCCGTGGTGTCTTAAAATGAGCTGCAGTTCAAAAGGAGTCAGGCGCCTAAAAACGAGCTCAGGTGTCTTAAACGAGTCAGGTGCCTTAAATGAGCTGTGGTGCTCAAAGAAGGAGTCAGGCGCCGAAAATGAGTACAGTTCAAAACGAGCTGCGGTGCCCGGAATGAGCTGCAGTTCAAAACGAAGCAGGTGCCTGTAAATGAGTCAGGTGTTCAAAAACGAGTCAGGTGCCCGTGAAATGAGTCAGGTGCCCAAAGAAAAGGAGCTGGTGCTCAAAAAGGAGCTGTGTTCAAGAAGGAGTCAGGCGCCTAAAAACAAGTCAGGTGCTCAAAAGCGAAGTCAGGTGTCTTAAATGAGCTGTAGCCCAAAAGGAGTCAGGTTCAAAAACGAAGCTGCCGAAATGAGCTCAGTTCAAAAACGAAGCTGCAGTCTTTAAAATGAGCTGTAGTTCAATGAGGAGTCACAGGTCTCAAGAAGGAGCCGTGGTGCTCAAGGGAAGAGTCAGGTGCCCAAGAAGGAGCTGTGGTGCTCGAAAGGAGCTGTGGTGCCCGCAAATGAGCTGTGGTGTCCGAAATGAACTTTGTGCCAAAAAGAGTCAGGTGCCCAGATAAAGTAGAGTGTTGTGTTTCAATCGCGTACAAAACGAACAAAATTTCGCTGTAAGTCGTGGTGCCAAGTCTTGTCTCTGCATTTCACCTCCATCGCACTATTTTGTGCAATCATCATTCAAGCGCTTTTTTTTTCAGACTTGCATTTTACTTACATTTCATCGTATTGTCTTGTGCACTCCTGCCTAGGAGACCTTAAATCCTCTAAAGGTGCAATTCCTTTGGTGTTTGTCGTTTAACGACTCCGATGGTCCTGCATAGCCACCGCCTGTTTGCGGTGAGTTCCTAGGAGACCAATCGAGACGGTGGAAACTAGAGTTTGAATGGCTCATGCCTAGAACACAAAGGTTCGATTTCGAGACTAAAGTCTGCTTTAAATACCCAGGGGTATATCCTCGCTTGAAATCAGATGGCATTCCATAGATCGAGATAGCATGTATATGCCTCAATTTCGATAATCGAATCAACCTAGTCTCACACCCGTTGGAGAATAGGAAAGCCGCAACTATAGTCGTGAGAAAGGTAGTACCGCAGCTCGATCAAGAAGAAGCGAGATCCCCAACAAAGATGAGGCACGATATTGTATGTAGGGTCTATTTGAGGTCAAAGCACTGCATCTAATCGCAGTATCGATCTTCTCCGTGGTGAGACGCGACGAGAATTAAATGATTCTCCGTGATTCTTAACTACATGAAATGTAGTTGTTGCTTTGCATTCTTGCTTAAAACTGTATCTATTGTAAATATGTGTTTCATTACCTTGCCGATTTGTATGATCATTGAGTTACCTCGCTTCTTACATTGTCGGTTGCATTTTGCCCCACCGCGGGCACACATCTCTTCGCCTTGTATGATTGTCTAAGTCTCGCCTTGTCAAAATGGGTCGCCTCGGCTTTGACACTCACTCCCACTATTGTTATGACTTCCGAAGTTCTCACAAAGAGGGCAAATCAGAGACACCCCATTTTTGACCGACCTAAGACTCGACGCCACCGATTGAGCGCCAGGTGATGTTGTATATCGCGCTTTGTTCGAAGTTTCAGAAGTCGCGTCCAGCGCCTCCCGACTAACCCTTCTCAGGTTTTGTCTCTTGCCATAACTGCACTTTTTTTTCTGCTTTCTTTTCCCGAGGGAGAGAGAGGTCTAGCAGACTTCACAATGGTCAGAGGCTAGATTTCATGGTCGAGGCCATTTTGCCCACTTCGAGTCCTGCCTCGGTTTTGAGTCATAGGGCCGTGTGCCTCGGTTCGACCGCCAACCATCTCGCTTTTCTCCGGTTTTGGCATACATCTCTGCTTTTATCCTTGTTAGAACATCGTCCGAGAACCCCACTGTTCCAAGTACCACCCTGCTTGACGGCCCATTTCGAACCCAACCACGCGGTTTTGGTCCCCGAGCCGTTTGTTGTTGTTCGATCAACCTTGGCAGTACTGCTTTTACCTCAAGAAACACCGGGGTCCGAGAACCCCACTTCGTCCCAAGTACCACTCTGCTTGACGCCCATTTCGAACCCGAACCACGCGTTTTGGTCCCCGAGCTGCTTGTGTTGTTGTTCGATCAACCTGGCAGTAATCTGCTTTACCTCAAGAAACATGGGTCCGAGAACCCCACTTCGTCCCAAGTACCACCTGCTTGACGGCCTATTTCGAACCCAACCACGCATTTTGGTCCCCGAGCTGCTTCGTGTTGTTGTTCCGATCAATCTTGGCAGAACCTGTTTTACCCTCGCTAAGAAACACCGGGTCCGAAACCCCACTTCGTCCTAAGTACCACTCCCTGCTTGACGGCCCATTTCGAATCAACCACGCGCTTTTGGTCCCCGAGCTGCATTGTTGTTTATTCATTTGTCGCATACATCTTTGATTCAGCAGTTTGAGGAACACCGTCCGAGAACCCCACTTCGCGGGCCGAGTGTCACCGTGCTTTACGCTACTTCATTTCCGGACCTCAACCACGCGTTTTGGTCCCCGAGCTCGCTTTGCATTAGTTTGTTCGCTTTTTGGCAGTACTGCTTTCATCCTTCTAAGGAACACTGTTTCGATATCCACTTCGCGGGTTAACGCCGCTGTGTTCTGCAGTTTCTTTTTTCCCGAACCGCGTTCTCGTCCCCGAGCTGCTTTTGCATCGCTGCTCAATTTTGGCAAGTGCTTCGCTTTTATCATTCCGAGGGACACTGGGCCTCGATGCCCACTTCTAGGCCGAACAAAATATCTCGATTTTGCCTCAAAATATCTAGATATTTTGTCCTCAAAATATCTAGATATTTTGGCCTAGATATTTTCCATCTTCTTAGCCCTTTTTGACCTCTCTCTTGTGCACAATGAAGAGCCTAACCAGCTGGTTTGAGAGAAGAAAAATGGCTTCAAGAGTTCCATAGCCAAAACCTTCATTTCCATAACCAAAACCTTGAAACAACTCCAAGTCTTGTTTGATTTCTTCACTAACACCTAGCCTCACCACCACAAATTCGATTCCAGCAGCAAGGAAGTGAATTTCAGAGGTTGAGAAGCTACAAATCAAAGCCAAAGCAAAGAAAGACAAGTCTTCAAGGGTAAGTGTCTAAAACCAACTTTAGGGCCTTTTTCTTGATCTTTTCTACACTCTAATTGGTTGAGAATTGGGGCTCCGACCCCTACTGCTTTTGTGCTCATTTTGAGCCCCTCACAACATTGTAGAAGGGGTCAACTCCATTTGGTATTTGTATATACTAGTTCCTTCAATATTCATCAAGATTGTCACATTTTTGCATGCTAAAATTGACCTATTTGTGTTTGTTTTTGGGGCCTGACCCTACTGGTTTTGTGCTTAAAATGAGTCCTCTACAACATTGTAGCATAGCTCAACTTCATTTGGCCATTATATATACCATTTCATCAAGTGTGCCACTTTTTGTATGCAATTTTCGACCTATTTGTGTTTGTTTTAGGACTTCGACCCCTACTGGTTTTAGTCTTATTTTGACCCTTTACATGTTTCTTATGAAGAAGGTTTGGTCATTTGGTGTATAGATTACATGTCTCATGTTATACTTCTTTGGCTCCATTTTGCCTTCCATTTCTAGCATGTTTGTCTTATGAATTAGAGGCTGCCATTTACTGCATATATGGTTATTTTTGGGCCCTCTTTCATGTTGTAGAAGAGAGTTTGTTCATTTGGTGTTTGTATATGCCATCTTCCTTTGTAATGCTCTCTTTGGCCACTAATCTTGTATGATTTTGTTGCCATGACTATGTCTACATTTTGGCCATGTTTGCTACTGAAATGAGCCATTCTTGGGACTGCCTTTGCTACTGTTTTTGCTGCCATGTATCAATTGTGCATGTTTAGTGTGGCCATAAGCCATTTCGTGCACATTATCGCATTTCGATCATTTTTCGCTGGTGCGCTTCGTTGTGTTTTCGGGCTGTTTCCTCATGTAGCTGCTGAAATTTCATTACCATGCTTGCATATCATTACCCACGCTATTTTGTGCTCTTAATGCATTGTTCTCGGTTTATGCGTTCATGGCACGATTTCGAGGCACTTCGCTTTTTTATCCGACGGCCTCCTATGCGAGTGAGCCGAGGCTCTCCCATGTTGGTGTAAGCCCATCGCTGCATTTCGATGCCATTTGTATCATTTTTGCATTGTTCGGGTTTATGTCTGCTGGTACGATTTCGAGGCACTTCGCTTTTTATCCAACGCATCTTATGTGAGTGCGATCGAGGTCCTCTCATGTTAGTGTAAGCCCAATCTGATTTTCCATGTCATTGGCATTACAGATGCTCTCCGCCTCGGCTTATGTGTCCGCAGCACGATTTCGAGGCAATCTATTTTATCCGATTTGCATTTCATCATCGCCGTTTGCGTCTGCAGTAATACATTTCGAGGCAATCTATTTTATCCGATTTGCATTTCATCATCGCTTTGGCTTATGCGGCCCGGGGCACGATTTCGAGGCACTTCGGTTTTATCCGATTTCATCATATCATCGCTTATGACCAGGCGCAGATTTCGAGGCACTTCGCTTTATCCGATTTACATCATATATCATCGCTTCGGTTTGCGTGTCCGCTGGCACGATTTTGAGGCGCTTTTATTTTACCCGATTTGCATTTCATCATTGATTCGGCTTATGCGCTGGGCACGATTTCGAGGCACCTCATTTTATCATTCTCGCATCCCGTGAGTGTGGCCGGGCCCTCTCATATTGGTGTAAGTCCATCGCTGCATTTCATGCCTTTATGTCATCGCGGCTTATGCGCAAGGCACGATTTCGAGGCATCTCATTTGCATCAAGATTGTGCATACTAGGTTGTATCTTAGTTGCATTTCATGCATCTCATGCATATTGCATCGGTTCGATAGAGTTAGTTCGGCACGGAAACGAGGCACGTTGCAGACTGAGTGACGGAACGGGTCTCAATCCCCAAGTCACCGGCTAATTCGGACACCCATGATGGAGTTAGGTTTTGTCAGTAGCATTCATCCGCATTCATCCCATATTGAGTTGTAATTCGATTCTCTACCATCATGCATCGGTATGCGTGATTGGTGGCGCGAGGATCGAGACATGCATACATTTGTGAAATACATCGCAGGCTCTTTTCGCTTCTCTGCAAAGAAAATTCAGAGTTGGTAACTTTCCTGAGCATGGCACGCTGCTTTCAAGGTAAATTGCAAACAGAGGCTAATTGGTATCCCAAGGATTTCAAGGCCAGTACCATAACATACAGGCTCATCCTTCGTAGGCGAGGGCCCTCGCTTGCATGCCAAATTTTACATTTTCATAGTTAATTTGTTTAATTAATTAGAAATTTGTAATATTTTGGACCTGTAATATTTGGGATCAGATATTCTTTTTATTCGACTTCCGCATGAGGGCATAAATGTAATAAGGGTGTGTGAGTGTGATGTATGTCTTCCAACCCCATTTCTTTCTCCCTTTTATTTACCCGCTGAATGGTTAGATATAGGCATACTTCAATTAGCATAGAGTATGACAAAGATGTTTGCATCATTCATCTGCTTTTGCACGACTGCTCTACAGATCATACAAACCGATTTGTATTTCAATTCCAAGTTGAATACATGATAGTTGTAGCATTTCATATGCCATCTTTAGAATAGCCGAGTTCGCTATAGTTGCATTTTTGCATGTGTTGCATTAGGCATTCTCAGATATTTTAGGATCATGCATTGATTTCTAATCAGCTGCTTTTGGCTTGAGTACTAGGTGAGTTTTATGTTTTAGCATCCTTGCATGCGGTGAGTGTTGCCATGATAGCATGCTTGCCATGAGGCTATGTGCTTATGTGATATAACCTCAATGCCTGTGGGTGGAGGTTGAGTTATTTGAATTGGAGCAATTCATTGATTGTTTGTTGCTTCCACTAGATTGTGGCAAAATCAGATTTTAAGCCCAAGGGTAGCAAACCATCTTTCACCAACAAACATGAGATGTTTAGTTCCAATTCAGACGCTCATTTATACTTGTTTGTCATGAGCATCACATAGTAACCTAGGCTAACAATCTAATGAGAACTCACAATGTTTTCAAAACAGATATCATGGTTAGTAGAGGCTTTTTTGATCGGCGAGAGGGGTGTCACGATGTGATCTTCTTAATCGTATCCAAGTTCCTTGAGCTAACTTTGGTGATGATTTGACACGGCCTTTTCGCACCGAGTCGTGGTTTCCTAAATTTCCTATTTTAAAATATTTAGGTGGCGATTTCATATCCGCAAAGCACCATGTTTGCACTTCTTTCAAAACTGCTTTCCTTCAAACGACGATTTGGATTTGGACTTTTGGTTCGAGATTGAGAACCGCAACAAAAATCGAGTCCGAAATAGAAGCGAGGTTCTCATGCGCGTTAAGGCTTCGCCATCACTGGGATTTAGAGAACTTGACTTTAACTCATGATATCTGCTTTTGACTACACTTGTGTGTTTCTTTTGCATTGCATTTGCATTGGTGCGCCTAGGACACCGTGGTTTGCCATCCGCTATTCTCGAGCGGTTTGTCGGAGGCTTGTCTTGTCAAGGCATGTCCATAAGGTCGATCGTTACGGCTCGCCAAGATGGGGAACACAAACCCCGCTTTACCGGGCACCCTTGGACCATTCGACCTAGTGCATATTCGATCCATAGTGACCATTCCAAACTAGGACAAAGTTGCTTACCCGCTTATAGGATGTTTGAGACCGCCAAGGTAGTGAAACCCTAGTTCTCACAAAATAGGACAGGAAACCCTACCCCAACATAGGGTGTTTTGGCTCTCACTTATCCTGTTATGTGTGCTTGTTAGAGGTGCTCACAGGAATGCATGTATCAGCTTATGAGTTTGAGCATCAGCCTACAGCACCACCAAGATTTTGGGAATCAGCTATATCTCAAGGGTATCGATTCAGCTTTTGGGGGCAATAATTTTGGGGAACAAAGGATCGCTGGTCGAACATGCTTATTCGCTTATGTTCATGTCTCAGACAGGGATTGGCCGAGATGTCAGATGTTTTCTTTCTCAGAGACTCACCCAGAGCAACCAAAGGTTCTCCTTTGCACGAGGCAAGACAGAAAAACTCACCGCCCATCGGGATCCGCTACCACCATCCGTCCATCCGATCCGTTAGTCACCACCAACCATCTCGATCCATAATACCACCACATCACCTCACCCGCTTAGTAGACTCGTGATGACGCAAAATTCGAAGAAATTGTGGTTATGACAACCGCATAGACCAAGGAATCATCTTGCAGATGAGACCAATGTTGAGGTGCCACATCCACCTAGGTCGCCCGCCAGCCACCCGATCTCGACGCCCCATTTGTTTCAAGCTCGTGAGCCCACCACATCCTAATTAATGGGAATGATTGGTGACCTTCAGAGGTCCGTGGGCAGATCCGCTTACTTAATGTCATTTATCGCCACCGATCATACGCCGAATTTTGCACCGCAGAGCCCCCGCTTATTGGGGCGACCAGATCGAGCTCACCAACCCGAGGTCAGTTTTGGTTATGGCAATGACATGTCAACAAATGACCCAAACCCATGATCCAACCGAGGCTAAAAGTAAGAATAAAACGGCGGCGTATAATCGATCCCATCACAATCAAGGGCAAATACCGAGGCTTTGAAAGCCGGGATGAACAAACAAAGAAGTATTTGCGGTCATGGCTAAAATTGTGGATGATGCTTTCTCCACTCAAATGAGGGCGCCTGCTTGCATGAAAACCGGATAGGCCCCGCCATGCTGCATCGCTTCCTTCCATCCCCAACTCGTGATCCTAAAAGATCGAAAGCCAAGACAATGCCTACCGACCTTTCGCTTAGTAAGGCCTAGCAAGAAGCCTCGTGACTTCAAGTATCCTCCTCATGGGCGCAGAGTCTTTCATGCCTCTATATGCCTCTCGTTTAGGGTATTTCAAATTTCGCTAACGAGGCATCTTACACCCTCGAGCCTCGATCACGCTAAAGAATCTCCTCACACACGACGATGTTACCTCAGATATGATACCACCAACAGACCGTACAAGACCGACAGCTTGTTTCGCCACATGAAGTGCAAGATTTGATCGACAATGAGGTTATCCTCCCACCCACCTCAAGAAAGTTCGCCATCGCCGAGTCAATGACTCCGAGGATACCGTAAGTATGTGATCATGGGTTGGTCCACCAAGCGGCGTGCGCAGGTGTATTTCAGAGTATGGCGCTGGCACGCACTATGTTGGAGCATCTCACAGATGTTAATTTTGTGATTTCTCGCTTTGGGTGTTGAGCCGCTTTTGTCGCTTTGTTTTGAGTCTTTCTTTGTTTTGAGTCATTTTTGCTTAAGGGTCCGCTTTGTTGAAGCGAGTCACCCCATTGTATAGAGGTCGGTGATTCCGGGAGGTGTTACCAAGGCCCCCATTTTGTTTTGTGTTTGTCTTTTTGTTTGTTTTGAGTCCGCCAGGAGCCAATTGTGCCAACAGATTTGAATGAAACAAAGAAGGACTTTCACACTCTCGCATTTGCTTCGCTTTGTGCTAGTTTTTGCTTAAGTTCCAATGAGACGATAGTATTTGACTAAGGACTTCGGGTTTTTCGTCTTTGAAGTCATTAATGACCTAAGTTTTCCAAAACCTTTCAACATCATGCAGAAAACGAAGAGGAAGGAATTTCGATTTGCAAAACTTTGATCAATTGAGAGAAAGAGAGGCGCATAAGCCTTTAATGAATGAAATCATGCTTGTTAGCGAGTAAATCGGTATGACCCTAGCTTGATCCAGACCGTTTCAAGACTATCTTCAACGCGAAGCGATTTGTCGCTTAAAACTTTCAAAAATGTTTTATGCAATCTCGCTAAGACCTGTGGAATCGCTTGGGATCAGAAACTAGATCGCCTCAAATTGTAGACTCAACCCTTTGCTTCTAAACCTTGAACTTGAATTCGAATGTTCAACTGTCAACTACAATGTGAGGCCTGTGGCCAGATTTGAAGCGCCCTAACAAGAGGCACCAAAGTCAATTCAAGAAGGTCGACCATCAAGAAGCTTGCAAGTTAGAATGTATAACTCTAACTAGGGGCAAAATATCCGATGTGCTCAAGAGCCAAAGGTGCATCTTTCAAGAAGTCAATACAACAAACCACTCTCCGGATATAGAGGGCTTCAATCTCGTAACCATTTGGCATGGATCGTTACATTTTTACCTTTGAGAGGCTCACAAATAAAACTCCTGAAAGGGTACCTGCAAAAGTTAGAGCAAGAAAAGATATATACACTAAAAAGAAGAAAAAAAAAAGGAAAAGCAAAAAAGAAATGAAAAGAAAAAGAAAAGAAGAAAAAGGAATGAAAAGAAAAGAATGAAAAAGAAAGAAGAACAAAGTTCTAAGGTCGAAAAACCCGCAACAGCGCCTTTGGCAAAAGTTAGAGCATAAAAGGAGAGGTTAAATACCCGAGTGTACTTTTAACCCCGAACTACGAAGGCTTGATTCTATGTTTGGGATACGAGGCAACTTCTATTCTCAAGTCCACCATAAACACTTCAAAATCAAGTGTGTCCATGTAATGGTTTTAAATCCATCCTTTCTCTCAGATCCGAGAGTTCATTGCAATCATCGCCCGAGGATCACTTACAATGCGTCATGCATATTCAAACAAGGCAACTTTCCGCTGCCATTCAATATGCCGCAAAGGTTGTTCAAACAAGGGGCAATCTTTCGCTGCTATGCGCTTCTTTTCAAGCACGGGTGCTTTTCCTTTGGATCCGAGGTTGTGCATCTCAGAGAGGTTTCATGCTCGCTGAGCAAGTGTCCATTTGCAAAATAGTTTTTGAGGATTTTACCGAGGTTACTTAATTTTCAAAATTGTTCCATCTTTTTCCAAAAACTAGGCCATTTCTTGGACCCAAAAAGGAAAATTTTCAAAGGCTCATAGCCCTGACTTGCATGATTTCAAATCAAAAATCGAATAAGCATGTTGATCTAACTCTCATTTTGGTCAAATTTTTTAGAGAAAACCAAAATAAAAAAATGGTCAAAATGACGAACTAGGGGCACATTTGAGTCGTTCTCTGTTTTTTCTCAAGTATCAACATACTTGCTAAGCAAGCGGCACTCTACCTCCCCAAAGAAAGGCACAATCAAGGGCACAAGAAGAGGGCAGAAGCTCTCTCATCCTCCCACCAACGGAAGTATCAAGCCAAGTGCGGCGTAAGCACAACCGAATGGATCAACATATTCCCATTCCTCATCTCGGGCAGATCTAACTATGTCCAAACTCAAAGAGGCATCATCGATCGATGTCGCCAGCCGGATCCGCCAGACACCCAATTGTAACGCAGCCTTCTGTGAGAAACTCACTGCTAGAACAAGAAAGAGAATCTAGCGTAACACTAGGGCATGGAGCCCGCATCTTCCCCGCTTATCCATCAACCACCTTAGGAGGGATAAAAAAATGAGAGATTGAAGAATAGAGAGATGTGCGCTGAGAGGAAAAGTTGAGGAAAGGGCTTTTTCAGAAAAACAGAAGCTGAGGGCCGAGTGATGTGAGAATCACAAATTAAAAAGGGTGAAACACTACCTGAAACAGCTCGTGCACGCCCGAGTGTCGTGGTCTTTTTGTTTTATCTGCTTTTGTTTTGAGTCGCTTCGAGTGTTACTCGATGTGTCTAGGTTGTGTGCCTTTTATTTCCTTTGTTGAGTCGCTTTTGGCTTACGTGTTCTCAGTGGTAGGCCTACTACTCCGCCTTCGAAAAACTCATCTCTCAATTTCAAAAACAAAATCATTTTGTGTTCCGAAAGTGCCGTGTCAAGTCGGCATTCTCCACACACATTTGTGCAAAATGTAATTTGTTCTTTCGTAAAGCCTTCGTGGTCCACCCCCGATAAGTGTGAATAGTAGAACCAGGCCTATCCTGGGTCAGGAGTTTGCCGTGAGTTTTGCCACAAAGCTAAAAAAGCAAAAGAAAAGGAAAAAATGTCGGCATCTCGAAGTTTGTTTCAACTTCGGTGAAGTTCCGCATGCCGTCAGATCCCCGCCTGCTCGTAATCACGAGCCGTGGTGGTTCAAAAATTAAAAGAAGAATATCAGTGTTATGAGCCATGGTGTCTGGGGATCGGACGAGCAGAAGCCAGGTTATGGGTCACAGGTTTCCACAGAGCCACAATCAAAAAAGTGGGGTCGCTGTGGTTCGTAAATTCAAAAAGTTCATTGGGCCGTGGTGTTCAACCTTCTACAAAGTGGTAAGCATGTGTTCACCCCAACAATGAGCCGGTGTTCAACATCAAATGTTCTGAGTCCGTCTGGTGTTCAGACTTCAGCAGTGTGCTGCAGGTTCACTCTCAACAATGAAATGTCAGTGGTGTTCGAGCATCAAATGTTTGAGTCATGGTGTCTCAGATTTAAAGTGTGCTACCGGCAGGTTCACCTCCTCACGAAACAATGAGTCAGTTCTGGCCAAATGTTTGAGCCGGTGGTGTTCGTGACTCCAAAGAAAAGGAAATGTGTTGTGTTCACCTCAACAATGAGAGCCGCAGGAACTGGGACATCAAATGCTTCAAATGGGTGCTGTTCGTGACTTCAAAGAAGGAGTCAGGTGCCCACCTCAACAACGAAAACAGTTGTGTAAGGTTCGACATCAACGTTTGAGCCGTGGTGTTCCAAATTTCAAGCTCAGTGCGCCAAAAACGAGCTGTAGGCTCTGAAACGAGCTGCAGTCTCTAAATGAGTCCGGTGTCTCAAAAGGAGCTGCAGTTCAGGAAGAATGGAGTCAGGTTCCCAAAACGAAAAGTCTTGGAGCTGTGGTGCTCAAATGAGGAGTCTGTAGAAGTTCAAGAAGGAGCTGCGCCTTAAAAAAATAAAGCTATGTGTCTAAAAAGCGAAGCTGTGGTGCCCTGGAAGGAGCTTGCAGTTCAAAAAACGAGCTGTGGTGTCTTAAAATTATTGCCAAAGTTCAAAAACGAAGCTGTAGCTCAAAATGAGCTGCAGCCTAAAAATGAGTTGTGTGTCAAAAAACGTAGCTTGCAGCTCAAAAATGAGCTGTGTTGGTGTCTTTTAAACGAAAAAGGAGCTGTGGTGCTCAAAAAGGAAGCTGTAGCTCAAAAACGAAATTGCTGCGGTGTCTTAAAAACGAAACAGGTGTGGTGCCCGAATGAGTCAGGTGTCCGAAAAACGAGCTGTGCCAGAAACGAACAGTGTCTTAAAATGAGCTGCAGTTCAAAAACGAGAGCTGCGGTGCCCGAAATGAGCTGTAGCCCGGTATGAGCTGGAGTCATGGTGTTCAAAAACGAGCTGCAGCCTTTAAAAGCCGAGCTGTGGTGTCTAAAGCGAGTCAGGCGCTTCCTAAAAACGAAAGGCAGTGGTGTCTTAAAACGAAGCAGGTGCAGCAGAAATGAGCTCAGGTGCTCAAAGAAGGAGCTCAGGCGCTTCCTAAAATGAGCAAGCAGTGTCAAAACGAAAGCTGTGCTCCGTGAATGAGCTGCAGGTGTTCAAAAACGAGTCTGTAGTGCCTGAAAGTTGAGTTGTGTGTCTAAAAACGCCAAAACAGCTTGTGGTGCTCCTTAGAATGAGCTGTAGCCCAAAGAAAAAGGAGTCTGTGGTGCTCAAAAAGGAAAATGTGGTGTTCAAGAAGGAGTCAGGCGTACTTAAAACAAGTCTGGTGCTCGGTGCAAAAGCGAAAGGTGTGCCCGAAATGAGCCGTAGTCTTAAAAGGAGCTGTGGTGTCTAAAAACGAAGGCCAGTGTCTTGAAATGAGCCGTGGTGTCTCGAAAAACGAAGCCGCAGTCTTTAAAATGAGCTTCTGTAGCCTTAATGAGGAGCCGGTGCTCAAGAAGGAGCTGTGCTCAAGGCTAAGAGTCATGCGGTGCTCTAAGAAGGAGCTGTGGTGCTCGGAAGTGAGTCTGTGCCCGTAAATGAAGCCGGGCCAAGGTCCCAAATGAACTTTTGTAAAGCCAAAAAAGAGTCAGGTGCCCAGATAAAGTAGAGTGTTGTGTTTCAATCATGCGCTAAATCAACAAAATTTCGGTCAGAAGTCGTGGTGCTAAGTCTTGTCCTTGCATTTCACCTCCATCGCACTATTTTGTGCAATCATCATTCGCTACCGGTTAAGACTTGCATTTTACTTTACATTTCATCGTATTGTCTTGTGCACTCTCGCCTAGGAGACCTGTAAACTCTTAAAGGGTGCACCTTTGCGTTTGTCAGGCCCTAACGACTCCGATGGTCCGTATAGCCACCCGCCTTCGTGGTTTATGTGAGTTCCTAGGAGACCAACTCGAGATCGGTGGAAACTAGAGTTTGAATGGCTCATGCCTAGAACACAAAGGTTCGATTTCCAGACTAAAGTCCGGGTTTAAATACCCAGGTATATCCTCGGCTTCAAATCAGATGGCGAAATTTATTGCATTGAGATAGCATGTATATGCGCCTCAATTCGATACCGAATCAACTCTAGTCTCACACCCCGCTGGAGAATAGGAAAGCCGCGAACTATAGTCAGGAGAGTAGTACCCGCATTTCGACCAAGAAGAAGCGAGATCCCCAACAAGATGAGGCACTCCATATTGTATGTAGGGTTCATTTGAGGCCGGAAGTACTGCATTTAATCGCAGGTATCGATCTTCTCCGTGGTGAGACGCCATTTGTGAATTAAATGATTCGCGATTCTAACTACATGAAATGTAGTTGTTAGTTTTTGCATTCTTGCTTAAAACTCATGTAGGATCTATTGTAAATATGTGTTTCTATTACAGCCTGCCGTGATTTGCATGATCATCGAGTTACCCTGGCTTACATTGTTCTGCTGTATTTGCCCCCCACCAAGGGCACACATCTCTTCGTTTGTATGATTGTCTAAGTCTTCGGCCTTGTCAAAAAATGGGTCGCTCTCCGGCTTTGACACTACCCTTGCCATTAAGCGTGACTTCCCGAAGTTCGGCTAAAGAGGGGCAATCAGACACCCCATTTGATCGGAATTTTATGACTCAGACGTTACCCATTGAGCGCTGGTGATGCTGTATATCGCTTTGTTCGAGGCTCAGAGTCGCGGCCAGGCGCCCTCCTGACTTCCTAACCTTCCTCGTGCCTTTGTCTCTAGCTTTTATGCAACTGCACTTTGCTTTTCTCTGCTTTTCTTTTCCGAGGAGAGAGAGGTCTAGCAGCATCAGTTCACACGGTCAGAGGGTTAGATTTCAAGGTCGTGAGGGCCATTCTTGCCCA